>OY390739.1:26426685-27026685 GCA_959613385.1 Geotrupes spiniger
ATTTTCTTTTACAATTGATTGTTGAAATACATCATTTCGGTTCATGAAACGCTAATTACACAATAATTTGCGAAATTTAGAGAAAAAAATTTGAAAAATCACTTTTTTATGTAAGAAGGGGGTACCCTTAGATATTTCGCAGGTTTTCGACCTACGAAAAAAATTGAAAATTTATCATTTTCTTTTACATTTGATTGTTGAAATACATCATTTCGGTTCATGAAACGCTAATTACACAATAATTTGCGAAATTTAGAGAAAAAAATTTTGAAAAATCAATTTTTTATGTAAGAAGGGGGTACCCTTAGATATTTCGCAGGTTTTCGACCTACGAAAAATATTGAAAATTTATCATTTTCTTTTACATTTGATTGTTGAAATACATCATTTCGGTTCATGAAACGCTAATTACACAATAATTTGCGAAATTTAGAGAAAAAAATTTGAAAAATCACTTTTTTATGTAAGAAGGGGGTACCCTTAGATATTTCGCAGGTTTTCGACCTACGAAAAATATTGAAAATTTATCATTTTCTTTTACAATTGATTGTTGAAATACATCATTTCGGTTCATGAAACGCTAATTACACAATAATTTGCGAAATTTAGAGAAAAAAATTTTGAAAAATCACTTTTTTATGTAAGAAGGGGGTACCCTTAGATATTTCGCAGGTTTTCGACCTACGAAAAATATTGAAAATTTATCATTTTCTTTTACAATTGATTGTTGAAATACATCATTTCGGTTCATGAAACGCTAATTACACAATAATTTGCGAAATTTAGAGAAAAAAATTTTGAAAAATCACTTTTTTATGTAAGAAGGGGGTACCCTTAGATATTTCGCAGGTTTTCGACCTACGAAAAATATTGAAAATTTATCATTTTCTTTTACATTTGATTGTTGAAATACATCATTTCGGTTCATGAAACGCTAATTACACAATAATTTGCGAAATTTAGAGAAAAAAAATTTGAAAAATCACTTTTTTATGTAAGAAGGGGGTACCCTTAGATATTTCGCAGGTTTTCGACCTACGAAAAAAATTGAAAATTTATCATTTTCTTTTACATTTGATTGTTGAAATACATCATTTCGGTTCATGAAACGCTAATTACACAATAATTTGCGAAATTTAGAGAAAAAAATTTTGAAAAATCACTTTTTTATGTAAGAAGGGGGTACCCTTAGATATTTCGCAGGTTTTCGACCTACGAAAAAAATTGAAAATTTATCATTTTCTTTTACATTTGATTGTTGAAATACATCATTTCGGTTCATGAAACGCTAATTACACAATAATTTGCGAAATTTAGAGAAAAAAATTTTGAAAAATCACTTTTTTATGTAAGAAGGGGGTACCCTTAGATATTTCGCAGGTTTTCGACCTACGAAAAAAATTGAAAATTTATCATTTTCTTTTACATTTGATTGTTGAAATACATCATTTCGGTTCATGAAACGCTAATTACACAATAATTTGCGAAATTTAGAGAAAAAAATTTGAAAAATCACTTTTTTATGTAAGAAGGGGGTACCCTTAGATATTTCGCAGGTTTTCGACCTACGAAAAATATTGAAAATTTATCATTTTCTTTTACAATTGATTGTTGAAATACATCATTTCGGTTCATGAAACGCTAATTACACAATAATTTGCGAAATTTAGAGAAAAAAATTTTGAAAAATCACTTTTTTATGTAAGAAGGGGGTACCCTTAGATATTTCGCAGGTTTTCGACCTACGAAAAATATTGAAAATTTATCATTTTCTTTTACAATTAATTGTTGAAATACATCATTTCGGTTCATGAAACGCTAATTACACAATAATTTGCGAAATTTAGAGAAAAAAATTTTGAAAAATCACTTTTTTATGTAAGAAGGGGGTACCCTTAGATATTTCGCAGGTTTTCGACCTACGAAAAATATTGAAAATTTATTATTTTCTTTTACAATTGATTGTTGAAATACATCATTTCGGTTCATGAAACGCTAATTACACAATAATTTGCGAAATTTAGAGAAAAAAATTTTGAAAAATCACTTTTTTATGTAAGAAGGGGGTACCCTTAGATATTTCGCAGGTTTTCGACCTACGAAAAAAATTGAAAATTTATCATTTTCTTTTACATTTGATTGTTGAAATACATCATTTCGGTTCATGAAACGCTAATTACACAATAATTTGCGAAATTTAGAGAAAAAAATTTTGAAAAATCAATTTTTTATGTAAGAAGGGGGTACCCTTAGATATTTCGCAGGTTTTCGACCTACGAAAAATATTGAAAATTTATCATTTTCTTTTACATTTGATTGTTGAAATACATCATTTCGGTTCATGAAACGCTAATTACACAATAATTTGCGAAATTTAGAGAAAAAATTTTGAAAAATCACTTTTTTATGTAAGAAGGGGGTACCCTTAGATATTTCGCAGGTTTTCGACCTACGAAAAATATTGAAAATTTATCATTTTCTTTTACAATTGATTGTTGAAATACATCATTTCGGTTCATGAAACGCTAATTACACAATAATTTGCGAAATTTAGAGAAAAAAATTTTGAAAAATCACTTTTTTATGTAAGAAGGGGGTACCCTTAGATATTTCGCAGGTTTTCGACCTACGAAAAATATTGAAAATTTATCATTTTCTTTTACAATTGATTGTTGAAATACATCATTTCGGTTCATGAAACGCTAATTACACAATAATTTGCGAAATTTAGAGAAAAAAATTTTGAAAAATCACTTTTTTATGTAAGAAGGGGGTACCCTTAGATATTTCGCAGGTTTTCGACCTACGAAAAATATTGAAAATTTATCATTTTCTTTTACAATTGATTGTTGAAATACATCATTTCGGTTCATGAAACGCTAATTACACAATAATTTGCGAAATTTAGAGAAAAAAATTTTGAAAAATCACTTTTTTATGTAAGAAGGGGGTACCCTTAGATATCTCGCAGGTTTTCGACCTACGAAAAATATTGAAAATTTATCATTTTCTTTTACAATTGATTGTTGAAATACATCATTTCGGTTCATGAAACGCTAATTACACAATAATTTGCGAAATTTAGAGAAAAAAATTTTGAAAAATCACTTTTTTATGTAAGAAGGGGGTACCCTTAGATATTTCGCAGGTTTTCGACCTACGAAAAATATTGAAAATTTATCATTTTCTTTTACAATTGATTGTTGAAATACATCATTTCGGTTCATGAAACGCTAATTAAACAATAATTTGCGAAATTTAGAGAAAAAAAAATTGAAAAATCACTTTTTTATGTAAGAAGGGGGTACCCTTAGATATCTCGCAGGTTTTCGACCTACGAAAAATATTGAAAATTTATCATTTTCTTTTACAATTGATTGTTGAAATACATCATTTCGGTTCATGAAACGCTAATTACACAATAATTTGCGAAATTTAGAGAAAAAAATTTTGAAAAATCACTTTTTTATGTAAGAAGGGGGTACCCTTAGATATTTCGCAGGTTTTCGACCTACGAAAAATATTGAAAATTTATCATTTTCTTTTACAATTGATTGTTGAAATACATCATTTCGGTTCATGAAACGCTAATTACACAATAATTTGCGAAATTTAGAGAAAAAAATTTTGAAAAATCACTTTTTTATGTAAGAAGGGGGTACCCTTAGATATTTCGCAGGTTTTCGACCTACGAAAAATATTGAAAATTTATCATTTTCTTTTACAATTGATTGTTGAAATACATCATTTCGGTTCATGAAACGCTAATTACACAATAATTTGCGAAATTTAGAGAAAAAAATTTTGAAAAATCACTTTTTTATGTAAGAAGGGGGTACCCTTAGATAATTCGCAGGTTTTCGACCTACGAAAAAAATTAAAATTTATCATTTTCTTTTACATTTGATTGTTGAAATACATCATTTCGGTTCATGAAACGCTAATTACACAATAATTTGCGAAATTTAGAGAAAAAATTTTTGAAAAATCAATTTTTTATGTAAGAAGGGGGTACCCTTAGATAATTCGCAGGTTTTCGACCTACGAAAAAAATTAAAATTTATCATTTTCTTTTACATTTGATTGTTGAAATACATCATTTCGGTTCATGAAACGCTAATTACACAATAATTTGCGAAATTTAGAGAAAAAAATTTTGAAAAATCACTTTTTTATGTAAGAAGGGGGTACCCTTAGATATTTCGCAGGTTTTCGACCTACGAAAAATATTGAAAATTTATCATTGTCTTTTACATTTGATTGTTGAAATACATCATTTCGGTTCATGAAACGCTAATTACACAATAATTTGCGAAATTTAGAGAAAAAAATTTTGAAAAATCACTTTTTTATGTAAGAAGGGGGTACCCTTAGATAATTCGCAGGTTTTCGACTGTCGAAAAAAATTGAAAATTTATCATTGTCTTTTACATTTGATTGTTGAAATACATCATTTCGGTTCATGAAACGCTAATTACACAATAATTTGCGAAATTTAGAGAAAAAAATTTTGAAAAATCACTTTTTTATGTAAGAAGGGGGTACCCTTAGATAATTCGCAGGTTTTCGACCTACGAAAAAAATTAAAATTTATCATTGTCTTTTACATTTGATTGTTGAAATACATCATTTCGGTTCATGAAACGCTAATTACACAATAATTTGCGAAATTTAGAGAAAAAAATTTTGAAAAATCACTTTTTTATGTAAGAAGGGGGTACCCTTAGATATTTCGCAGGTTTTCGACCTACGAAAAATATTGAAAATTTATCATTTTCTTTTACAATTGATTGTTGAAATACATCATTTCGGTTCATGAAACGCTAATTACACAATAATTTGCGAAATTTAGAGAGAAAAATTTTGAAAAATCACTTTTTTATGTAAGAAGGGGGTACCCTTAGATATTTCGCAGGTTTTCGACCTACGAAAAATATTGAAAATTTATCATTTTCTTTTACAATTGATTGTTGAAATACATCATTTCGGTTCATGAAACGCTAATTACACAATAATTTGCGAAATTTAGAGAGAAAAATTTTGAAAAATCACTTTTTTATGTAAGAAGGGGGTACCCTTAGATAATTCGCAGGTTTTCGACCTACGAAAAAAATTGAAAATTTATCATTGTCTTTTACATTTGATTGTTGAAATACATCATTTCGGTTCATGAAACGCTAATTACACAATAATTTGCGAAATTTAGAGAAAAAAATTTTGAAAAATCACTTTTTTATGTAAGAAGGGGGTACCCTTAGATAATTCGCAGGTTTTCGACTGTCGAAAAAAATTAAAATTTATCATTTTCTTTTACATTTGATTGTTGAAATACATCATTTCGGTTCATGAAACGCTAATTACACAATAATTTGCGAAATTTAGAGAAAAAAATTTTGAAAAATCACTTTTTTATGTAAGAAGGGGGTACCCTTAGATAATTCGCAGGTTTTCGACCTACGAAAAAAATTAAAATTTATCATTGTCTTTTACATTTGATTGTTGAAATACATCATTTCGGTTCATGAAACGCTAATTACACAATAATTTGCGAAATTTAGAGAAAAAAATTTTGAAAAATCACTTTTTTATGTAAGAAGGGGGTACCCTTAGATATTTCGCAGGTTTTCGACCTACGAAAAATATTGAAAATTTATCATTTTCTTTTACAATTGATTGTTGAAATACATCATTTCGGTTCATGAAACGCTAATTACACAATAATTTGCGAAATTTAGAGAGAAAAATTTTGAAAAATCACTTTTTTATGTAAGAAGGGGGTACCCTTAGATATTTCGCAGGTTTTCGACCTACGAAAAATATTGAAAATTTATCATTTTCTTTTACAATTGATTGTTGAAATACATCATTTCGGTTCATGAAACGCTAATTACACAATAATTTGCGAAATTTAGAGAGAAAAATTTTGAAAAATCACTTTTTTATGTAAGAAGGGGGTACCCTTAGATATTTCGCAGGTTTTCGACCTACGAAAAATATTGAAAATTTATCATTTTCTTTTACAATTGATTGTTGAAATACATCATTTCGGTTCATGAAACGCTAATTACACAATAATTTGCGAAATTTAGAGAAAAAATTTTTGAAAAATCTATTTTTTATGTAAGAAGGGGGTACCCTTAGATATTTCGCAGGTTTTCGACTGTCGAAAAAAATTAAAATTTATCATTTTCTTTTACATTTGATTGTTGAAATACATCATTTCGGTTCATGAAACCCTAATTACACAATAATTTGCGAAATTTAGAGAAAAAAATTTTGAAAAATCACTTTTTTATGTAAGAAGGGGGTACCCTTAGATATTTCGCAGGTTTTCGACCTACGAAAAAAATTAAAATTTATCATTTTCTTTTACATTTGATTGTTGAAATACATCATTTCGGTTCATGAAACGCTAATTACACAATAATTTGCGAAATTTAGAGAAAAAAATTTTGAAAAATCACTTTTTTATGTAAGAAGGGGGTACCCTTAGATAATTCGCAGGTTTTCGACCTACGAAAAATATTGAAAATTTATCATTGTCTTTTACATTTGATTGTTGAAATACATCATTTCGGTTCATGAAACGCTAATTACACAATAATTTGCGAAATTTAGAGAAAAAAATTTTGAAAAATCACTTTTTTATGTAAGAAGGGGGTACCCTTAGATAATTCGCAGGTTTTCGACTGTCGAAAAAAAATAAAATTTATCATTTTCTTTTACATTTGATTGTTGAAATACATCATTTCGGTTCATGAAACGCTAATTACACAATAATTTGCGAAATTTAGAGAAAAAATTTTTGAAAAATCACTTTTTTATGTAAGAAGGGGGTACCCTTAGATAATTCGCAGGTTTTCGACCTACGAAAAAAATTAAAATTTATCATTGTCTTTTACATTTGATTGTTGAAATACATCATTTCGGTTCATGAAACGCTAATTACACAATAATTTGCGAAATTTAGAGAGAAAAAATTTGAAAAATCACTTTTTTATGTAAGAAGGGGGTACCCTTAGATAATTCGCAGGTTTTCGACTGTCGAAAAAAATTAAAATTTATCATTTTCTTTTACATTTGATTGTTGAAATACATCATTTCGGTTCATGAAACGCTAATTACACAATAATTTGCGAAATTTAGAGAAAAAAATTTTGAAAAATCACTTTTTTATGTAAGAAGGGGGTACCCTTAGATAATTCGCAGGTTGTCGACTGTCGAAAAAAATTAAAATTTATCATTTTCTTTTACATTTGATTGTTGCAATACATCATTTCGGTTCATGAAACGCTAATTACACAATAATAAGGGGGTACCCTTAGATAATTCGCAGGTTTTCGACCTACGAAAAAAATTAAAATTTATCATTTTCTTTTACATTTGATTGTTGAAATACATCATTTCGGTTCATGAAACGCTAATTACACAATAATTTGCGAAATTTAGAGAAAAAAATTTTGAAAAATCACTTTTTTATGTAAGAAGGGGGTACCCTTAGATATTTCGCAGGTTTTCGACCTACGAAAAAAATTAAAATTTATCATTTTCTTTTACATTTGATTGTTGAAATACATCATTTCGGTTCATGAAACGCTAATTACACAATAATTTGCGAAATTTAGAGAAAAAAATTTTGAAAAATCACTTTTTTATGTAAGAAGGGGGTACCCTTAGATATTTCGCAGGTTTTCGACCTACGAAAAATATTGAAAATTTATCATTTTCTTTTACATTTGATTGTTGCAATACATCATTTCGGTTCATGAAACGCTAATTACACAATAATTTGCGAAATTTAGAGAAAAAAATTTTGAAAAATCACTTTTTTATGTAAGAAGGGGGTACCCTTAGATATTTCGCAGGTTTTCGACCTACGAAAAATATTGAAAATTTATCATTTTCTTTTACAATTGATTGTTGAAATACATCATTTCGGTTCATGAAACGCTAATTACACAATAATTTGCGAAATTTAGAGAAAAAATTTTTGAAAAATCTATTTTTTATGTAAGAAGGGGGTACCCTTAGATAATTCGCAGGTTTTCGACCTACGAAAAAAATTAAAATTTATCATTTTCTTTTACATTTGATTGTTGAAATACATCATTTCGGTTCATGAAACGCTAATTACACAATAATTTGCGAAATTTAGAGAAAAAAATTTTGAAAAATCACTTTTTTATGTAAGAAGGGGGTACCCTTAGATATTTCGCAGGTTTTCGACCTACGAAAAAAATTAAAATTTATCATTTTCTTTTACATTTGATTGTTGAAATACATCATTTCGGTTCATGAAACGCTAATTACACAATAATTTGCGAAATTTAGAGAAAAAAATTTTGAAAAATCACTTTTTTATGTAAGAAGGGGGTACCCTTAGATAATTCGCAGGTTTTCGACCTACGAAAAATATTGAAAATTTATCATTGTCTTTTACATTTGATTGTTGAAATACATCATTTCGGTTCATGAAACGCTAATTACACAATAATTTGCGAAATTTAGAGAAAAAAATTTTGAAAAATCACTTTTTTATGTAAGAAGGGGGTACCCTTAGATAATTCGCAGGTTTTCGACTGTCGAAAAAAAATAAAATTTATCATTTTCTTTTACATTTGATTGTTGAAATACATCATTTCGGTTCATGAAACGCTAATTACACAATAATTTGCGAAATTTAGAGAAAAAAATTTTGAAAAATCACTTTTTTATGTAAGAAGGGGGTACCCTTAGATAATTCGCAGGTTTTCGACCTACGAAAAAAATTAAAATTTATCATTGTCTTTTACATTTGATTGTTGAAATACATCATTTCGGTTCATGAAACGCTAATTACACAATAATTTGCGAAATTTAGAGAAAAAAAATTTGAAAAATCACTTTTTTATGTAAGAAGGGGGTACCCTTAGATAATTCGCAGGTTTTCGACTGTCGAAAAAAATTAAAATTTATCATTTTCTTTTACATTTGATTGTTGAAATACATCATTTCGGTTCATGAAACGCTAATTACACAATAATTTGCGAAATTTAGAGAAAAAAATTTTGAAAAATCACTTTTTTATGTAAGAAGGGGGTACCCTTAGATAATTCGCAGGTTGTCGACTGTCGAAAAAAATTAAAATTTATCATTTTCTTTTACATTTGATTGTTGCAATACATCATTTCGGTTCATGAAACGCTAATTACACAATAATAAGGGGGTACCCTTAGATAATTCGCAGGTTTTCGACCTACGAAAAAAATTAAAATTTATCATTTTCTTTTACATTTGATTGTTGAAATACATCATTTCGGTTCATGAAACGCTAATTACACAATAATTTGCGAAATTTAGAGAAAAAAATTTTGAAAAATCACTTTTTTATGTAAGAAGGGGGTACCCTTAGATATTTCGCAGGTTTTCGACCTACGAAAAAAATTAAAATTTATCATTTTCTTTTACATTTGATTGTTGAAATACATCATTTCGGTTCATGAAACGCTAATTACACAATAATTTGCGAAATTTAGAGAAAAAAATTTTGAAAAATCACTTTTTTATGTAAGAAGGGGGTACCCTTAGATAATTCGCAGGTTTTCGACCTACGAAAAATATTGAAAATTTATCATTGTCTTTTACATTTGATTGTTGAAATACATCATTTCGGTTCATGAAACGCTAATTACACAATAATTTGCGAAATTTAGAGAAAAAAATTTTGAAAAATCACTTTTTTATGTAAGAAGGGGGTACCCTTAGATAATTCGCAGGTTTTCGACTGTCGAAAAAAAATAAAATTTATCATTTTCTTTTACATTTGATTGTTGAAATACATCATTTCGGTTCATGAAACGCTAATTACACAATAATTTGCGAAATTTAGAGAAAAAAATTTTGAAAAATCACTTTTTTATGTAAGAAGGGGGTACCCTTAGATAATTCGCAGGTTTTCGACCTACGAAAAAAATTAAAATTTATCATTGTCTTTTACATTTGATTGTTGAAATACATCATTTCGGTTCATGAAACGCTAATTACACAATAATTTGCGAAATTTAGAGAAAAAAAATTTGAAAAATCACTTTTTTATGTAAGAAGGGGGTACCCTTAGATAATTCGCAGGTTTTCGACTGTCGAAAAAAATTAAAATTTATCATTTTCTTTTACATTTGATTGTTGAAATACATCATTTCGGTTCATGAAACGCTAATTACACAATAATTTGCGAAATTTAGAGAAAAAAATTTTGAAAAATCACTTTTTTATGTAAGAAGGGGGTACCCTTAGATAATTCGCAGGTTGTCGACTGTCGAAAAAAATTAAAATTTATCATTTTCTTTTACATTTGATTGTTGCAATACACCATTTCGGTTCATGAAACGCTAATTACACAATAATTTGCGAAATTTAGAGAAAAAAATTTTGAAAAATCACTTTTTTATGTAAGAAGGGGGTACCCTTAGATATTTCGCAGGTTTTCGACCTACGAAAAATATTGAAAATTTATCATTTTCTTTTACAATTGATTGTTGAAATACATCATTTCGGTTCATGAAACGCTAATTACACAATAATTTGCGAAATTTAGAGAGAAAAATTTTGAAAAATCACTTTTTTATGTAAGAAGGGGGTACGCTTAGATATTTCGCAGGTTTTCGACCTACGAAAAATATTGAAAATTTATCATTTTCTTTTACAATTGATTGTTGAAATACATCATTTCGGTTCATGAAACGCTAATTACACAATAATTTGCGAAATTTAGAGAGAAAAATTTTGAAAAATCACTTTTTTATGTAAGAAGGGGGTACCCTTAGATATTTCGCAGGTTTTCGACCTACGAAAAATATTGAAAATTTATCATTTTCTTTTACAATTGATTGTTGAAATACATCATTTCGGTTCATGAAACGCTAATTACACAATAATTTGCGAAATTTAGAGAAAAAATTTTTGAAAAATCTATTTTTTATGTAAGAAGGGGGTACCCTTAGATAATTCGCAGGTTTTCGACCTACGAAAAAAATTAAAATTTATCATTTTCTTTTACATTTGATTGTTGAAATACATCATTTCGGTTCATGAAACGCTAATTACACAATAATTTGCGAAATTTAGAGAAAAAAATTTTGAAAAATCACTTTTTTATGTAAGAAGGGGGTACCCTTAGATATTTCGCAGGTTTTCGACCTACGAAAAAAATTAAAATTTATCATTTTCTTTTACATTTGATTGTTGAAATACATCATTTCGGTTCATGAAACGCTAATTACACAATAATTTGCGAAATTTAGAGAAAAAAATTTTGAAAAATCACTTTTTTATGTAAGAAGGGGGTACCCTTAGATAATTCGCAGGTTTTCGACCTACGAAAAATATTGAAAATTTATCATTGTCTTTTACATTTGATTGTTGAAATACATCATTTCGGTTCATGAAACGCTAATTACACAATAATTTGCGAAATTTAGAGAAAAAAATTTTGAAAAATCACTTTTTTATGTAAGAAGGGGGTACCCTTAGATAATTCGCAGGTTTTCGACTGTCGAAAAAAAATAAAATTTATCATTTTCTTTTACATTTGATTGTTGAAATACATCATTTCGGTTCATGAAACGCTAATTACACAATAATTTGCGAAATTTAGAGAAAAAAATTTTGAAAAATCACTTTTTTATGTAAGAAGGGGGTACCCTTAGATAATTCGCAGGTTTTCGACTGTCGAAAAAAATTAAAATTTATCATTTTCTTTTACATTTGATTGTTGAAATACATCATTTCGGTTCATGAAACGCTAATTACACAATAATTTGCGAAATTTAGAGAAAAAAATTTTGAAAAATCACTTTTTTATGTAAGAAGGGGGTACCCTTAGATAATTCGCAGGTTGTCGACTGTCGAAAAAAATTAAAATTTATCATTTTCTTTTACATTTGATTGTTGCAATACATCATTTCGGTTCATGAAACGCTAATTACACAATAATTTGCGAAATTTAGAGAAAAAAATTTTGAAAAATCACTTTTTTATGTAAGAAGGGGGTACCCTTAGATAATTCGCAGGTTTTCGACTGTCGAAAAAAATTAAAATTTATCAATTTCTTTTACATTTGATTGTTGAAATACATCATTTCGGTTCATGAAACGCTAATTACACAATAATTTGCGAAATTTAGAGAAAAAAATTTTGAAAAATCAATTTTTTATGTAAGAAGGGGGTACCCTTAGATATTTCGCAGGTTTTCGACCTACGAAAAATATTGAAAATTTATCATTTTCTTTTACATTTGATTGTTGAAATACATCATTTCGGTTCATGAAACGCTAATTACACAATAATTTGCGAAATTTAGAGAAAAAAATTTTGAAAAATCACTTTTTTATGTAAGAAGGGGGTACCCTTAGATATTTCGCAGGTTTTCGACCTACGAAAAATATTGAAAATTTATCATTGTCTTTTACATTTGATTGTTGAAATACATCATTTCGGTTCATGAAACGCTAATTACACAATAATTTGCGAAATTTAGAGAAAAAAATTTTGAAAAATCACTTTTTTATGTAAGAAGGGGGTACCCTTAGATAATTCGCAGGTTTTCGACCGTCGAAAAAAATTAAAATTTATCATTTTCTTTTACATTTGATTGTTGAAATACATCATTTCGGTTCATGAAACGCTAATTAAACAATAATTTGCGAAATTTAGAGAAAAAAATTTTGAAAAATCACTTTTTTATGTAAGAAGGGGGTACCCTTAGATATTTCGCAGGTTCTCGACCTACGAAAAAAATTAAAATTTATCATTTTCTTTTACATTTGATTGTTGAAATACATCATTTCGGTTCATGAAACGCTAATTACACAATAATTTGCGAAATTTAGAGAAAAAAATTTTGAAAAATCACTTTTTTATGTAAGAAGGGGGTACCCTTAGATATTTCGCAGGTTTTCGACCTACGAAAAAAATTAAAATTTATCATTTTCTTTTACATTTGATTGTTGAAATACATCATTTCGGTTCATGAAACGCTAATTACACAATAATTTGCGAAATTTAGAGAAAAAAATTTTGAAAAATCACTTTTTTATGTAAGAAGGGGGTACCCTTAGATATTTCGCAGGTTTTCGACCTACGAAAAAAATTAAAATTTATCATTTTCTTTTACAATTGATTGTTGAAATACATCATTTCGGTTCATGAAACGCTAATTACACAATAATTTGCGAAATTTAGAGAAAAAATTTTTGAAAAATCTATTTTTTATGTAAGAAGGGGGTACCCTTAGATAATTCGCAGGTTTTCGACCTACGAAAAAAATTAAAATTTATCATTTTCTTTTACATTTGATTGTTGAAATACATCATTTCGGTTCATGAAACGCTAATTACACAATAATTTGCGAAATTTAGAGAAAAAAATTTTGAAAAATCACTTTTTTATGTAAGAAGGGGGTACCCTTAGATATTTCGCAGGTTTTCGACCTACGAAAAAAATTAAAATTTATCATTTTCTTTTACATTTGATTGTTGAAATACATCATTTCGGTTCATGAAACGCTAATTACACAATAATTTGCGAAATTTAGAGAAAAAAATTTTGAAAAATCACTTTTTTATGTAAGAAGGGGGTACCCTTAGATAATTCGCAGGTTTTCGACCTACGAAAAATATTGAAAATTTATCATTGTCTTTTACATTTGATTGTTGAAATACATCATTTCGGTTCATGAAACGCTAATTACACAATAATTTGCGAAATTTAGAGAAAAAAATTTTGAAAAATCACTTTTTTATGTAAGAAGGGGGTACCCTTAGATAATTCGCAGGTTTTCGACTGTCGAAAAAAAATAAAATTTATCATTTTCTTTTACATTTGATTGTTGAAATACATCATTTCGGTTCATGAAACGCTAATTACACAATAATTTGCGAAATTTAGAGAAAAAAATTTTGAAAAATCACTTTTTTATGTAAGAAGGGGGTACCCTTAGATAATTCGCAGGTTTTCGACCTACGAAAAAAATTAAAATTTATCATTGTCTTTTACATTTGATTGTTGAAATACATCATTTCGGTTCATGAAACGCTAATTACACAATAATTTGCGAAATTTAGAGAAAAAAAATTTGAAAAATCACTTTTTTATGTAAGAAGGGGGTACCCTTAGATAATTCGCAGGTTTTCGACTGTCGAAAAAAATTAAAATTTATCATTTTCTTTTACATTTGATTGTTGAAATACATCATTTCGGTTCATGAAACGCTAATTACACAATAATTTGCGAAATTTAGAGAAAAAAATTTTGAAAAATCACTTTTTTATGTAAGAAGGGGGTACCCTTAGATAATTCGCAGGTTGTCGACTGTCGAAAAAAATTAAAATTTATCATTTTCTTTTACATTTGATTGTTGCAATACATCATTTCGGTTCATGAAACGCTAATTACACAATAATTTGCGAAATTTAGAGAAAAAAATTTTGAAAAATCACTTTTTTATGTAAGAAGGGGGTACCCTTAGATAATTCGCAGGTTTTCGACTGTCGAAAAAAATTAAAATTTATCAATTTCTTTTACATTTGATTGTTGAAATACATCATTTCGGTTCATGAAACGCTAATTACACAATAATTTGCGAAATTTAGAGAAAAAAATTTTGAAAAATCAATTTTTTATGTAAGAAGGGGGTACCCTTAGATATTTCGCAGGTTTTCGACCTACGAAAAATATTGAAAATTTATCATTTTCTTTTACATTTGATTGTTGAAATACATCATTTCGGTTCATGAAACGCTAATTACACAATAATTTGCGAAATTTAGAGAAAAAAATTTTGAAAAATCACTTTTTTATGTAAGAAGGGGGTACCCTTAGATATTTCGCAGGTTTTCGACCTACGAAAAATATTGAAAATTTATCATTGTCTTTTACATTTGATTGTTGAAATACATCATTTCGGTTCATGAAACGCTAATTACACAATAATTTGCGAAATTTAGAGAAAAAAATTTTGAAAAATCACTTTTTTATGTAAGAAGGGGGTACCCTTAGATAATTCGCAGGTTTTCGACCGTCGAAAAAAATTAAAATTTATCATTTTCTTTTACATTTGATTGTTGAAATACATCATTTCGGTTCATGAAACGCTAATTAAACAATAATTTGCGAAATTTAGAGAAAAAAATTTTGAAAAATCACTTTTTTATGTAAGAAGGGGGTACCCTTAGATATTTCGCAGGTTCTCGACCTACGAAAAAAATTAAAATTTATCATTTTCTTTTACATTTGATTGTTGAAATACATCATTTCGGTTCATGAAACGCTAATTACACAATAATTTGCGAAATTTAGAGAAAAAAATTTTGAAAAATCACTTTTTTATGTAAGAAGGGGGTACCCTTAGATATTTCGCAGGTTTTCGACCTACGAAAAAAATTAAAATTTATCATTTTCTTTTACATTTGATTGTTGAAATACATCATTTCGGTTCATGAAACGCTAATTACACAATAATTTGCGAAATTTAGAGAAAAAAATTTTGAAAAATCACTTTTTTATGTAAGAAGGGGGTACCCTTAGATATTTCGCAGGTTTTCGACCTACGAAAAAAATTAAAATTTATCATTTTCTTTTACATTTGATTGTTGAAATACATCATTTCGGTTCATGAAACGCTAATTACACAATAATTTGCGAAATTTAGAGAAAAAAATTTTGAAAAATCACTTTTTTATGTAAGAAGGGGGTACCCTTAGATAATTCGCAGGTTTTCGACTGTCGAAAAAAATTAAAATTTATCAATTTCTTTTACATTTGATTGTTGAAATACATCATTTCGGTTCATGAAACGCTAATTACACAATAATTTGCGAAATTTAGAGAAAAATCAATTTTTTATGTAAGAAGGGGGTACCCTTAGATATTTCGCAGGTTTTCGACCTACGAAAAATATTGAAAATTTATCATTTTCTTTTACATTTGATTGTTGAAATACATCATTTCGGTTCATGAAACGCTAATTACACAATAATTTGCGAAATTTAGAGAAAAAAATTTTGAAAAATCACTTTTTTATGTAAGAAGGGGGTACCCTTAGATATTTCGCAGGTTTTCGACCTACGAAAAAAATTAAAATTTATCATTTTCTTTTACATTTGATTGTTGCAATACATCATTTCGGTTCATGAAACGCTAATTACACAATAATTTGCGAAATTTAGAGAAAAAAATTTTGAAAAATCACTTTTTTATGTAAGAAGGGGGTACCCTTAGATATTTCGCAGGTTTTCGACCTACGAAAAAAATTAAAATTTATCAATTTCTTTTACATTTGATTGTTGAAATACATCATTTCGGTTCATGAAACGCTAATTACACAATAATTTGCGAAATTTAGAGAAAAAAATTTTGAAAAATCAATTTTTTATGTAAGAAGGGGGTACCCTTAGATATTTCGCAGGTTTTCGACCTACGAAAAAAATAAAAATTTATCATTGTCTTTTACATTTGATTGTTGAAATACATCATTTCGGTTCATGAAACGCTAATTACACAATAATTTGCGAAATTTAGAGAAAAAAATTTTGAAAAATCACTTTTTTATGTAAGAAGGGGGTACCCTTAGATAATTCGCAGGTTTTCGACCTACGAAAAAAATTAAAATTTATCATTGTCTTTTACATTTGATTGTTGAAATACATCATTTCGGTTCATGAAACGCTAATTACACAATAATTTGCGAAATTTAGAGAAAAAAATTTTGAAAAATCACTTTTTTATGTAAGAAGGGGGTACCCTTAGATAATTCGCAGGTTTTCGACTGTCGAAAAATATTGAAAATTTATCATTTTCTTTTACATTTGATTGTTGAAATACATCATTTCGGTTCATGAAACGCTAATTACACAATAATTTGCGAAATTTAGAGAAAAAAATTTTGAAAAATCACTTTTTTATGTAAGAAGGGGGTACCCTTAGATAATTCGCAGGTTTTCGACTGTCGAAAAAAATTAAAATTTATCATTTTCTTTTACATTTGATTGTTGAAATACATCATTTCGGTTCATGAAACGCTAATTACACAATAATTTGCGAAATTTAGAGAAAAAAATTTTGAAAAATCACTTTTTTATGTAAGAAGGGGGTACCCTTAGATAATTCGCAGGTTGTCGACTGTCGAAAAAAATTAAAATTTATCATTTTCTTTTACATTTGATTGTTGAAATACATCATTTCGGTTCATGAAACGCTAATTACACAATAATTTGCGAAATTTAGAGAAAAAAATTTTGAAAAATCAATTTTTTATGTAAGAAGGGGGTACCCTTAGATATTTCGCAGGTTTTCGACCTACGAAAAATATTGAAAATTTATCATTTTCTTTTACATTTGATTGTTGAAATACATCATTTCGGTTCATGAAACGCTAATTACACAATAATTTGCGAAATTTAGAGAAAAAAATTTTGAAAAATCACTTTTTTATGTAAGAAGGGGGTACCCTTAGATATTTCGCAGGTTTTCGACCTACGAAAAATATTGAAAATTTATCATTGTCTTTTACATTTGATTGTTGAAATACATCATTTCGGTTCATGAAACGCTAATTACACAATAATTTGCGAAATTTAGAGAAAAAAATTTTGAAAAATCACTTTTTTATGTAAGAAGGGGGTACCCTTAGATAATTCGCAGGTTTTCGACCGTCGAAAAAAATTAAAATTTATCATTTTCTTTTACATTTGATTGTTGAAATACATCATTTCGGTTCATGAAACGCTAATTAAACAATAATTTGCGAAATTTAGAGAAAAAAATTTTGAAAAATCACTTTTTTATGTAAGAAGGGGGTACCCTTAGATATTTCGCAGGTTCTCGACCTACGAAAAAAATTAAAATTTATCATTTTCTTTTACATTTGATTGTTGAAATACATCATTTCGGTTCATGAAACGCTAATTACACAATAATTTGCGAAATTTAGAGAAAAAAATTTTGAAAAATCACTTTTTTATGTAAGAAGGGGGTACCCTTAGATATTTCGCAGGTTTTCGACCTACGAAAAAAATTAAAATTTATCATTTTCTTTTACATTTGATTGTTGAAATACATCATTTCGGTTCATGAAACGCTAATTACACAATAATTTGCGAAATTTAGAGAAAAAAATTTTGAAAAATCACTTTTTTATGTAAGAAGGGGGTACCCTTAGATATTTCGCAGGTTTTCGACCTACGAAAAAAATTAAAATTTATCATTTTCTTTTACATTTGATTGTTGAAATACATCATTTCGGTTCATGAAACGCTAATTACACAATAATTTGCGAAATTTAGAGAAAAAAATTTTGAAAAATCACTTTTTTATGTAAGAAGGGGGTACCCTTAGATATTTCGCAGGTTTTCGACCTACGAAAAAAATTAAAATTTATCATTTTCTTTTACATTTGATTGTTGAAATACATCATTTCGGTTCATGAAACGATAATTACACAATAATTTGCGAAATTTAGAGAAAAAAATTTTGAAAAATCACTTTTTTATGTAAGAAGGGGGTACCCTTAGATAATTCGCAGGTTTTCGACTGTCGAAAAAAATTAAAATTTATCAATTTCTTTTACATTTGATTGTTGAAATACATCATTTCGGTTCATGAAACGATAATTACACAATAATTTGCGAAATTTAGAGAAAAAAATTTTGAAAAATCAATTTTTTATGTAAGAAGGGGGTACCCTTAGATATTTCGCAGGTTTTCGACCTACGAAAAATATTGAAAATTTATCATTTTCTTTTACATTTGATTGTTGAAATACATCATTTCGGTTCATGAAACGCTAATTACACAATAATTTGCGAAATTTAGAGAAAAAAATTTTGAAAAATCACTTTTTTATGTAAGAAGGGGGTACCCTTAGATATTTCGCAGGTTTTCGACCTACGAAAAATATTGAAAATTTATCATTGTCTTTTACATTTGATTGTTGAAATACATCATTTCGGTTCATGAAACGCTAATTACACAATAATTTGCGAAATTTAGAGAAAAAAATTTTGAAAAATCACTTTTTTATGTAAGAAGGGGGTACCCTTAGATAATTCGCAGGTTTTCGACCGTCGAAAAAATTGAAAATTTATCATTTTCTTTTACATTTGATTGTTGAAATACATCATTTCGGTTCATGAAACGCTAATTACACAATAATTTGCGAAATTTAGAGAAAAAAATTTTGAAAAATCACTTTTTTATGTAAGAAGGGGGTACCCTTAGATATTTCGCAGGTTCTCGACCTACGAAAAAAATTAAAATTTATCATTTTCTTTTACATTTGATTGTTGAAATACATCATTTCGGTTCATGAAACGCTAATTACACAATAATTTGCGAAATTTAGAGAAAAAATTTTGAAAAATCACTTTTTTATGTAAGAAGGGGGTACCCTTAGATATTTCGCAGGTTTTCGACCTACGAAAAAAATTAAAATTTATCATTTTCTTTTACATTTGATTGTTGAAATACATCATTTCGGTTCATGAAACGCTAATTACACAATAATTTGCGAAATTTAGAGAAAAAAATTTTGAAAAATCACTTTTTTATGTAAGAAGGGGGTACCCTTAGATATTTCGCAGGTTTTCGACCTACGAAAAATATTGAAAATTTATCATTTTCTTTTACATTTGATTGTTGAAATACATCATTTCGGTTCATGAAACGCTAATTACACAATAATTTGCGAAATTTAGAGAAAAAAATTTTGAAAAATCACTTTTTTATGTAAGAAGGGGGTACCCTTAGATATTTCGCAGGTTTTCGACCTACGAAAAAAATTAAAATTTATCATTTTCTTTTACATTTGATTGTTGAAATACATCATTTCGGTTCATGAAACGCTAATTACACAATAATTTGCGAAATTTAGAGAAAAAAATTTTGAAAAATCACTTTTTTATGTAAGAAGGGGGTACCCTTAGATAATTCGCAGGTTTTCGACCTACGAAAAAAATTAAAATTTATCATTTTCTTTTACATTTGATTGTTGAAATACATCATTTCGGTTCATGAAACGCTAATTACACAATAATTTGCGAAATTTAGAGAAAAAAATTTTGAAAAATCACTTTTTTATGTAAGAAGGGGGTACCCTTAGATATTTCGCAGGTTTTCGACCTACGAAAAAAATTAAAATTTATCATTTTCTTTTACATTTGATTGTTGAAATACATCATTTCGGTTCATGAAACGCTAATTACACAATAATTTGCGAAATTTAGAGAAAAAAATTTTGAAAAATCACTTTTTTATGTAAGAAGGGGGTACCCTTAGATATTTCGCAGGTTCTCGACCTACGAAAAAAATTAAAATTTATCATTTTCTTTTACATTTGATTGTTGAAATACATCATTTCGGTTCATGAAACGCTAATTACACAATAATTTGCGAAATTTAGAGAAAAAATTTTTGAAAAATCACTTTTTTATGTAAGAAGGGGGTACCCTTAGATAATTCGCAGGTTTTCGACCTACGAAAAATATTGAAAATTTATCATTTTCTTTTACATTTGATTGTTGAAATACATCATTTCGGTTCATGAAACGCTAATTACACAATAATTTGCGAAATTTAGAGAAAAAAATTTTGAAAAATCACTTTTTTATGTAAGAAGGGGGTACCCTTAGATATTTCGCAGGTTTTCGACCTACGAAAAATATTGAAAATTTATCATTTTCTTTTACATTTGATTGTTGAAATACATCATTTCGGTTCATGAAACGCTAATTACACAATAATTTGCGAAATTTAGAGAAAAAAATTTTGAAAAATCACTTTTTTATGTAAGAAGGGGGTACCCTTAGATAATTCGCAGGTTTTCGACCTACGAAAAATATTGAAAATTTATCATTTTCTTTTACATTTGATTGTTGAAATACATCATTTCGGTTCATGAAACGCTAATTACACAATAATTTGCGAAATTTAGAGAAAAAATTTTGAAAAATCACTTTTTTATGTAAGAAGGGGGTACCCTTAGATAATTCGCAGGTTTTCGACCTACGAAAAATATTGAAAATTTATCATTTTCTTTTACATTTGATTGTTGAAATACATCATTTCGGTTCATGAAACGCTAATTACACAATAATTTGCGAAATTTAGAGAAAAAAAATTTGAAAAATCACTTTTTTATGTAAGAAGGGGGTACCCTTAGATATTTCGCAGGTTTTCGACCTACGAAAAATATTGAAAATTTATCATTTTCTTTTACATTTGATTGTTGAAATACATCATTTCGGTTCATGAAACGCTAATTACACAATAATTTGCGAAATTTAGAGAAAAAATTTTGAAAAATCACTTTTTTATGTAAGAAGGGGGTACCCTTAGATAATTCGCAGGTTTTCGACCTACGAAAAATATTGAAAATTTATCATTTTCTTTTACATTTGATTGTTGAAATACATCATTTCGGTTCATGAAACGCTAATTACACAATAATTTGCGAAATTTAGAGAAAAAAATTTTGAAAAATCACTTTTTTATGTAAGAAGGGGGTACCCTTAGATATTTCGCAGGTTCTCGACCTACGAAAAAAATTAAAATTTATCATTTTCTTTTACATTTGATTGTTGAAATACATCATTTCGGTTCATGAAACGCTAATTACACAATAATTTGCGAAATTTAGAGAAAAAAATTTTGAAAAATCACTTTTTTATGTAAGAAGGGGGTACCCTTAGATATTTCGCAGGTTTTCGACCTACGAAAAAAATTAAAATTTATCATTTTCTTTTACATTTGATTGTTGAAATACATCATTTCGGTTCATGAAACGCTAATTACACAATAATTTGCGAAATTTAGAGAAAAAAATTTTGAAAAATCACTTTTTTATGTAAGAAGGGGGTACCCTTAGATAATTCGCAGGTTTTCGACCTACGAAAAAAATTAAAATTTATCATTTTCTTTTACATTTGATTGTTGAAATACATCATTTCGGTTCATGAAACGCTAATTACACAATAATTTGCGAAATTTAGAGAAAAAAATTTTGAAAAATCACTTTTTTATGTAAGAAGGGGGTACCCTTAGATATTTCGCAGGTTTTCGACCTACGAAAAAAATTAAAATTTATCATTTTCTTTTACATTTGATTGTTGAAATACATCATTTCGGTTCATGAAACGCTAATTACACAATAATTTGCGAAATTTAGAGAAAAAAATTTTGAAAAATCACTTTTTTATGTGAGAAGGGGGTACCCTTAGATATTTCGCAGGTTCTCGACCTACGAAAAAAATTAAAATTTATCATTTTCTTTTACATTTGATTGTTGAAATACATCATTTCGGTTCATGAAACGCTAATTACACAATAATTTGCGAAATTTAGAGAAAAAAATTTTGAAAAATCACTTTTTTATGTAAGAAGGGGGTACCCTTAGATATTTCGCAGGTTTTCGACCTACGAAAAAAATTGAAAATTTATCATTTTCTTTTACATTTGATTGTTGAAATACATCATTTCGGTTCATGAAACGCTAATTACACAATAATTTGCGAAATTTAGAGAAAAAAATTTTGAAAAATCACTTTTTTATGTAAGAAGGGGGTACCCTTAGATATTTCGCAGGTTTTCGACCTACGAAAAATATTGAAAATTTATCATTTTCTTTTACATTTGATTGTTGAAATACATCATTTCGGTTCATGAAACGCTAATTACACAATAATTTGCGAAATTTAGAGAAAAAAAATTTGAAAAATCACTTTTTTATGTAAGAAGGGGGTACCCTTAGATATTTCGCAGGTTTTCGACCTACGAAAAATATTGAAAATTTATCATTTTCTTTTACATTTGATTGTTGAAATACATCATTTCGGTTCATGAAACGCTAATTACACAATAATTTGCGAAATTTAGAGAAAAAAATTTTGAAAAATCACTTTTTTATGTAAGAAGGGGGTACCCTTAGATATTTCGCAGGTTTTCGACCTACGAAAAATATTGAAAATTTATCATTTTCTTTTACATTTGATTGTTGAAATACATCATTTCGGTTCATGAAACGCTAATTACACAATAATTTGCGAAATTTAGAGAAAAAAAATTTGAAAAATCACTTTTTTATGTAAGAAGGGGGTACCCTTAGATATTTCGCAGGTTTTCGACCTACGAAAAATATTGAAAATTTATCATTTTCTTTTACATTTGATTGTTGAAATACATCATTTCGGTTCATGAAACGCTAATTACACAATAATTTGCGAAATTTAGAGAAAAAAATTTTGAAAAATCAATTTTTTATGTAAGAAGGGGGTACCCTTAGATATTTCGCAGGTTTTCGACCTACGAAAAATATTAAAATTTATCATTTTCTTTTACATTTGATTGTTGAAATACATCATTTCGGTTCATGAAACGCTAATTACACAATAATTTGCGAAATTTAGAGAAAAAATTTTGAAAAATCACTTTTTTATGTAAGAAGGGGGTACCCTTAGATAATTCGCAGGTTTTCGACCTACGAAAAAAATTAAAATTTATCATTTTCTTTTACATTTGATTGTTGAAATACATCATTTCGGTTCATGAAACGCTAATTACACAATAATTTGCGAAATTTAGAGAAAAAAATTTTGAAAAATCACTTTTTTATGTAAGAAGGGGGTACCCTTAGATATTTCGCAGGTTTTTGACCTACGAAAAAAATTAAAATTTATCATTTTCTTTTACATTTGATTGTTGAAATACATCATTTCGGTTCATGAAAGAAGGGGGTACCCTTAGATATTTCGCAGGTTTTCGACCTACGAAAAATATTGAAAATTTATCATTTTCTTTTACAATTGATTGTTGAAATACATCATTTCGGTTCATGAAACGCTAATTACACAATAATTTGCGAAATTTAGAGAAAAAAATTTTGAAAAATCACTTTTTTATGTAAGAAGGGGGTACCCTTAGATATTTCGCAGGTTTTCGACCTACGAAAAATATTGAAAATTTATCATTTTCTTTTACAATTGATTGTTGAAATACATCATTTCGGTTCATGAAACGCTAATTACACAATAATTTGCGAAATTTAGAGAAAAAAATTTTGAAAAATCACTTTTTTATGTAAGAAGGGGGTACCCTTAGATATTTCGCAGGTTTTCGACCTACGAAAAATATTGAAAATTTATCATTTTCTTTTACAATTGATTGTTGAAATACATCATTTCGGTTCATGAAACGCTAATTACACAATAATTTGCGAAATTTAGAGAAAAAAATTTTGAAAAATCACTTTTTTATGTAAGAAGGGGGTACCCTTAGATATTTCGCAGGTTTTCGACCTACGAAAAATATTGAAAATTTATCATTTTCTTTTACAATTGATTGTTGAAATACATCATTTCGGTTCATGAAACGCTAATTACACAATAATTTGCGAAATTTAGAGAAAAAAATTTTGAAAAATCACTTTTTTATGTAAGAAGGGGGTACCCTTAGATATTTCGCAGGTTTTCGACCTACGAAAAATATTGAAAATTTATCATTTTCTTTTACAATTGATTGTTGAAATACATCATTTCGGTTCATGAAACGCTAATTACACAATAATTTGCGAAATTTAGAGAAAAAATGTTTGAAAAATCAATTTTTTATGTAAGAAGGGGGTACCCTTAGATAATTCGCAGGTTTTCGACCTACGAAAAAAATTAAAATTTATCATTTTCTTTTACATTTGATTGTTGAAATACATCATTTCGGTTCATGAAACGCTAATTACACAATAATTTGCGAAATTTAGAGAAAAAAATGTTGAAAAATCACTTTTTTATGTAAGAAGGGGGTACCCTTAGATATTTCGCAGGTTTTCGACCTACGAAAAATATTGAAAATTTATCATTTTCTTTTACAATTGATTGTTGAAATACATCATTTCGGTTCATGAAACGCTAATTACACAATAATTTGCGAAATTTAGAGAAAAAAAATTTGAAAAATCACTTTTTTATGTAAGAAGGGGGTACCCTTAGATATTTCGCAGGTTTTCGACCTACGAAAAATATTGAAAATTTATCATATTCTTTTACAATTGATTTTGAAATACATCATTTCGGTTCATGAAACGCTAATTACACAATAATTTGCGAAATTTAGAGAAAAAAATTTTGAAAAATCACTTTTTTATGTAAGAAGGGGGTACCCTTAGATATTTCGCAGGTTTTCGACCTACGAAAAATATTGAAAATTTATCATTTTCTTTTACATTTGATTGTTGAAATACATCATTTCGGTTCATGAAACGCTAATTACACAATAATTTGCGAAATTTAGAGAAAAAAAATTTGAAAAATCACTTTTTTATGTAAGAAGGGGGTACCCTTAGATAATTCGCAGGTTTTCGACCTACGAAAAATATTGAAAATTTATCATTTTCTTTTACAATTGATTGTTGAAATACATCATTTCGGTTCATGAAACGCTAATTACACAATAATTTGCGAAATTTAGAGAAAAAAAATTTGAAAAATCACTTTTTTATGTAAGAAGGGGGTACCCTTAGATATTTCGCAGGTTTTCGACCTACGAAAAATATTGAAAATTTATCATTTTCTTTTACATTTGATTGTTGAAATACATCATTTCGGTTCATGAAACGCTAATTACACAATAATTTGCGAAATTTAGAGAAAAAATTTTTGAAAAATCAATTTTTTATGTAAGAAGGGGGTACCCTTAGATATTTCGCAGGTTTTCGACCTACGAAAAATATTGAAAATTTATCATTTTCTTTTACATTTGATTGTTGAAATACATCATTTCGGTTCATGAAACGCTAATTACACAATAATTTGCGAAATTTAGAGAAAAAAATTTTGAAAAATCACTTTTTTATGTAAGAAGGGGGTACCCTTAGATAATTCGCAGGTTTTCGACCTACGAAAAAAATTGAAAATTTATCATTTTCTTTTACATTTGATTGTTGAAATACATCATTTCGGTTCATGAAACGCTAATTACACAATAATTTGCGAAATTTAGAGAAAAAATTTTTGAAAAATCACTTTTTTATGTAAGAAGGGGGTACCCTTAGATAATTCGCAGGTTTTCGACCTACGAAAAAAATTAAAATTTATCATTTTCTTTTACATTTGATTGTTGAAATACATCATTTCGGTTCATGAAACGCTAATTACACAATAATTTGCGAAATTTAGAGAAAAAAATTTTGAAAAATCACTTTTTTATGTAAGAAGGGGGTACCCTTAGATATTTCGCAGGTTTTCGACCTACGAAAAATATTGAAAATTTATCATTTTCTTTTACATTTGATTGTTGAAATACATCATTTCGGTTCATGAAACGCTAATTACACAATAATTTGCGAAATTTAGAGAAAAAATTTTTGAAAAATCAATTTTTTATGTAAGAAGGGGGTACCCTTAGATATTTCGCAGGTTTTCGACCTACGAAAAATATTGAAAATTTATCATTTTCTTTTACATTTGATTGTTGAAATACATCATTTCGGTTCATGAAACGCTAATTACACAATAATTTGCGAAATTTAGAGAAAAAAATTTTGAAAAATCACTTTTTTATGTAAGAAGGGGGTACCCTTAGATAATTCGCAGGTTTTCGACCTACGAAAAAAATTGAAAATTTATCATTTTCTTTTACATTTGATTGTTGAAATACATCATTTCGGTTCATGAAACGCTAATTACACAATAATTTGCGAAATTTAGAGAAAAAATTTTTGAAAAATCACTTTTTTATGTAAGAAGGGGGTACCCTTAGATAATTCGCAGGTTTTCGACCTACGAAAAAAATTAAAATTTATCATTTTCTTTTACATTTGATTGTTGAAATACATCATTTCGGTTCATGAAACGCTAATTACACAATAATTTGCGAAATTTAGAGAGAAAAATTTTGAAAAATCACTTTTTTATGTAAGAAGGGGGTACCCTTAGATAATTCGCAGGTTTTCGACCTACGAAAAAAATTAAAATTTATCATTTTCTTTTACATTTGATTGTTGAAATACATCATTTCGGTTCATGAAACGCTAATTACACAATAATTTGCGAAATTTAGAGAAAAAAATTTTGAAAAATCACTTTTTTATGTAAGAAGGGGGTACCCTTAGATAATTCGCAGGTTTTCGACCAACGAAAAAAATTAAAATTTATCATTTTCTTTTACATTTGATTGTTGAAATACATCATTTCGGTTCATGAAACGCTAATTACACAATAATTTGCGAAATTTAGAGAAAAAAATTTTGAAAAATCAATTTTTTATGTAAGAAGGGGGTACCCTTAGATATTTCGCAGGTTTTCGACCTACGAAAAATATTGAAAATTTATCATTTTCTTTTACATTTGATTGTTGAAATACATCATTTCGGTTCATGAAACGCTAATTACACAATAACTTGCGAAATTTAGAGAAAAAATTTTTGAAAAATCACTTTTTTATGTAAGAAGGGGGTACCCTTAGATATTTCGCAGGTTTTCGACCGTCGAAAAAAATTGAAAATTTATCATTTTCTTTTACATTTGATTGTTGAAATACATCATTTCGGTTCATGAAACGCTAATTACACAATAATTTGCGAAATTTAGAGAAAAAAATTTTGAAAAATCACTTTTTTATGTAAGAAGGGGGTACCCTTAGATATTTCGCAGGTTTTCGACCTACGAAAAATATTGAAAATTTATCATTTTCTTTTACATTTGATTGTTGAAATACATCATTTCGGTTCATGAAACGCTAATTACACAATAATTTGCGAAATTTAGAGAAAAAAATTTTGAAAAATCACTTTTTTATGTAAGAAGGGGGTACCCTTAGATATTTCGCAGGTATTCGACCAACGAAAAAAATTAAAATTTATCATTTTCTTTTACATTTGATTGTTGAAATACATCATTTCGGTTCATGAAACGCTAATTACACAATAATTTGCGAAATTTAGAGAAAAAAATTTTGAAAAATCACTTTTTTATGTAAGAAGGGAGTACCCTTAGATATTTCGCAGGTTTTCGACCTACGAAAAAAATTAAAATTTATCATTTTCTTTTACATTTGATTGTTGAAATACATCATTTCGGTTCATGAAACGCTAATTACACAATAATTTGCGAAATTTAGAGAAAAAAATTTTGAAAAATCACTTTTTTATGTAAGAAGGGGGTACCCTTAGATAATTCGCAGGTTTTCGACCTACGAAAAATATTGAAAATTTATCATTTTCTTTTACATTTGATTGTTGAAATACATCATTTCGGTTCATGAAACGCTAATTACACAATAATTTGCGAAATTTAGAGAAAAAAATTTTGAAAAATCACTTTTTTATGTAAGAAGGGGGTACCCTTAGATAATTCGCAGGTTTTCGACCTACGAAAAATATTGAAAATTTATCATTTTCTTTTACATTTGATTGTTGAAATACATCATTTCGGTTCATGAAACGCTAATTACACAATAATTTGCGAAATTTAGAGAAAAAAATTTTGAAAAATCACTTTTTTTATGTAAGAAGGGGGTACCCTTAGATATTTCGCAGGTTTTCGACCTACGAAAAATATTGAAAATTTATCATTTTCTTTTACATTTGATTGTTGAAATACATCATTTCGGTTCATGAAACGCTAATTACACAATAATTTGCGAAATTTAGAGAAAAAAATTTTGAAAAATCACTTTTTTATGTAAGAAGGGGGTACCCTTAGATAATTCGCAGGTTTTCGACCTACGAAAAATATTGAAAATTTATCATTTTCTTTTACATTTGATTGTTGAAATACATCATTTCGGTTCATGAAACGCTAATTACACAATAATTTGCGAAATTTAGAGAAAAAATTTTGAAAAATCACTTTTTTATGTAAGAAGGGGGTACCCTTAGATATTTCGACCTACGAAAAATATTGAAAATTTATCATTTTCTTTTACATTTGATTGTTGAAATACATCATTTCGGTTCATGAAACGCTAATTACACAATAATTTGCGAAATTTAGAGAAAAAAATTTTGAAAAATCACTTTTTTATGTAAGAAGGGGGTACCCTTAGATATTTCGCAGGTTTTCGACCTACGAAAAAAATTAAAATTTATCATTTTCTTTTACATTTGATTGTTGAAATACATCATTTCGGTTCATGAAACGCTAATTACACAATAATTTGCGAAATTTAGAGAAAAAAAATTTGAAAAATCACTTTTTTATGTAAGAAGGGGGTACCCTTAGATATTTCGCAGGTTTTCGACCTACGAAAAAAATTAAAATTTATCATTTTCTTTTACATTTGATTGTTGAAATACATCATTTCGGTTCATGAAACGCTAATTACACAATAATTTGCGAAATTTAGAGAAAAAAATTTTGAAAAATCACTTTTTTATGTAAGAAGGGGGTACCCTTAGATAATTCGCAGGTTTTCGACCTACGAAAAAAATTAAAATTTATCATTGTCTTTTACATTTGATTGTTGAAATACATCATTTCGGTTCATGAAACGCTAATTACACAATAATTTGCGAAATTTAGAGAAAAAAATTTTGAAAAATCACTTTTTTATGTAAGAAGGGGGTACCCTTAGATAATTCGCAGGTTTTCGACTGTCGAAAAAAATTAAAATTTATCATTTTCTTTTACATTTGATTGTTGAAATACATCATTTCGGTTCATGAAACGCTAATTACACAATAATTTGCGAAATTTAGAGAAAAAAATTTTGAAAAATCACTTTTTTATGTAAGAAGGGGGTACCCTTAGATAATTCGCAGGTTTTCGACCTACGAAAAAAATTAAAATTTATCATTGTCTTTTACATTTGATTGTTGAAATACATCATTTCGGTTCATGAAACGCTAATTACACAATAATTTGCGAAATTTAGAGAAAAAAATTTTGAAAAATCACTTTTTTATGTAAGAAGGGGGTACCCTTAGATATTTCGACCTACGAAAAATATTGAAAATTTATCATTTTCTTTTACATTTGATTGTTGAAATACATCATTTCGGTTCATGAAACGCTAATTACACAATAATTTGCGAAATTTAGAGAAAAAAAAATTTGAAAAATCACTTTTTTATGTAAGAAGGGGGTACCCTTAGATATTTCGCAGGTTTTCGACCTACGAAAAATATTGAAAATGTATCATTTTCTTTTACAATTGATTGTTGAAATACATCATTTCGGTTCATGAAACGCTAATTACACAATAATTTGCGAAATTTAGAGAAAAAATTTTTGAAAAATCACTTTTTTATGTAAGAAGGGGGTACCCTTTGATATTTCGCAGGTTTTCGACCTACGAAAAATATTGAAAATGTATCATTTTCTTTTACAATTGATTGTTGAAATACATCATTTCGGTTCATGAAACGCTAATTACACAATAATTTGCGAAATTTAGAGAAAAAAAATTTGAAAAATCACTTTTTTATGTAAGAAGGGGGTACCCTTAGATATTTCGCAGGTTTTCGACCTACGAAAAATATTGAAAATGTATCATTTTCTTTTACAATTGATTGTTGAAATACATCATTTCGGTTCATGAAACGCTAATTACACAATAATTTGTGAAATTTAGAGAAAAAAATTTTGAAAAATCACTTTTTTATGTAAGAAGGGGGTACCCTTAGATATTTCGCAGGTTTTCGACCTACGAAAAATATTGAAAATGTATCATTTTCTTTTACAATTGATTGTTGAAATACATCATTTCGGTTCATGAAACGCTAATTACACAATAATTTGCGAAATTTAGAGAAAAAAATTTTGAAAAATCACTTTTTTATGTAAGAAGGGGGTACCCTTAGATATTTCGCAGGTTTTCGACCTACGAAAAATATTGAAAATGTATCATTTTCTTTTACAATTGATTGTTGAAATACATCATTTCGGTTCATGAAACGCTAATTACACAATAATTTGCGAAATTTAGAGAAAAAAAATTTGAAAAATCACTTTTTTATGTAAGAAGGGGGTACCCTTAGATATTTCGCAGGTTTTCGACCTACGAAAAAAATTAAAATTTATCATTTTCTTTTACATTTGATTGTTGAAATACATCATTTCGGTTCATGAAACGCTAATTACACAATAATTTGCGAAATTTAGAGAAAAAATTTTTGAAAAATCACTTTTTTATGTAAGAAGGGGGTACCCTTAGATAATTCGCAGGTTTTCGACCTACGAAAAATATTGAAAATTTATCATTTTCTTTTACATTTGATTGTTGAAATACATCATTTCGGTTCATGAAACGCTAATTACACAATAATTTGCGAAATTTAGAGAAAAAAATTTTGAAAAATCACTTTTTTATGTAAGAAGGGGGTACCCTTAGATAATTCGCAGGTTTTCGACCTACGAAAAAAATTAAAATTTATCATTTTCTTTTACATTTGATTGTTGAAATACATCATTTCGGTTCATGAAACGCTAATTACACAATAATTTGCGAAATTTAGAGAAAAAAATTTTGAAAAATCACTTTTTTATGTAAGAAGGGGGTACCCTTAGATATTTCGCAGGTTTTCGACCTACGAAAAATATTGAAAATTTATCATTTTCTTTTACAATTGATTGTTGAAATACATCATTTCGGTTCATGAAACGCTAATTACACAATAATTTGCGAAATTTAGAGAAAAAAATTTTGAAAAATCACTTTTTTATGTAAGAAGGGGGTACCCTTAGATATTTCGCAGGTTTTCGACCTACGAAAAAAATTAAAATTTATCATTTTCTTTTACATTTGATTGTTGAAATACATCATTTCGGTTCATGAAACGCTAATTACACAATAATTTGCGAAATTTAGAGAAAAAAATTTTGAAAAATCAATTTTTTATGTAAGAAGGGGGTACCCTTAGATATTTCGCAGGTTTTCGACCTACGAAAAATATTGAAAATTTATCATTTTCTTTTACATTTGATTGTTGAAATACATCATTTCGGTTCATGAAACGCTAATTACACAATAATTTGCGAAATTTAGAGAAAAAAATTTTGAAAAATCACTTTTTTATGTAAGAAGGGGGTACCCTTAGATATTTCGCAGGTTTTCGACCTACGAAAAATATTGAAAATTTATCATTGTCTTTTACATTTGATTGTTGAAATACATCATTTCGGTTCATGAAACGCTAATTACACAATAATTTGCGAAATTTAGAGAAAAAAATTTTGAAAAATCACTTTTTTATGTAAGAAGGGGGTACCCTTAGATATTTCGCAGGTTTTCGACCTACGAAAAATATTGAAAATTTATCATTGTCTTTTACATTTGATTGTTGAAATACATCATTTCGGTTCATGAAACGCTAATTACACAATAATTTGCGAAATTTAGAGAAAAAAATTTTGAAAAATCACTTTTTTATGTAAGAAGGGGGTACCCTTAGATAATTCGCAGGTTTTCGACTGTCGAAAAAAATTAAAATTTATCATTTTCTTTTACATTTGATTGTTGAAATACATCATTTCGGTTCATGAAACGCTAATTACACAATAATTTGCGAAATTTAGAGAAAAAAATTTTGAAAAATCACTTTTTTATGTAAGAAGGGGGTACCCTTAGATAATTCGCAGGTTTTCGACCTACGAAAAAAATTAAAATTTATCATTGTCTTTTACATTTGATTGTTGAAATACATCATTTCGGTTCATGAAACGCTAATTACACAATAATTTGCGAAATTTAGAGAAAAAAATTTTGAAAAATCACTTTTTTATGTAAGAAGGGGGTACCCTTAGATAATTCGCAGGTTTTCGACTGTCGAAAAAAATTAAAATTTATCATTTTCTTTTACATTTGATTGTTGAAATACATCATTTCGGTTCATGAAACGCTAATTACACAATAATTTGCGAAATTTAGAGAAAAAAATTTTGAAAAATCACTTTTTTATGTAAGAAGGGGGTACCCTTAGATAATTCGCAGGTTTTCGACCTACGAAAAAAATTAAAATTTATCATTGTCTTTTACATTTGATTGTTGAAATACATCATTTCGGTTCATGAAACGCTAATTACACAATAATTTGCGAAATTTAGAGAAAAAAATTTTGAAAAATCACTTTTTTATGTAAGAAGGGGGTACCCTTAGATAATTCGCAGGTTTTCGACTGTCGAAAAAAATTAAAATTTATCATTTTCTTTTACATTTGATTGTTGAAATACATCATTTCGGTTCATGAAACGCTAATTACACAATAATTTGCGAAATTTAGAGAAAAAAATTTTGAAAAATCACTTTTTTATGTAAGAAGGGGGTACCCTTAGATAATTCGCAGGTTTTCGACCTACGAAAAAAATTAAAATTTATCATTGTCTTTTACATTTGATTGTTGAAATACATCATTTCGGTTCATGAAACGCTAATTACACAATAATTTGCGAAATTTAGAGAAAAAAATTTTGAAAAATCACTTTTTTATGTAAGAAGGGGGTACCCTTAGATATTTCGACCTACGAAAAATATTGAAAATTTATCATTTTCTTTTACATTTGATTGTTGAAATACATCATTTCGGTTCATGAAACGCTAATTACACAATAATTTGCGAAATTTAGAGAAAAAAAAATTTGAAAAATCACTTTTTTATGTAAGAAGGGGGTACCCTTAGATATTTCGCAGGTTTTCGACCTACGAAAAATATTGAAAATGTATCATTTTCTTTTACAATTGATTGTTGAAATACATCATTTCGGTTCATGAAACGCTAATTACACAATAATTTGCGAAATTTAGAGAAAAAAAATTTGAAAAATCACTTTTTTATGTAAGAAGGGGGTACCCTTAGATATTTCGCAGGTTTTCGACCTACGAAAAAAATTAAAATTTATCATTTTCTTTTACATTTGATTGTTGAAATACATCATTTCGGTTCATGAAACGCTAATTACACAATAATTTGCGAAATTTAGAGAAAAAAATTTTGAAAAATCACTTTTTTATGTAAGAAGGGGGTACCCTTAGATATTTCGCAGGTTTTCGACCGTCGAAAAAAATTGAAAATTTATCATTTTCTTTTACATTTGATTGTTGAAATACATCATTTCGGTTCATGAAACGCTAATTACACAATAATTTGCGAAATTTAGAGAAAAAAATTTTGAAAAATCACTTTTTTATGTAAGAAGGGGGTACCCTTAGATATTTCGCAGGTTTTCGACCTACGAAAAAAATTAAAATTTATCATTTTCTTTTACATTTGATTGTTGAAATACATCATTTCGGTTCATGAAACGCTAATTACACAATAATTTGCGAAATTTAGAGAAAAAAATTTTGAAAAATCACTTTTTTATGTAAGAAGGGGGTACCCTTAGATAATTCGCAGGTTTTCGACCTACGAAAAATATTGAAAATTTATCATTTTCTTTTACATTTGATTGTTGAAATACATCATTTCGGTTCATGAAACGCTAATTACACAATAATTTGCGAAATTTAGAGAAAAAAATTTTGAAAAATCACTTTTTTATGTAAGAAGGGGGTACCCTTAGATAATTCGCAGGTTTTCGACTGTCGAAAAAAATTAAAATTTATCATTTTCTTTTACATTTGATTGTTGAAATACATCATTTCGGTTCATGAAACGCTAATTACACAATAATTTGCGAAATTTAGAGAAAAAAATTTTGAAAAATCACTTTTTTATGTAAGAAGGGGGTACCCTTAGATAATTCGCAGGTTTTCGACCTACGAAAAAAATTGAAATTTATCATTTTCTTTTACATTTGATTGTTGAAATACATCATTTCGGTTCATGAAACGCTAATTACACAATAATTTGCGAAATTTAGAGAAAAAAATTTTGAAAAATCACTTTTTTATGTAAGAAGGGGGTACCCTTAGATAATTCGCAGGTTTTCGACTGTCGAAAAAAATTAAAATTTATCATTTTCTTTTACATTTGATTGTTGAAATACATCATTTCGGTTCATGAAACGCTAATTACACAATAATTTGCGAAATTTAGAGAAAAAAATTTTGAAAAATCACTTTTTTATGTAAGAAGGGGGTACCCTTAGATAATTCGCAGGTTTTCGACTGTCGAAAAAAATTAAAATTTATCATTTTCTTTTACATTTGATTGTTGAAATACATCATTTCGGTTCATGAAACGCTAATTACACAATAATTTGCGAAATTTAGAGAAAAAAATTTTGAAAAATCACTTTTTTATGTAAGAAGGGGGTACCCTTAGATAATTCGCAGGTTTTCGACCTACGAAAAAAATTAAAATTTATCATTGTCTTTTACATTTGATTGTTGAAATACATCATTTCGGTTCATGAAACGCTAATTACACAATAATTTGCGAAATTTAGAGAAAAAAATTTTGAAAAATCACTTTTTTATGTAAGAAGGGGGTACCCTTAGATATTTCGACCTACGAAAAATATTGAAAATTTATCATTTTCTTTTACATTTGATTGTTGAAATACATCATTTCGGTTCATGAAACGCTAATTACACAATAATTTGCGAAATTTAGAGAAAAAAAAATTTGAAAAATCACTTTTTTATGTAAGAAGGGGGTACCCTTAGATATTTCGCAGGTTTTCGACCTACGAAAAATATTGAAAATGTATCATTTTCTTTTACAATTGATTGTTGAAATACATCATTTCGGTTCATGAAACGCTAATTACACAATAATTTGCGAAATTTAGAGAAAAAAAATTTGAAAAATCACTTTTTTATGTAAGAAGGGGGTACCCTTAGATATTTCGCAGGTTTTCGACCTACGAAAAAAATTAAAATTTATCATTTTCTTTTACATTTGATTGTTGAAATACATCATTTCGGTTCATGAAACGCTAATTACACAATAATTTGCGAAATTTAGAGAAAAAAATTTTGAAAAATCACTTTTTTATGTAAGAAGGGGGTACCCTTAGATATTTCGCAGGTTTTTGACCGTCGAAAAAAATTGAAAATTTATCATTTTCTTTTACATTTGATTGTTGAAATACATCATTTCGGTTCATGAAACGCTAATTACACAATAATTTGCGAAATTTAGAGAAAAAAATTTTGAAAAATCACTTTTTTATGTAAGAAGGGGGTACCCTTAGATATTTCGCAGGTTTTCGACCTACGAAAAAAATTAAAATTTATCATTTTCTTTTACATTTGATTGTTGAAATACATCATTTCGGTTCATGAAACGCTAATTACACAATAATTTGCGAAATTTAGAGAAAAAAATTTTGAAAAATCACTTTTTTATGTAAGAAGGGGGTACCCTTAGATAATTCGCAGGTTTTCGACCTACGAAAAATATTGAAAATTTATCATTGTCTTTTACATTTGATTGTTGAAATACATCATTTCGGTTCATGAAACGCTAATTACACAATAATTTGCGAAATTTAGAGAAAAAAATGTTGAAAAATCACTTTTTTATGTAAGAAGGGGGTACCCTTAGATATTTCGCAGGTTTTCGACCTACGAAAAAAATTAAAATTTATCATTTTCTTTTACATTTGATTGTTGAAATACATCATTTCGGTTCATGAAACGCTAATTACACAATAATTTGCGAAATTTAGAGAAAAAAATTGTGAAAAATCACTTTTTTATGTAAGAAGGGGGTACCCTTAGATAATTCGCAGGTTTTCGACTGTCGAAAAAAATTAAAATTTATCATTTTCTTTTACATTTGATTGTTGAAATACATCATTTCGGTTCATGAAACGCTAATTACACAATAATTTGCGAAATTTAGAGAAAAAAATTTTGAAAAATCACTTTTTTATGTAAGAAGGGGGTACCCTTAGATATTTCGCAGGTTTTCGACCTACGAAAAAAATTAAAATTTATCATTTTCTTTTACATTTGATTGTTGAAATACATCATTTCGGTTCATGAAACGCTAATTACACAATAATTTGCGAAATTTAGAGAAAAAAATTTTGAAAAATCACTTTTTTATGTAAGAAGGGGGTACCCTTAGATATTTCGCAGGTTTTCGACCTACGAAAAATATTGAAAATTTATCATTGTCTTTTACATTTGATTGTTGAAATACATCATTTCGGTTCATGAAACGCTAATTACACAATAATTTGCGAAATTTAGAGAAAAAAATGTTGAAAAATCACTTTTTTATGTAAGAAGGGGGTACCCTTAGATATTTCGCAGGTTTTCGACCTACGAAAAAAATTAAAATTTATCATTTTCTTTTACATTTGATTGTTGAAATACATCATTTCGGTTCATGAAACGCTAATTACACAATAATTTGCGAAATTTAGAGAAAAAAATTGTGAAAAATCACTTTTTTATGTAAGAAGGGGGTACCCTTAGATAATTCGCAGGTTTTCGACTGTCGAAAAAAATTAAAATTTATCATTTTCTTTTACATTTGATTGTTGAAATACATCATTTCGGTTCATGAAACGCTAATTACACAATAATTTGCGAAATTTAGAGAAAAAAATTTTGAAAAATCACTTTTTTATGTAAGAAGGGGGTACCCTTAGATATTTCGCAGGTTTTCGACCTACGAAAAAAATTAAAATTTATCATTTTCTTTTACATTTGATTGTTGAAATACATCATTTCGGTTCATGAAACGCTAATTACACAATAATTTGCGAAATTTAGAGAAAAAAATTTTGAAAAATCACTTTTTTATGTAAGAAGGGGGTACCCTTAGATAATTCGCAGGTTTTCGACCGTCGAAAAAAATTGAAAATTTATCATTTTCTTTTACATTTGATTGTTGAAATACATTATTTCGGTTCATGAAACGCTAATTACACAATAATTTGCGAAATTTAGAGAAAAAAATTTTGAAAAATCACTTTTTTATGTAAGAAGGGGGTACCCTTAGATATTTCGCAGGTTTTCGACCTACGAAAAATATTGAAAATTTATCATTGTCTTTTACATTTGATTGTTGAAATACATCATTTCGGTTCATGAAACGCTAATTACACAATAATTTGCGAAATTTAGAGAAAAAAATGTTGAAAAATCACTTTTTTATGTAAAAAGGGGGTACCCTTAGATATATCGCAGGTTTTCGACCTACGAAAAAAATTAAAATTTATCATTTTCTTTTACATTTGATTGTTGAAATACATCATTTCGGTTCATGAAACGCTAATTACACAATAATTTGCGAAATTTAGAGAAAAAAATTTTGAAAAATCACTTTTTTATGTAAGAAGGGGGTACCCTTAGATATTTCGCAGGTTTTCGACCTACGAAAAATATTGAAAATTTATCATTGTCTTTTACATTTGATTGTTGAAATACATCATTTCGGTTCATGAAACGCTAATTACACAATAATTTGCGAAATTTAGAGAAAAAAATTTTGAAAAATCACTTTTTTATGTAAGAAGGGGGTACCCTTAGATATTTCGCAGGTTTTCGACCTACGAAAAATATTGAAAATTTATCATTGTCTTTTACATTTGATTGTTGAAATACATCATTTCAGTTCATGAAACGCTAATTACACAATAATTTGCGAAATTTAGAGAAAAAAATTTTGAAAAATCACTTTTTTATGTAAAAAGGGGGTACCCTTAGATATATCGCAGGTTTTCGACCTACGAAAAAAATTAAAATTTATCATTTTCTTTTACATTTGATTGTTGAAATACATCATTTCGGTTCATGAAACGCTAATTACACAATAATTTGCGAAATTTAGAGAAAAAAATTTTGAAAAATCACTTTTTTATGTAAGAAGGGGGTACCCTTAGATATTTCGCAGGTTTTCGACCTACGAAAAATATTGAAAATTTATCATTGTCTTTTACATTTGATTGTTGAAATACATCATTTCGGTTCATGAAACGCTAATTACACAATAATTTGCGAAATTTAGAGAAAAAAATTTTGAAAAATCACTTTTTTATGTAAGAAGGGGGTACCCTTAGATAATTCGCAGGTTTTCGACCGTCGAAAAAAATTAAAATTTATCATTTTCTTTTACATTTGATTGTTGAAATACATCATTTCGGTTCATGAAACGCTAATTACACAATAATTTGCGAAATTTAGAGAAAAAAATTTTGAAAAATCACTTTTTTATGTAAGAAGGGGGTACCCTTAGATAATTCGCAGGTTTTCGACCGTCGAAAAAAATTGAAAATTTATCATTTTCTTTTACATTTGATTGTTGAAATACATCATTTCGGTTCATGAAACGCTAATTACACAATAATTTGCGAAATTTAGAGAAAAAAATTTTGAAAAATCAGTTTTTTATGTAAGAAGGGGGTACCCTTAGATATTTCGCAGGTTTTCGACCTACGAAAAAAATTAAAATTTATCATTTTCTTTTACATTTGATTGTTGAAATACATCATTTCGGTTCATGAAACGCTAATTACACAATAATTTGCGAAATTTAGAGAAAAAAATTTTGAAAAATCACTTTTTTATGTAAGAAGGGGGTACCCTTAGATATTTCGCAGGTTTTCGACCTACGAAAAATATTGAAAATTTATCATTGTCTTTTACATTTGATTGTTGAAATACATCATTTCGGTTCATGAAACGCTAATTACACAATAATTTGCGAAATTTAGAGAAAAAAATTTTGAAAAATCACTTTTTTATGTAAGAAGGGGGTACCCTTAGATATTTCGCAGGTTTTCGACCTACGAAAAAAATTAAAATTTATCATTTTCTTTTACATTTGATTGTTGAAATACATCATTTCGGTTCATGAAACGCTAATTACACAATAATTTGCGAAATTTAGAGAAAAAAATTTTGAAAAATCACTTTTTTATGTAAGAAGGGGGTACCCTTAGATATTTCGCAGGTTTTCGACCTACGAAAAAAATTAAAATTTATCATTTTCTTTTACATTTGATTGTTGAAATACATCATTTCGGTTCATGAAACGCTAATTACACAATAATTTGCGAAATTTAGAGAAAAAAATTTTGAAAAATCACTTTTTTATGTAAGAAGGGGGTACCCTTAGATATTTCGCAGGTTTTCGACCTACGAAAAAAATTAAAATTTATCATTTTCTTTTACATTTGATTGTTGAAATACATCATTTCGGTTCATGAAACGCTAATTACACAATAATTTGCGAAATTTAGAGAAAAAAATTTTGAAAAATCACTTTTTTATGTAAGAAGGGGGTACCCTTAGATATTTCGCAGGTTTTCGACCTACGAAAAAAATTAAAATTTATCATTTTCTTTTACATTTGATTGTTGAAATACATCATTTCGGTTCATGAAACGCTAATTACACAATAATTTGCGAAATTTAGAGAAAAAAATTTTGAAAAATCACTTTTTTATGTAAGAAGGGGGTACCCTTAGATATTTCGCAGGTTTTCGACCTACGAAAAAAATTAAAATTTATCATTTTCTTTTACATTTGATTGTTGAAATACATCATTTCGGTTCATGAAACGCTAATTACACAATAATTTGCGAAATTTAGAGAAAAAAATTTTGAAAAATCAGTTTTTTATGTAAGAAGGGGGTACCCTTAGATATTTCGCAGGTTTTCGACCTACGAAAAAAATTAAAATTTATCATTTTCTTTTACATTTGATTGTTGAAATACATCATTTCGGTTCATGAAACGCTAATTACACAATAATTTGCGAAATTTAGAGAAAAAAATTTTGAAAAATCACTTTTTTATGTAAGAAGGGGGTACCCTTAGATATTTCGCAGGTTTTCGACCTACGAAAAATATTGAAAATTTATCATTGTCTTTTACATTTGATTGTTGAAATACATCATTTCGGTTCATGAAACGCTAATTACACAATAATTTGCGAAATTTAGAGAAAAAAATTTTGAAAAATCACTTTTTTATGTAAGAAGGGGGTACCCTTAGATATTTCGCAGGTTTTCGACCTACGAAAAAAATTAAAATTTATCATTTTCTTTTACATTTGATTGTTGAAATACATCATTTCGGTTCATGAAACGCTAATTACACAATAATTTGCGAAATTTAGAGAAAAAAATTGTGAAAAATCACTTTTTTATGTAAGAAGGGGGTACCCTTAGATAATTCGCAGGTTTTCGACTGTCGAAAAAAATTAAAATTTATCATTTTCTTTTACATTTGATTGTTGAAATACATCATTTCGGTTCATGAAACGCTAATTACACAATAATTTGCGAAATTTAGAGAAAAAAATTTTGAAAAATCACTTTTTTATGTAAGAAGGGGGTACCCTTAGATATTTCGCAGGTTTTCGACCTACGAAAAAAATTAAAATTTATCATTTTCTTTTACATTTGATTGTTGAAATACATCATTTCGGTTCATGAAACGCTAATTACACAATAATTTGCGAAATTTAGAGAAAAAAATTTTGAAAAATCACTTTTTTATGTAAGAAGGGGGTACCCTTAGATATTTCGCAGGTTTTCGACCTACGAAAAATATTGAAAATTTATCATTGTCTTTTACATTTGATTGTTGAAATACATCATTTCGGTTCATGAAACGCTAATTACACAATAATTTGCGAAATTTAGAGAAAAAAATTTTGAAAAATCACTTTTTTATGTAAGAAGGGGGTACCCTTAGATATTTCGCAGGTTTTCGACCTACGAAAAAAATTAAAATTTATCATTTTCTTTTACATTTGATTGTTGAAATACATCATTTCGGTTCATGAAACGCTAATTACACAATAATTTGCGAAATTTAGAGAAAAAAATTGTGAAAAATCACTTTTTTATGTAAGAAGGGGGTACCCTTAGATAATTCGCAGGTTTTCGACTGTCGAAAAAAATTAAAATTTATCATTTTCTTTTACATTTGATTGTTGAAATACATCATTTCGGTTCATGAAACGCTAATTACACAATAATTTGCGAAATTTAGAGAAAAAAATTTTGAAAAATCACTTTTTTATGTAAGAAGGGGGTACCCTTAGATATTTCGCAGGTTTTCGACCTACGAAAAAAATTAAAATTTATCATTTTCTTTTACATTTGATTGTTGAAATACATCATTTCGGTTCATGAAACGCTAATTACACAATAATTTGCGAAATTTAGAGAAAAAAATTTTGAAAAATCACTTTTTTATGTAAGAAGGGGGTACCCTTAGATATTTCGCAGGTTTTCGACCTACGAAAAATATTGAAAATTTATCATTGTCTTTTACATTTGATTGTTGAAATACATCATTTCGGTTCATGAAACGCTAATTACACAATAATTTGCGAAATTTAGAGAAAAAAATGTTGAAAAATCACTTTTTTATGTAAGAAGGGGGTACCCTTAGATATTTCGCAGGTTTTCGACCTACGAAAAAAATTAAAATTTATCATTTTCTTTTACATTTGATTGTTGAAATACATCATTTCGGTTCATGAAACGCTAATTACACAATAATTTGCGAAATTTAGAGAAAAAAATTGTGAAAAATCACTTTTTTATGTAAGAAGGGGGTACCCTTAGATAATTCGCAGGTTTTCGACTGTCGAAAAAAATTAAAATTTATCATTTTCTTTTACATTTGATTGTTGAAATACATCATTTCGGTTCATGAAACGCTAATTACACAATAATTTGCGAAATTTAGAGAAAAAAATTTTGAAAAATCACTTTTTTATGTAAGAAGGGGGTACCCTTAGATATTTCGCAGGTTTTCGACCTACGAAAAAAATTAAAATTTATCATTTTCTTTTACATTTGATTGTTGAAATACATCATTTCGGTTCATGAAACGCTAATTACACAATAATTTGCGAAATTTAGAGAAAAAAATTTTGAAAAATCACTTTTTTATGTAAGAAGGGGGTACCCTTAGATAATTCGCAGGTTTTCGACCGTCGAAAAAAATTGAAAATTTATCATTTTCTTTTACATTTGATTGTTGAAATACATCATTTCGGTTCATGAAACGCTAATTACACAATAATTTGCGAAATTTAGAGAAAAAAATTTTGAAAAATCACTTTTTTATGTAAGAAGGGGGTACCCTTAGATATTTCGCAGGTTTTCGACCTACGAAAAATATTGAAAATTTATCATTGTCTTTTACATTTGATTGTTGAAATACATCATTTCGGTTCATGAAACGCTAATTACACAATAATTTGCGAAATTTAGAGAAAAAAATGTTGAAAAATCACTTTTTTATGTAAGAAGGGGGTACCCTTAGATATTTCGCAGGTTTTCGACCGTCGAAAAAAATTGAAAATTTATCATTTTCTTTTACATTTGATTGTTGAAATACATCATTTCGGTTCATGAAACGCTAATTACACAATAATTTGCGAAATTTAGAGAAAAAAATTTTGAAAAATCACTTTTTTATGTAAGAAGGGGGTACCCTTAGATATTTCGCAGGTTTTCGACCTACGAAAAATATTGAAAATTTATCATTGTCTTTTACATTTGATTGTTGAAATACATCATTTCAGTTCATGAAACGCTAATTACACAATAATTTGCGAAATTTAGAGAAAAAAATTTTGAAAAATCACTTTTTTATGTAAAAAGGGGGTACCCTTAGATATATCGCAGGTTTTCGACCTACGAAAAAAATTAAAATTTATCATTTTCTTTTACATTTGATTGTTGAAATACATCATTTCGGTTCATGAAACGCTAATTACACAATAATTTGCGAAATTTAGAGAAAAAAATTTTGAAAAATCACTTTTTTATGTAAGAAGGGGGTACCCTTAGATATTTCGCAGGTTTTCGACCTACGAAAAATATTGAAAATTTATCATTGTCTTTTACATTTGATTGTTGAAATACATCATTTCGGTTCATGAAACGCTAATTACACAATAATTTGCGAAATTTAGAGAAAAAATTTTTGAAAAATCACTTTTTTATGTAAGAAGGGGGTACCCTTAGATAATTCGCAGGTTTTCGACCGTCGAAAAAAATTAAAATTTATCATTTTCTTTTACATTTGATTGTTGAAATACATCATTTCGGTTCATGAAACGCTAATTACACAATAATTTGCGAAATTTAGAGAAAAAAATTTTGAAAAATCACTTTTTTATGTAAGAAGGGGGTACCCTTAGATAATTCGCAGGTTTTCGACCGTCGAAAAAAATTGAAAATTTATCATTTTCTTTTACATTTGATTGTTGAAATACATCATTTCGGTTCATGAAACGCTAATTACACAATAATTTGCGAAATTTAGAGAAAAAAATTTTGAAAAATCACTTTTTTATGTAAGAAGGGGGTACCCTTAGATATTTCGCAGGTTTTCGACCTACGAAAAATATTGAAAATTTATCATTGTCTTTTACATTTGATTGTTGAAATACATCATTTCGGTTCATGAAACGCTAATTACACAATAATTTGCGAAATTTAGAGAAAAAAATTTTGAAAAATCACTGTTTTATGTAAGAAGGGGGTACCCTTAGATATTTCGCAGGTTTTCGACCTACGAAAAAAATTAAAATTTATCATTTTCTTTTACATTTGATTGTTGAAATACATCATTTCGGTTCATGAAACGCTAATTACACAATAATTTGCGAAATTTAGAGAAAAAAATTTTGAAAAATCACTTTTTTATGTAAGAAGGGGGTACCCTTAGATATTTCGCAGGTTTTCGACCTACGAAAAATATTGAAAATTTATCATTGTCTTTTACATTTGATTGTTGAAATACATCATTTCGGTTCATGAAACGCTAATTACACAATAATTTGCGAAATTTAGAGAAAAAAATTTTGAAAAATCACTTTTTTATGTAAGAAGGGGGTACCCTTAGATATTTCGCAGGTTTTCGACCTACGAAAAAAATTAAAATTTATCATTTTCTTTTACATTTGATTGTTGAAATACATCATTTCGGTTCATGAAACGCTAATTACACAATAATTTGCGAAATTTAGAGAAAAAAATTTTGAAAAATCACTTTTTTATGTAAGAAGGGGGTACCCTTAGATATTTCGCAGGTTTTCGACCTACGAAAAAAATTAAAATTTATCATTTTCTTTTACATTTGATTGTTGAAATACATCATTTCGGTTCATGAAACGCTAATTACACAATAATTTGCGAAATTTAGAGAAAAAAATTTTGAAAAATCACTTTTTTATGTAAGAAGGGGGTACCTTTAGATATTTCGCAGGTTTTCGACCTACGAAAAATATTGAAAATTTATCATTGTCTTTTACATTTGATTGTTGAAATACATCATTTCGGTTCATGAAACGCTAATTACACAATAATTTGCGAAATTTAGAGAAAAAAATTTTGAAAAATCACTTTTTTATGTAAGAAGGGGGTACCCTTAGATATTTCGCAGGTTTTCGACCTACGAAAAAAATTAAAATTTATCATTTTCTTTTACATTTGATTGTTGAAATACATCATTTCGGTTCATGAAACGCTAATTACACAATAATTTGCGAAATTTAGAGAAAAAAATTTTGAAAAATCACTTTTTTATGTAAGAAGGGGGTACCCTTAGATAATTCGCAGGTTTTCGACTGTCGAAAAAAATTAAAATTTATCATTTTCTTTTACATTTGATTGTTGAAATACATCATTTCGGTTCATGAAACGCTAATTACACAATAATTTGCGAAATTTAGAGAAAAAAATTTTGAAAAATCACTTTTTTATGTAAGAAGGGGGTACCCTTAGATAATTCGCAGGTTTTCGACTGTCGAAAAAAATTAAAATTTATCATTTTCTTTTACATTTGATTGTTGAAATACATCATTTCGGTTCATGAAACGCTAATTACACAATAATTTGCGAAATTTAGAGAAAAAAATTTTGAAAAATCAATTTTTTATGTAAGAAGGTACCCTTAGATAATTCGCAGGTTTTCGACTGTCGAAAAATATTGAAAATTTATCATTGTCTTTTACATTTGATTGTTGAAATACATCATTTCGGTTCATGAAACGCTAATTACACAACAATTTGCGAAATTTAGAGAAAAAAATTTTGAAAAATCACTTTTTTATGTAAGAAGGGGGTACCCTTAGATAATTCGCAGGTTTTCGACCTACGAAAAATATTGAAAATTTATCATTGTCTTTTACATTTGATTGTTGAAATACATCATTTCGGTTCATGAAACGCTAATTACACAATAATTTGCGAAATTTAGAGAAAAAAATTTTGAAAAATCACTTTTTTATGTAAGAAGGGGGTACCCTTAGATAATTCGCAGGTTTTCGACCTACGAAAAAAATTAAAATTTATCATTGTCTTTTACATTTGATTGTTGAAATACATCATTTCGGTTCATGAAACGCTAATTACACAATAATTTGCGAAATTTAGAGAAAAAAATTTTGAAAAATCACTTTTTTATGTAAGAAGGGGGTACCCTTAGATAATTCGCAGGTTTTCGACTGTCGAAAAAAATTAAAATTTATCATTTTCTTTTACATTTGATTGTTGAAATACATCATTTCGGTTCATGAAACGCTAATTACACAATAATTTGCGAAATTTAGAGAAAAAAAATTTGAAAAATCACTTTTTTATGTAAGAAGGGGGTACCCTTAGATAATTCGCAGGTTTTCGACTGTCGAAAAAAATTAAAATTTATCATTTTCTTTTACATTTGATTGTTGAAATACATCATTTCGGTTCATGAAACGCTAATTACACAATAATTTGCGAAATTTAGAGAAAAAAATTTTGAAAAATCACTTTTTTATGTAAGAAGGGGGTACCCTTAGATAATTCGCAGGTTTTCGACTGTCGAAAAAAATTAAAATTTATCATTTTCTTTTACATTTGATTGTTGAAATACATCATTTCGGTTCATGAAACGCTAATTACACAATAATTTGCGAAATTTAGAGAAAAAAATTTTGAAAAATCACTTTTTTATGTAAGAAGGGGGTACCCTTAGATAATTCGCAGGTTTTCGACCTACGAAAAAAATTAAAATTTATCATTGTCTTTTACATTTGATTGTTGAAATACATCATTTCGGTTCATGAAACGCTAATTACACAATAATTTGCGAAATTTAGAGAAAAAATTTTGAAAAATCACTTTTTTATGTAAGAAGGGGGTACCCTTAGATAATTCGCAGGTTTTCGACTGTCGAAAAAAATTAAAATTTATCATTGTCTTTTACATTTGATTGTTGAAATACATCATTTCGGTTCATGAAACGCTAATTACACAATAATTTGCGAAATTTAGAGAAAAAAATTTTGAAAAATCACTTTTTTATGTAAGAAGGGGGTACCCTTAGATAATTCGCAGGTTTTCGACTGTCGAAAAAAATTAAAATTTATCATTTTCTTTTACATTTGATTGTTGAAATACATCATTTCGGTTCATGAAACGCTAATTACACAATAATTTGCGAAATTTAGAGAAAAAAATTTTGAAAAATCACTTTTTTATGTAAGAAGGGGGTACCCTTAGATAATTCGCAGGTTTTCGACCTACGAAAAAAATTAAAATTTATCATTGTCTTTTACATTTGATTGTTGAAATACATCATTTCGGTTCATGAAACGCTAATTACACAATAATTTGCGAAATTTAGAGAAAAAAATTTTGAAAAATCACTTTTTTATGTAAGAAGGGGGTACCCTTAGATAATTCGCAGGTTTTCGACTGTCGAAAAAAATTAAAATTTATCATTTTCTTTTACATTTGATTGTTGAAATACATCATTTCGGTTCATGAAACGCTAATTACACAATAATTTGCGAAATTTAGAGAAAAAAAATTTGAAAAATCACTTTTTTATGTAAGAAGGGGGTACCCTTAGATAATTCGCAGGTTTTCGACTGTCGAAAAAAATTAAAATTTATCATTTTCTTTTACATTTGATTGTTGAAATACATCATTTCGGTTCATGAAACGCTAATTACACAATAATTTGCGAAATTTAGAGAAAAAAATTTTGAAAAATCAATTTTTTATGTAAGAAGGGGGTACCCTTAGATATTTCGCAGGTTTTCGACCTACGAAAAAAATTAAAATTTATCATTGTCTTTTACATTTGATTGTTGAAATACATCATTTCGGTTCATGAAACGCTAATTACACAATAATTTGCGAAATTTAGAGAAAAAAATTTTGAAAAATCACTTTTTTATGTAAGAAGGGGGTACCCTTAGATATTTCGCAGGTTTTCGACCTACGAAAAAAATTAAAATTTATCATTTTCTTTTACATTTGATTGTTGAAATACATCATTTCGGTTCATGAAACGCTAATTACACAATAATTTGCGAAATTTAGAGAAAAAAATTTTGAAAAATCACTTTTTTATGTAAGAAGGGGGTACCCTTAGATAATTCGCAGGTTTTCGACCGTCGAAAAAAATTGAAAATTTATCATTTTCTTTTACATTTGATTGTTGAAATACATCATTTCGGTTCATGAAACGCTAATTACACAATAATTTGCGAAATTTAGAGAAAAAATTTTTGAAAAATCACTTTTTTATGTAAGAAGGGGGTACCCTTAGATATTTCGCAGGTTTTCGACCTACGAAAAATATTGAAAATTTATCATTTTCTTTTACATTTGATTGTTGAAATACATCATTTCGGTTCATGAAACGCTAATTACACAATAATTTGCGAAATTTAGAGAAAAAAATTTTGAAAAATCAATTTTTTATGTAAGAAGGGGGTACCCTTAGATAATTCGCAGGTTTTCGACCTACGAAAAATATTGAAAATTTATCATTTTCTTTTACATTTGATTGTTGAAATACATCATTTCGGTTCATGAAACGCTAATTACACAATAATTTGCGAAATTTAGAGAAAAAAATTTTGAAAAATCACTTTTTTATGTAAGAAGGGGGTACCCTTAGATATTTCGCAGGTTTTCGACCTACGAAAAAAATTGAAAATTTATCATTTTCTTTTACATTTGATTGTTGAAATACATCATTTCGGTTCATGAAACGCTAATTACACAATAATTTGCGAAATTTAGAGAAAAAATTTTTGAAAAATCACTTTTTTATGTAAGAAGGGGGTACCCTTAGATATTTCGCAGGTTTTCGACCTACGAAAAATATTGAAAATTTATCATTTTCTTTTACATTTGATTGTTGAAATACATCATTTCGGTTCATGAAACGCTAATTACACAATAATTTGCGAAATTTAGAGAAAAAAATTTTGAAAAATCACTTTTTTATGTAAGAAGGGGGTACCCTTAGATAATTCGCAGGTTTTCGACTGTCGAAAAAAATTAAAATTTATCATTTTCTTTTACATTTGATTGTTGAAATACATCATTTCGGTTCATGAAACGCTAATTACACAATAATTTGCGAAATTTAGAGAAAAAAATTTTGAAAAATCACTTGTTTATGTAAGAAGGGGGTACCCTTAGATAATTCGCAGGTTTTCGACTGTCGAAAAAAATTAAAATTTATCATTTTCTTTTACATTTGATTGTTGAAATATATCATTTCGGTTCATGAAACGCTAATTACACAATAATTTGCGAAATTTAGAGAAAAAAATTTTGAAAAATCAATTTTTTATGTAAGAAGGGGGTACCCTTAGATAATTCGCAGGTTTTCGACCTACGAAAAAAATTGAAATTTATCATTTTCTTTTACATTTGATTGTTGAAATACATCATTTCGGTTCATGAAATGCTAATTACACAATAATTTGCGAAATTTAGAGAAAAAAATTTTGAAAAATCACTTTTTTATGCAAGAAGGGGGTACCCTTAGATATTTCGCAGGTTTTCGACCTACGAAAAAAATTAAAATTTATCATTTTCTTTTACATTTGATTGTTGAAATACATCATTTCGGTTCATGAAACGCTAATTACACAATAATTTGCGAAATTTAGAGAAAAAAATTTTGAAATATCACTTTTTTATGTAAGAAGGGGGTACCCTTAGATAATTCGCAGGTTTTCGACCGTCGAAAAAAATTGAAAATTTATCATTTTCTTTTACATTTGATTGTTGAAATACATCATTTCGGTTCATGAAACGCTTATTACACAATAATTTGCGAAATTTAGAGAAAAAATTTTTGAAAAATCACTTTTTTATGTAAGAAGGGGGTACCCTTAGATATTTCGCAGGTTTTCGACCTACGAAAAATATTGAAAATTTATCATTGTCTTTTAGATTTGATTGTTGAAATACATCATTTGATTGTTGAATTGTTGAAATACATCATTTCGGTTCATGAAACGCTAATTACACAATAATTTGCGAAATTTAGAGAAAAAAATTTTGAAAAATCAATTTTTTATGTAAGAAGGGGGTACCCTTAGATATTTCGCAGGTTTTCGACCTACGAAAAAAATTAAAATTTATCATTTTCTTTTACATTTGATTGTTGAAATACATCATTTCGGTTCATGAAACGCTAATTACACAATAATTTGCGAAATTTAGAGAAAAAAATTTTGAAAAATCACTTTTTTATGTAAGAAGGGGGTACCCTTAGATATTTCGCAGGTTTTCGACCTACGAAAAAAATTAAAATTTATCATTGTCTTTTACATTTGATTGTTGAAATACATCATTTCGGTTCATGAAACGCTAATTACACAATAATTTGCGAAATTTAGAGAAAAAAATTTTGAAAAATCACTTTTTTATGTAAGAAGGGGGTACCCTTAGATAATTCGCAGGTTTTCGACTGTCGAAAAAAATTAAAATTTATCATTTTCTTTTACATTTGATTGTTAAAATACATCATTTCGGTTCATGAAACGCTAATTACACAATAATTTGCGAAATTTAGAGAAAAAAATTTTGAAAAATCACTTTTTTATGTAAGAAGGGGGTACCCTTAGATAATTCGCAGGTTTTCGACCTACGAAAAAAATTAAAATTTATCATTTTCTTTTACATTTGATTGTTGAAATACATCATTTCGGTTCATGAAACGCTAATTACACAATAATTTGCGAAATTTAGAGAAAAAAATTTTGAAAAATCACTTTTTTATGTAAGAAGGGGGTACCCTTAGATATTTCGCAGGTTTTCGACCTACGAAAAAAATTAAAATTTATCATTGTCTTTTACATTTGATTGTTGAAATACATCATTTCGGTTCATGAAACGCTAATTACACAATAATTTGCGAAATTTAGAGAAAAAAATTTTGAAAAATCACTTTTTTATGTAAGAAGGGGGTACCCTTAGATATTTCGCAGGTTTTCGACCTACGAAAAAAATTAAAATTTATCATTGTCTTTTACATTTGATTGTTGAAATACATCATTTCGGTTCATGAAACGCTAATTACACAATAATTTGCGAAATTTAGAGAAAAAAATTTTGAAAAATCACTTTTTTATGTAAGAAGGGGGTACCCTTAGATAATTCGCAGGTTTTCGACCGTCGAAAAAAATTGAAAATTTATCATTGTCTTTTACATTTGATTGTTGAAATACATCATTTCGGTTCATGAAACGCTAATTACACAATAATTTGCGAAATTTAGAGAAAAAAATTTTGAAAAATCACTTTTTTATGTAAGAAGGGGGTACCCTTAGATAATTCGCAGGTTTTCGACCTACGAAAAAAATTAAAATTTATCATTTTCTTTTACATTTGATTGTTGAAATACATCATTTCGGTTCATGAAACGCTAATTACACAATAATTTGCGAAATTTAGAGAAAAAAATTTTGAAAAATCACTTTTTTATGTAAGAAGGGGGTACCCTTAGATATTTCGCAGGTTTTCGACCTACGAAAAAAATTAAAATTTATCATTGTCTTTTACATTTGATTGTTGAAATACATCATTTCGGTTCATGAAACGCTAATTACACAATAATTTGCGAAATTTAGAGAAAAAAATTTTGAAAAATCACTTTTTTATGTAAGAAGGGGGTACCCTTAGATAATTCGCAGGTTTTCGACCTACGAAAAAAATTAAAATTTATCATTTTCTTTTACATTTGATTGTTGAAATACATCATTTCGGTTCATGAAACGCTAATTACACAATAATTTGCGAAATTTAGAGAAAAAAATTTTGAAAAATCACTTTTTTATGTAAGAAGGGGGTACCCTTAGATATTTCGCAGGTTTTCGACCTACGAAAAAAATTAAAATTTATCATTGTCTTTTACATTTGATTGTTGAAATACATCATTTCGGTTCATGAAACGCTAATTACACAATAATTTGCGAAATTTAGAGAAAAAAATTTTGAAAAATCACTTTTTTATGTAAGAAGGGGGTACCCTTAGATAATTCGCAGGTTTTCGACCGTCGAAAAAAATTGAAAATTTATCATTGTCTTTTACATTTGATTGTTGAAATACATCATTTCGGTTCATGAAACGCTAATTACACAATAATTTGCGAAATTTAGAGAAAAAAAATTTGAAAAATCACTTTTTTATGTAAGAAGGGGGTACCCTTAGATAATTCGCAGGTTTTCGACCGTCGAAAAAAATTGAAAATTTATCATTTTCTTTTACATTTGATTGTTGAAATACATCATTTCGGTTCATGAAACGCTAATTACACAATAATTTGCGAAATTTAGAGAAAAAAATTTTGAAAAATCACTTTTTTATGTAAGAAGGGGGTACCCTTAGATAATTCGCAGGTTTTCGACCTACGAAAAAAATTAAAATTTATCATTTTCTTTTACATTTGATTGTTGAAATACATCATTTCGGTTCATGAAACGCTAATTACACAATAATTTGCGAAATTTAGAGAAAAAAATTTTGAAAAATCACTTTTTTATGTAAGAAGGGGGTACCCTTAGATATTTCGCAGGTTTTCGACCTACGAAAAAAATTAAAATTTATCATTGTCTTTTACATTTGATTGTTGAAATACATCATTTCGGTTCATGAAACGCTAATTACACAATAATTTGCGAAATTTAGAGAAAAAAATTTTGAAAAATCACTTTTTTATGTAAGAAGGGGGTACCCTTAGATAATTCGCAGGTTTTCGACTGTCGAAAAAAATTAAAATTTATCATTTTCTTTTACATTTGATTGTTAAAATACATCATTTCGGTTCATGAAACGCTAATTACACAATAATTTGCGAAATTTAGAGAAAAAAATTTTGAAAAATCACTTTTTTATGTAAGAAGGGGGTACCCTTAGATAATTCGCAGGTTTTCGACCTACGAAAAAAATTAAAATTTATCATTTTCTTTTACATTTGATTGTTGAAATACATCATTTCGGTTCATGAAACGCTAATTACACAATAATTTGCGAAATTTAGAGAAAAAAATTTTGAAAAATCACTTTTTTATGTAAGAAGGGGGTACCCTTAGATAATTCGCAGGTTTTCGACTGTCGAAAAAAATTAAAATTTATCATTTTCTTTTACATTTGATTGTTAAAATACATCATTTCGGTTCATGAAACGCTAATTACACAATAATTTGCGAAATTTAGAGAAAAAAATTTTGAAAAATCACTTTTTTATGTAAGAAGGGGGTACCCTTAGATAATTCGCAGGTTTTCGACCTACGAAAAAAATTAAAATTTATCATTTTCTTTTACATTTGATTGTTGAAATACATCATTTCGGTTCATGAAACGCTAATTACACAATAATTTGCGAAATTTAGAGAAAAAAATTTTGAAAAATCACTTTTTTATGTAAGAAGGGGGTACCCTTAGATAATTCGCAGGTTTTCGACCTACGAAAAAAATTAAAATTTATCATTTTCTTTTACATTTGATTGTTGAAATACATCATTTCGGTTCATGAAACGCTAATTACACAATAATTTGCGAAATTTAGAGAAAAAAATTTTGAAAAATCACTTTTTTATGTAAGAAGGGGGTACCCTTAGATATTTCGCAGGTTTTCGACCTACGAAAAAAATTAAAATTTATCATTGTCTTTTACATTTGATTGTTGAAATACATCATTTCGGTTCATGAAACGCTAATTACACAATAATTTGCGAAATTTAGAGAAAAAAATTTTGAAAAATCACTTTTTTATGTAAGAAGGGGGTACCCTTAGATAATTCGCAGATTTTCGACCTACGAAAAAAATTGAAATTTATCATTTTCTTTTACATTTGATTGTTGAAATACATCATTTCGGTTCATGAAACGCTAATTACACAATAATTTGCGAAATTTAGAGAAAAAAATTTTGAAAAATCACTTTTTTATGTAAGAAGGGGGTACCCTTAGATATTTCGCAGGTTTTCGACCTACGAAAAAAATTAAAATTTATCATTGTCTTTTACATTTGATTGTTGAAATACATCATTTCGGTTCATGAAACGCTAATTACACAATAATTTGCGAAATTTAGAGAAAAAAATTTTGAAAAATCACTTTTTTATGTAAGAAGGGGGTACCCTTAGATAATTCGCAGGTTTTCGACCGTCGAAAAAAATTGAAAATTTATCATTGTCTTTTACATTTGATTGTTGAAATACATCATTTCGGTTCATGAAACGCTAATTACACAATAATTTGCGAAATTTAGAGAAAAAAATTTTGAAAAATCACTTTTTTATGTAAGAAGGGGGTACCCTTAGATAATTCGCAGGTTTTCGACCTACGAAAAAAATTAAAATTTATCATTTTCTTTTACATTTGATTGTTGAAATACATCATTTCGGTTCATGAAACGCTAATTACACAATAATTTGCGAAATTTAGAGAAAAAAATTTTGAAAAATCACTTTTTTATGTAAGAAGGGGGTACCCTTAGATATTTCGCAGGTTTTCGACCTACGAAAAATATTGAAAATTTATCATTGTCTTTTACATTTGATTGTTGAAATACATCATTTCGGTTCATGAAACGCTAATTACACAATAATTTGCGAAATTTAGAGAAAAAAATTTTGAAAAATCACTTTTTTATGTAAGAAGGGGGTACCCTTAGATAATTCGCAGGTTTTCGACCGTCGAAAAAAATTAAAATTTATCATTTTCTTTTACATTTGATTGTTGAAATACATCATTTCGGTTCATGAAACGCTAATTACACAATAATTTGCGAAATTTAGAGAAAAAAATTTTGAAAAATCACTTTTTTATGTAAGAAGGGGGTACCCTTAGATAATTCGCAGGTTTTCGACCGTCGAAAAAAATTGAAAATTTATCATTTTCTTTTACATTTGATTGTTGAAATACATCATTTCGGTTCATGAAACGCTAATTACACAATAATTTGCGAAATTTAGAGAAAAAAATTTTGAAAAATCACTTTTTTATGTAAGAAGGGGGTACCCTTAGATAATTCGCAGGTTTTCGACCGTCGAAAAAAATTGAAAATTTATCATTGTCTTTTACATTTGATTGTTGAAATACATCATTTCGGTTCATGAAACGCTAATTACACAATAATTTGCGAAATTTAGAGAAAAAAAATTTGAAAAATCACTTTTTTATGTAAGAAGGGGGTACCCTTAGATAATTCGCAGGTTTTCGACCGTCGAAAAAAATTGAAAATTTATCATTTTCTTTTACATTTGATTGTTGAAATACATCATTTCGGTTCATGAAACGCTAATTACACAATAATTTGCGAAATTTAGAGAAAAAAATTTTGAAAAATCACTTTTTTATGTAAGAAGGGGGTACCCTTAGATAATTCGCAGGTTTTCGACCGTCGAAAAAAATTGAAAATTTATCATTTTCTTTTACATTTGATTGTTGAAATACATCATTTCGGTTCATGAAACGCTAATTACACAATAATTTGCGAAATTTAGAGAAAAAAATTTTGAAAAATTACTTTTTTATGTAAGAAGGGGGTACCCTTAGATATTTCGCAGGTTTTCGACCTACGAAAAATATTGAAAATTTATCATTGTCTTTTACATTTGATTGTTGAAATACATCATTTCGGTTCATGAAACGCTAATTACACAATAATTTGCGAAATTTAGAGAAAAAAATTTTGAAAAATCACTTTTTTATGTAAGAAGGGGGTACCCTTAGATAATTCGCAGGTTTTCGACCGTCGAAAAAAATTGAAAATTTATCATTTTCTTTTACATTTGATTGTTGAAATACATCATTTCGGTTCATGAAACGCTAATTACACAATAATTTGCGAAATTTAGAGAAAAAAATTTTGAAAAATCACTTTTTTATGTAAGAAGGGGGTACCCTTAGATATTTCGCAGGTTTTCGACCTACGAAAAAAATTAAAATTTATCATTGTCTTTTACATTTGATTGTTGAAATACATCATTTCGGTTCATGAAACGCTAATTACACAATAATTTGCGAAATTTAGAGAAAAAAATTTTGAAAAATCACTTTTTTATGTAAGAAGGGGGTACCCTTAGATAATTCGCAGGTTTTCGACTGTCGAAAAAAATTAAAATTTATCATTTTCTTTTACATTTGATTGTTAAAATACATCATTTCGGTTCATGAAACGCTAATTACACAATAATTTGCGAAATTTAGAGAAAAAAATTTTGAAAAATCACTTTTTTATGTAAGAAGGGGGTACCCTTAGATAATTCGCAGGTTTTCGACTGTCGAAAAAAATTAAAATTTATCATTTTCTTTTACATTTGATTGTTGAAATACATCATTTCGGTTCATGAAACGCTAATTACACAATAATTTGCGAAATTTAGAGAAAAAAATTTTGAAAAATCACTTTTTTATGTAAGAAGGGGGTACCCTTAGATATTTCGCAGGTTTTCGACCTACGAAAAAAATTAAAATTTATCATTTTCTTTTACATTTGATTGTTGAAATACATCATTTCGGTTCATGAAACGCTAATTACACAATAATTTGCGAAATTTAGAGAAAAAAATTTTGAAAAATCACTTTTTTATGTAAGAAGGGGGTACCCTTAGATAATTCGCAGGTTTTCGACCGTCGAAAAAAATTGAAAATTTATCATTTTCTTTTACATTTGATTGTTGAAATACATCATTTCGGTTCATGAAACGCTAATTACACAATAATTTGCGAAATTTAGAGAAAAAAATTTTGAAAAATCACTTTTTTCTGTAAGAAGGGGGTACCCTTAGATATTTCGCAGGTTTTCGACCTACGAAAAATATTGAAAATTTATCATTGTCTTTTACATTTGATTGTTGAAATACATCATTTCGGTTCATGAAACGCTAATTACACAATAATTTGCGAAATTTAGAGAAAAAAATTTTGAAAAATCACTTTTTTATGTAAGAAGGGGGTACCCTTAGATATTTCGCAGGTTTTCGACCTACGAAAAATATTGAAAATTTATCATTTTCTTTTACATTTGATTGTTGAAATACATCATTTCGGTTCATGAAACGCTAATTACACAATAATTTGCGAAATTTAGAGAAAAAAATTTTGAAAAATCACTTTTTTATGTAAGAAGGGGGTACCCTTAGATATTTCGCAGGTTTTCGACCTACGAAAAAAATTAAAATTTATCATTGTCTTTTACATTTGATTGTTGAAATACATCATTTCGGTTCATGAAACGCTAATTACACAATAATTTGCGAAATTTAGAGAAAAAAATTTTGAAAAATCACTTTTTTATGTAAGAAGGGGGTACCCTTAGATATTTCGCAGGTTTTCGACCTACGAAAAAAATTAAAATTTATCATTGTCTTTTACATTTGATTGTTAAAATACATCATTTCGGTTCATGAAACGCTAATTACACAATAATTTGCGAAATTTAGAGAAAAAAATTTTGAAAAATCACTTTTTTATGTAAGAAGGGGGGACCCTTAGATAATTCGCAGGTTTTCGACTGTCGAAAAAAATTAAAATTTATCATTTTCTTTTACATTTGATTGTTGAAATACATCATTTCGGTTCATGAAACGCTAATTACACAATAATTTGCGAAATTTAGAGAAAAAAATTTTGAAAAATCAATTTTTTATGTAAGAAGGGGGTACCCTTAGATATTTCGCAGGTTTTCGACCTACGAAAAAAATTAAAATTTATCATTTTCTTTTACATTTGATTGTTGAAATACATCATTTCGGTTCATGAAACGCTAATTACACAATAATTTGCGAAATTTAGAGAAAAAAATTTTGAAAAATCACTTTTTTATGTAAGAAGGGGGTACCCTTAGATAATTCGCAGGTTTTCGACCTACGAAAAAAATTAAAATTTATCATTTTCTTTTACATTTGATTGTTGAAATACATCATTTCGGTTCATGAAACGCTAATTACACAATAATTTGCGAAATTTAGAGAAAAAAATTTTGAAAAATCACTTTTTTATGTAAGAAGGGGGTACCCTTAGATAATTCGCAGGTTTTCGACTGTCGAAAAAAATTAAAATTTATCATTTTCTTTTACATTTGATTGTTGAAATACATCATTTCGGTTCATGAAACGCCAATTACACAATAATTTGCGAAATTTAGAGAAAAAAATTTTGAAAAATCACTTTTTTATGTAAGAAGGGGGTACCCTTAGATATTTCGCAGGTTTTCGACCTACGAAAAAAATTAAAATTTATCATTTTCTTTTACATTTGATTGTTGAAATACATCATTTCGGTTCATGAAACGCTAATTACACAATAATTTGCGAAATTTAGAGAAAAAAATTTTGAAAAATCAATTTTTTATGTAAGAAGGGGGTACCCTTAGATATTTCGCAGGTTTTCGACCTACGAAAAATATTGAAAATTTATCATTTTCTTTTACATTTGATTGTTGAAATACATCATTTCGGTTCATGAAACGCTAATTACACAATAATTTGCGAAATTTAGAGAAAAAAATTTTGAAAAATCACTTTTTTATGTAAGAAGGGGGTACCCTTAGATATTTCGCAGGTTTTCGACCTACGAAAAAAAATAAAATTTATCATTTTCTTTTACATTTGATTGTTGAAATACATCATTTCGGTTCATGAAACGCTAATTACACAATAATTTGCGAAATTTAGAGAAAAAAATTTTGAAAAATCACTTTTTTATGTAAGAAGGGGGTACCCTTAGATATTTCGCAGGTTTTCGACCTACGAAAAATATTGAAAATTTATCATTGTCTTTTACATTTGATTGTTGAAATACATCATTTCGGTTCATGAAACGCTAATTACACAATAATTTGCGAAATTTAGAGAAAAAAATTTTGAAAAATCACTTTTTTATGTAAGAAGGGGGTACCCTTAGATAATTCGCAGGTTTTCGACTGTCGAAAAAAATTAAAATTTATCATTTTCTTTTACATTTGATTGTTGAAATACATCATTTCGGTTCATGAAACGCTAATTACACAATAATTTGCGAAATTTAGAGAAAAAAATTTTGAAAAATCACTTTTTTATGTAAGAAGGGGGTACCCTTAGATATTTCGCAGGTTTTCGACCTACGAAAAATATTGAAAATTTATCATTTTCTTTTACATTTGATTGTTGAAATACATCATTTCGGTTCATGAAACGCTAATTACACAATAATTTGCGAAATTTAGAGAAAAAAATTTTGAAAAATCACTTTTTTATGTAAGAAGGGGGTACCCTTAGATAATTCGCAGGTTTTCGACTGTCGAAAAAAATTAAAATTTATCATTTTCTTTTACATTTGATTGTTGAAATACATCATTTCGGTTCATGAAACGCTAATTACACAATAATTTGCGAAATTTAGAGAAAAAAATTTTGAAAAATCACTTTTTTATGTAAGAAGGGGGTACCCTTAGATAATTCGCAGGTTTTCGACTGTCGAAAAAAATTAAAATTTATCATTTTCTTTTACATTTGATTGTTGAAATACATCATTTCGGTTCATGAAACGCCAATTACACAATAATTTGCGAAATTTAGAGAAAAAAATTTTGAAAAATCACTTTTTTATGTAAGAAGGGGGTACCCTTAGATATTTCGACCTACGAAAAATATTGAAAATTTATCATTTTCTTTTACATTTGATTGTTGAAATACATCATTTCGGTTCATGAAACGCCAATTACACAATAATTTGCGAAATTTAGAGAAAAAAATTTTGAAAAATCACTTTTTTATGTAAGAAGGGGGTACCCTTAGATATTTCGCAGGTTTTCGACCGTCGAAAAAAATTGAAAATTTATCATTTTCTTTTACATTTGATTGTTGAAATACATCATTTCGGTTCATGAAACGCTAATTACACAATAATTTGCGAAATTTAGAGAAAAAAATTTTGAAAAATCACTTTTTTATGTAAGAAGGGGGTACCCTTAGATATTTCGCAGGTTTTCGACCTACGAAAAATATTGAAAATTTATCATTTTCTTTTACATTTGATTGTTGAAATACATCATTTCGGTTCATGAAACGCTAATTACACAATAATTTGCGAAATTTAGAGAAAAAAATTTTGAAAAATCACTTTTTTATGTAAGAAGGGGGTACCCTTAGATAATTCGCAGGTTTTCGACCTACGAAAAATATTGAAAATTTATCATTGTCTTTTACATTTGATTGTTGAAATACATCATTTCGGTTCATGAAACGCTAATTACACAATAATTTGCGAAATTTAGAGAAAAAAATTTTGAAAAATCACTTTTTTATGTAAGAAGGGGTACCCTTAGATAATTCGCAGGTTTTCGACTGTCGAAAAAAATTAAAATTTATCATTTTCTTTTACATTTGATTGTTGAAATACATCATTTCGGTTCATGAAACGCTAATTACACAATAATTTGCGAAATTTAGAGAAAAAAATTTTGAAAAATCAATTTTTTATGTAAGAAGGGGGTACCCTTAGATATTTCGCAGGTTTTCGACCTACGAAAAAAATTAAAATTTATCATTTTCTTTTACATTTGATTGTTGAAATACATCATTTCGGTTCATGAAACGCTAATTACACAATAATTTGCGAAATTTAGAGAAAAAAATTTTGAAAAATCACTTTTTTATGTAAGAAGGGGGTACCCTTAGATAATTCGCAGGTTTTCGACCTACGAAAAAAATTAAAATTTATCATTTTCTTTTACATTTGATTGTTGAAATACATCATTTCGGTTCATGAAACGCTAATTACACAATAATTTGCGAAATTTAGAGAAAAAAATTTTGAAAAATCACTTTTTTATGTAAGAAGGGGGTACCCTTAGATATTTCGCAGGTTTTCGACCTACGAAAAATATTGAAAATTTATCATTGTCTTTTACATTTGATTGTTGAAATACATCATTTCGGTTCATGAAACGCTAATTACACAATAATTTGCGAAATTTAGAGAAAAAAATTTTGAAAAATCACTTTTTTATGTAAGAAGGGGGTACCCTTAGATATTTCGCAGGTTTTCGACCTACGAAAAATATTGAAAATTTATCATTTTCTTTTACATTTGATTGTTGAAATACATCATTTCGGTTCATGAAACGCTAATTACACAATAATTTGCGAAATTTAGAGAAAAAAATTTTGAAAAATCACTTTTTTATGTAAGAAGGGGGTACCCTTAGATAATTCGCAGGTTTTCGACCGTCGAAAAAAATTGAAAATTTATCATTGTCTTTTACATTTGATTGTTGAAATACATCATTTCAGTTCATGAAACGCTAATTACACAATAATTTGCGAAATTTAGAGAAAAAAAATTTGAAAAATCACTTTTTTATGTAAGAAGGGGGTACCCTTAGATATTTCGCAGGTTTTCGACCTACGAAAAAAATTAAAATTTATCATTTTCTTTTACATTTGATTGTTGAAATACATCATTTCGGTTCATGAAACGCCAATTACACAATAATTTGCGAAATTTAGAGAAAAAAATTTTGAAAAATCACTTTTTTATGTAAGAAGGGGGTACCCTTAGATATTTCGCAGGTTTTCGACCTACGAAAAATATTGAAAATTTATCATTGTCTTTTACATTTGATTGTTGAAATACATCATTTCGGTTCATGAAACGCTAATTACACAATAATTTGCGAAATTTAGAGAAAAAAATTTTGAAAAATCACTTTTTTATGTAAGAAGGGGGTACCCTTAGATAATTCGCAGGTTTTCGACTGTCGAAAAAAATTAAAATTTATCATTTTCTTTTACATTTGATTGTTGAAATACATCATTTCGGTTCATGAAACGCCAATTACACAATAATTTGCGAAATTTAGAGAAAAAAATTTTGAAAAATCACTTTTTTATGTAAGAAGGGGGTACCCTTAGATATTTCGCAGGTTTTCGACCTACGAAAAAAATTAAAATTTATCATTTTCTTTTACATTTGATTGTTGAAATACATCATTTCGGTTCATGAAACGCTAATTACACAATAATTTGCGAAATTTAGAGAAAAAAATTTTGAAAAATCAATTTTTTATGTAAGAAGGGGGTACCCTTAGATATTTCGCAGGTTTTCGACCTACGAAAAATATTGAAAATTTATCATTTTCTTTTACATTTGATTGTTGAAATACATCATTTCGGTTCATGAAACGCTAATTACACAATAATTTGCGAAATTTAGAGAAAAAAATTTTGAAAAATCACTTTTTTATGTAAGAAGGGGGTACCCTTAGATATTTCGCAGGTTTTCGACCTACGAAAAAAAATAAAATTTATCATTTTCTTTTACATTTGATTGTTGAAATACATCATTTCGGTTCATGAAACGCTAATTACACAATAATTTGCGAAATTTAGAGAAAAAAATTTTGAAAAATCACTTTTTTATGTAAGAAGGGGGTACCCTTAGATATTTCGCAGGTTTTCGACCTACGAAAAATATTGAAAATTTATCATTTTCTTTTACATTTGATTGTTGAAATACATCATTTCGGTTCATGAAACGCTAATTACACAATAATTTGCGAAATTTAGAGAAAAAAATTTTGAAAAATCACTTTTTTATGTAAGAAGGGGGTACCCTTAGATATTTCGCAGGTTTTCGACCTACGAAAAATATTGAAAATTTATCATTGTCTTTTACATTTGATTGTTGAAATACATCATTTCGGTTCATGAAACGCTAATTACACAATAATTTGCGAAATTTAGAGAAAAAAATTTTGAAAAATCACTTTTTTATGTAAGAAGGGGGTACCCTTAGATAATTCGCAGGTTTTCGACTGTCGAAAAAAATTAAAATTTATCATTTTCTTTTACATTTGATTGTTGAAATACATCATTTCGGTTCATGAAACGCTAATTACACAATAATTTGCGAAATTTAGAGAAAAAAATTTTGAAAAATCACTTTTTTATGTAAGAAGGGGGTACCCTTAGATATTTCGCAGGTTTTCGACCTACGAAAAATATTGAAAATTTATCATTTTCTTTTACATTTGATTGTTGAAATACATCATTTCGGTTCATGAAACGCTAATTACACAATAATTTGCGAAATTTAGAGAAAAAAATTTTGAAAAATCACTTTTTTATGTAAGAAGGGGGTACCCTTAGATAATTCGCAGGTTTTCGACTGTCGAAAAAAATTAAAATTTATCATTTTCTTTTACATTTGATTGTTGAAATACATCATTTCGGTTCATGAAACGCTAATTACACAATAATTTGCGAAATTTAGAGAAAAAATTTTTGAAAAATCACTTTTTTATGTAAGAAGGGGGTACCCTTAGATAATTCGCAGGTTTTCGACTGTCGAAAAAAATTAAAATTTATCATTTTCTTTTACATTTGATTGTTGAAATACATCATTTCGGTTCATGAAACGCTAATTACACAATAATTTGCGAAATTTAGAGAAAAAAATTTTGAAAAATCAATTTTTTATGTAAGAAGGGGGTACCCTTAGATATTTCGACCTACGAAAAATATTGAAAATTTATCATTTTCTTTTACATTTGATTGTTGAAATACATCATTTCGGTTCATGAAACGCTAATTACACAATAATTTGCGAAATTTAGAGAAAAAAATTTTGAAAAATCACTTTTTTATGTAAGAAGGGGGTACCCTTAGATATTTCGCAGGTTTTCGACCGTCGAAAAAAATTGAAAATTTATCATTTTCTTTTACATTTGATTGTTGAAATACATCATTTCGGTTCATGAAACGCTAATTACACAATAATTTGCGAAATTTAGAGAAAAAAATTTTGAAAAATCACTTTTTTATGTAAGAAGGGGGTACCCTTAGATATTTCGCAGGTTTTCGACCTACGAAAAATATTGAAAATTTATCATTTTCTTTTACATTTGATTGTTGAAATACATCATTTCGGTTCATGAAACGCTAATTACACAATAATTTGCGAAATTTAGAGAAAAAAATTTTGAAAAATCACTTTTTTATGTAAGAAGGGGGTACCCTTAGATAATTCGCAGGTTTTCGACCTACGAAAAATATTGAAAATTTATCATTGTCTTTTACATTTGATTGTTGAAATACATCATTTCGGTTCATGAAACGCTAATTACACAATAATTTGCGAAATTTAGAGAAAAAAATTTTGAAAAATCACTTTTTTATGTAAGAAGGGGTACCCTTAGATAATTCGCAGGTTTTCGACTGTCGAAAAAAATTAAAATTTATCATTTTCTTTTACATTTGATTGTTGAAATACATCATTTCGGTTCATGAAACGCTAATTACACAATAATTTGCGAAATTTAGAGAAAAAAATTTTGAAAAATCACTTTTTTATGTAAGAAGGGGGTACCCTTAGATATTTCGCAGGTTTTCGACCTACGAAAAAAATTAAAATTTATCATTTTCTTTTACATTTGATTGTTGAAATACATCATTTCGGTTCATGAAACGCTAATTACACAATAATTTGCGAAATTTAGAGAAAAAAATTTTGAAAAATCAATTTTTTATGTAAGAAGGGGGTACCCTTAGATATTTCGCAGGTTTTCGACCTACGAAAAAAATTAAAATTTATCATTGTCTTTTACATTTGATTGTTGAAATACATCATTTCGGTTCATGAAACGCTAATTACACAATAATTTGCGAAATTTAGAGAAAAAAATTTTGAAAAATCACTTTTTTATGTAAGAAGGGGGTACCCTTAGATATTTCGCAGGTTTTCGACCTACGAAAAAAATTAAAATTTATCATTTTCTTTTACATTTGATTGTTGAAATACATCATTTCGGTTCATGAAACGCTAATTACACAATAATTTGCGAAATTTAGAGAAAAAAATTTTGAAAAATCACTTTTTTATGTAAGAAGGGGGTACCCTTAGATATTTCGCAGGTTTTCGACCTACGAAAAATATTGAAAATTTATCATTGTCTTTTACATTTGATTGTTGAAATACATCATTTCGGTTCATGAAACGCTAATTACACAATAATTTGCGAAATTTAGAGAAAAAAATTTTGAAAAATCACTTTTTTATGTAAGAAGGGGGTACCCTTAGATATTTCGCAGGTTTTCGACCTACGAAAAATATTGAAAATTTATCATTGTCTTTTACATTTGATTGTTGAAATACATCATTTCGGTTCATGAAACGCTAATTACACAATAATTTGCGAAATTTAGAGAAAAAAATTTTGAAAAATCACTTTTTTATGTAAGAAGGGGGTACCCTTAGATATTTCGCAGGTTTTCGACCTACGAAAAAAATTAAAATTTATCATTTTCTTTTACATTTGATTGTTGAAATACATCATTTCGGTTCATGAAACGCTAATTACACAATAATTTGCGAAATTTAGAGAAAAAAATTTTGAAAAATCACTTTTTTATGTAAGAAGGGGGTACCCTTAGATATTTCGCAGGTTTTCGACCTACGAAAAATATTGAAAATTTATCATTGTCTTTTACATTTGATTGTTGAAATACATCATTTCGGTTCATGAAACGCTAATTACACAATAATTTGCGAAATTTAGAGAAAAAATTTTTGAAAAATCACTTTTTTATGTAAGAAGGGGGTACCCTTAGATAATTCGCAGGTTTTCGACCGTCGAAAAAAATTGAAAATTTATCATTTTCTTTTACATTTGATTGTTGAAATACATCATTTCGGTTCATGAAACGCTAATTACACAATAATTTGCGAAATTTAGAGAAAAAAATTTTGAAAAATCACTTTTTTATGTAAGAAGGGGGTACCCTTAGATAATTCGCAGGTTTTCGACCGTCGAAAAAAATTAAAATTTATCATTTTCTTTTACATTTGATTGTTGAAATACATCATTTCGGTTCATGAAACGCTAATTACACAATAATTTGCGAAATTTAGAGAAAAAAATTTTGAAAAATCACTTTTTTATGTAAGAAGGGGGTACCCTTAGATATTTCGCAGGTTTTCGACCTACGAAAAAAATTAAAATTTATCATTTTCTTTTACATTTGATTGTTGAAATACATCATTTCGGTTCATGAAACGCTAATTACACAATAATTTGCGAAATTTAGAGAAAAAAATTTTGAAAAATCACTTTTTTATGTAAGAAGGGGGTACCCTTAGATAATTCGCAGGTTTTCGACCGTCGAAAAAAATTGAAAATTTATCATTTTCTTTTACATTTGATTGTTGAAATACATCATTTCGGTTCATGAAACGCTAATTACACAATAATTTGCGAAATTTAGAGAAAAAAATTTTGAAAAATCACTTTTTTATGTAAGAAGGGGGTACCCTTAGATATTTCGCAGGTTTTCGACCTACGAAAAATATTGAAAATTTATCATTTTCTTTTACATTTGATTGTTGAAATACATCATTTCGGTTCATGAAACGCTAATTACACAATAATTTGCGAAATTTAGAGAAAAAAATTTTGAAAAATCACTTTTTTATGTAAGAAGGGGGTACCCTTAGATATTTCGCAGGTTTTCGACCTACGAAAAATATTGAAAATTTATCATTGTCTTTTACATTTGATTGTTGAAATACATCATTTCGGTTCATGAAACGCTAATTACACAATAATTTGCGAAATTTAGAGAAAAAAATTTTGAAAAATCACTTTTTTATGTAAGAAGGGGGTACCCTTAGATAATTCGCAGGTTTTCGACCGTCGAAAAAAATTGAAAATTTATCATTTTCTTTTACATTTGATTGTTGAAATACATCATTTCGGTTCATGAAACGCTAATTACACAATAATTTGCGAAATTTAGAGAAAAAAATTTTGAAAAATCACTTTTTTATGTAAGAAGGGGGTACCCTTAGATATTTCGCAGGTTTTCGACCTACGAAAAATATTGAAAATTTATCATTGTCTTTTACATTTGATTGTTGAAATACATCATTTCAGTTCATGAAACGCTAATTACACAATAATTTGCGAAATTTAGAGAAAAAAATTTTGAAAAATCACTTTTTTATGTAAGAAGGGGGTACCCTTAGATATTTCGCAGGTTTTCGACCTACGAAAAAAATTAAAATTTATCATTTTCTTTTACATTTGATTGTTGAAATACATCATTTCGGTTCATGAAACGCTAATTACACAATAATTTGCGAAATTTAGAGAAAAAAATTTTGAAAAATCACTTTTTTATGTAAGAAGGGGGTACCCTTAGATATTTCGCAGGTTTTCGACCTACGAAAAAAATTAAAATTTATCATTTTCTTTTACATTTGATTGTTGAAATACATCATTTCGGTTCATGAAACGCTAATTACACAATAATTTGCGAAATTTAGAGAAAAAAATTTTGAAAAATCACTTTTTTATGTAAGAAGGGGGTACCCTTAGATATTTCGCAGGTTTTCGACCGTCGAAAAATATTGAAAATTTATCATTGTCTTTTACATTTGATTGTTGAAATACATCATTTCGGTTCATGAAACGCTAATTACACAATAATTTGCGAAATTTAGAGAAAAATTTTTTGAAAAATCACTTTTTTATGTAAGAAGGGGGTACCCTTAGATAATTCGCAGGTTTTCGACCGTCGAAAAAAATTGAAAATTTATCATTTTCTTTTACATTTGATTGTTGAAATACATCATTTCGGTTCATGAAACGCTAATTACACAATAATTTGCGAAATTTAGAGAAAAAAATTTTGAAAAATCACTTTTTTATGTAAGAAGGGGGTACCCTTAGATAATTCGCAGGTTTTCGACCGTCGAAAAAAATTAAAATTTATCATTTTCTTTTACATTTGATTGTTGAAATACATCATTTCGGTTCATGAAACGCTAATTACACAATAATTTGCGAAATTTAGAGAAAAAAATTTTGAAAAATCACTTTTTTATGTAAGAAGGGGGTACCCTTAGATATTTCGCAGGTTTTCGACCTACGAAAAAAATTAAAATTTATCATTTTCTTTTACATTTGATTGTTGAAATACATCATTTCGGTTCATGAAACGCTAATTACACAATAATTTGCGAAATTTAGAGAAAAAAATTTTGAAAAATCACTTTTTTATGTAAGAAGGGGGTACCCTTAGATATTTCGCAGGTTTTCGACCTACGAAAAAAATTAAAATTTATCATTTTCTTTTACATTTGATTGTTGAAATACATCATTTCGGTTCATGAAACGCTAATTACACAATAATTTGCGAAATTTAGAGAAAAAAATTTTGAAAAATCACTTTTTTATGTAAGAAGGGGGTACCCTTAGATAATTCGCAGGTTTTCGACCTACGAAAAAAATTAAAATTTATCATTTTCTTTTACATTTGATTGTTGAAATACATCATTTCGGTTCATGAAACGCTAATTACACAATAATTTGCGAAATTTAGAGAAAAAAATTTTGAAAAATCACTTTTTTATGTAAGAAGGGGGTACCCTTAGATAATTCGCAGGTTTTCGACCGTCGAAAAAAATTGAAAATTTATCATTTTCTTTTACATTTGATTGTTGAAATACATCATTTCGGTTCATGAAACGCTAATTACACAATAATTTGCGAAATTTAGAGAAAAAAATTTTGAAAAATCACTTTTTTATGTAAGAAGGGGGTACCCTTAGATAATTCGCAGGTTTTCGACCGTCGAAAAAAATTGAAAATTTATCATTTTCTTTTACATTTGATTGTTGAAATACATCATTTCGGTTCATGAAACGCTAATTACACAATAATTTGCGAAATTTAGAGAAAAAAATTTTGAAAAATCACTTTTTTATGTAAGAAGGGGGTACCCTTAGATATTTCGCAGGTTTTCGACCTACGAAAAATATTGAAAATTTATCATTTTCTTTTACATTTGATTGTTGAAATACATCATTTCGGTTCATGAAACGCTAATTACACAATAATTTGCGAAATTTAGAGAAAAAAATTTTGAAAAATCACTTTTTTATGTAAGAAGGGGGTACCCTTAGATATTTCGCAGGTTTTCGACCTACGAAAAATATTGAAAATTTATCATTGTCTTTTACATTTGATTGTTGAAATACATCATTTCGGTTCATGAAACGCTAATTACACAATAATTTGCGAAATTTAGAGAAAAAAATTTTGAAAAATCACTTTTTTATGTAAGAAGGGGGTACCCTTAGATAATTCGCAGGTTTTCGACCGTCGAAAAAAATTGAAAATTTATCATTTTCTTTTACATTTGATTGTTGAAATACATCATTTCGGTTCATGAAACGCTAATTACACAATAATTTGCGAAATTTAGAGAAAAAAATTTTGAAAAATCACTTTTTTATGTAAGAAGGGGGTACCCTTAGATATTTCGCAGGTTTTCGACCTACGAAAAAAATTAAAATTTATCATTTTCTTTTACATTTGATTGTTGAAATACATCATTTCGGTTCATGAAACGCTAATTACACAATAATTTGCGAAATTTAGAGAAAAAATTTTGAAAAATCACTTTTTTATGTAAGAAGGGGGTACCCTTAGATATTTCGCAGGTTTTCGACCTACGAAAAAAATTAAAATTTATCATTTTCTTTTACATTTGATTGTTGAAATACATCATTTCGGTTCATGAAACGCTAATTACACAATAATTTGCGAAATTTAGAGAAAAAAATTTTGAAAAATCACTTTTTTATGTAAGAAGGGGGTACCCTTAGATATTTCGCAGGTTTTCGACCGTCGAAAAATATTGAAAATTTATCATTGTCTTTTACATTTGATTGTTGAAATACATCATTTCGGTTCATGAAACGCTAATTACACAATAATTTGCGAAATTTAGAGAAAAATTTTTTGAAAAATCACTTTTTTATGTAAGAAGGGGGTACCCTTAGATAATTCGCAGGTTTTCGACCGTCGAAAAAAATTGAAAATTTATCATTTTCTTTTACATTTGATTGTTGAAATACATCATTTCGGTTCATGAAACGCTAATTACACAATAATTTGCGAAATTTAGAGAAAAAAATTTTGAAAAATCACTTTTTTATGTAAGAAGGGGGTACCCTTAGATAATTCGCAGGTTTTCGACCGTCGAAAAAAATTAAAATTTATCATTTTCTTTTACATTTGATTGTTGAAATACATCATTTCGGTTCATGAAACGCTAATTACACAATAATTTGCGAAATTTAGAGAAAAAAATTTTGAAAAATCACTTTTTTATGTAAGAAGGGGGTACCCTTAGATATTTCGCAGGTTTTCGACCTACGAAAAAAATTAAAATTTATCATTTTCTTTTACATTTGATTGTTGAAATACATCATTTCGGTTCATGAAACGCTAATTACACAATAATTTGCGAAATTTAGAGAAAAAAATTTTGAAAAATCACTTTTTTATGTAAGAAGGGGGTACCCTTAGATATTTCGCAGGTTTTCGACCTACGAAAAAAATTAAAATTTATCATTTTCTTTTACATTTGATTGTTGAAATACATCATTTCGGTTCATGAAACGCTAATTACACAATAATTTGCGAAATTTAGAGAAAAAAATTTTGAAAAATCACTTTTTTATGTAAGAAGGGGGTACCCTTAGATAATTCGCAGGTTTTCGACCTACGAAAAAAATTAAAATTTATCATTTTCTTTTACATTTGATTGTTGAAATACATCATTTCGGTTCATGAAACGCTAATTACACAATAATTTGCGAAATTTAGAGAAAAAAATTTTGAAAAATCACTTTTTTATGTAAGAAGGGGGTACCCTTAGATAATTCGCAGGTTTTCAACCGTCGAAAAAAATTGAAAATTTATCATTTTCTTTTACATTTGATTGTTGAAATACATCATTTCGGTTCATGAAACGCTAATTACACAATAATTTGCGAAATTTAGAGAAAAAAATTTTGAAAAATCACTTTTTTATGTAAGAAGGGGGTACCCTTAGATATTTCGCAGGTTTTCGACCTACGAAAAATATTGAAAATTTATCATTGTCTTTTACATTTGATTGTTGAAATACATCATTTCGGTTCATGAAACGCTAATTACACAATAATTTGCGAAATTTAGAGAAAAAAATTTTGAAAAATCACTTTTTTATGTAAGAAGGGGGTACCCTTAGATAATTCGCAGGTTTTCGACCTACGAAAAAAATTAAAATTTATCATTTTCTTTTACATTTGATTGTTGAAATACATCATTTCGGTTCATGAAACGCTAATTACACAATAATTTGCGAAATTTAGAGAAAAAAATTTTGAAAAATCACTTTTTTATGTAAGAAGGGGGTACCCTTAGATATTTCGCAGGTTTTCGACCTACGAAAAAAATTAAAATTTATCATTTTCTTTTACATTTGATTGTTGAAATACATCATTTCGGTTCATGAAACGCTAATTACACAATAATTTGCGAAATTTAGAGAAAAAAATTTTGAAAAATCACTTTTTTATGTAAGAAGGGGGTACCCTTAGATAATTCGCAGGTTTTCGACCTACGAAAAAAATTAAAATTTATCATTTTCTTTTACATTTGATTGTTGAAATACATCATTTCGGTTCATGAAACGCTAATTACACAATAATTTGCGAAATTTAGAGAAAAAAATTTTGAAAAATCACTTTTTTATGTAAGAAGGGGGTACCCTTAGATATTTCGCAGGTTTTCGACCTACGAAAAATATTGAAAATTTATCATTGTCTTTTACATTTGATTGTTGAAATACATCATTTCAGTTCATGAAACGCTAATTACACAATAATTTGCGAAATTTAGAGAAAAAAATTTTGAAAAATCACTTTTTTATGTAAGAAGGGGGTACCCTTAGATATTTCGCAGGTTTTCGACCTACGAAAAAAATTAAAATTTATCATTTTCTTTTACATTTGATTGTTGAAATACATCATTTCGGTTCATGAAACGCTAATTACACAATAATTTGCGAAATTTAGAGAAAAAAATTTTGAAAAATCACTTTTTTATGTAAGAAGGGGGTACCCTTAGATAATTCGCAGGTTTTCGACCGTCGAAAAAAATTGAAAATTTATCATTTTCTTTTACATTTGATTGTTGAAATACATCATTTCGGTTCATGAAACGCTAATTACACAATAATTTGCGAAATTTAGAGAAAAAAATTTTGAAAAATCACTTTTTTATGTAAGAAGGGGGTCCCCTTAGATATTTCGCAGGTTTTCGACCTACGAAAAATATTGAAAATTTATTATTGTCTTTTACATTTGATTGTTGAAATACATCATTTCGGTTCATGAAACGCTAATTACACAATAATTTGCGAAATTTAGAGAAAAAAATTTTGAAAAATCACTTTTTTATGTAAGAAGGGGGTACCCTTAGATATTTCGCAGGTTTTCGACCTACGAAAAAAATTAAAATTTATCATTTTCTTTTACATTTGATTGTTGAAATACATCATTTCGGTTCATGAAACGCTAATTACACAATAATTTGCGAAATTTAGAGAAAAAAATTTTGAAAAATCACTTTTTTATGTAAGAAGGGGGTACCCTTAGATAATTCGCAGGTTTTCGACCGTCGAAAAAAATTGAAAATTTATCATTTTCTTTTACATTTGATTGTTGAAATACATCATTTCGGTTCATGAAACGCTAATTACACAATAATTTGCGAAATTTAGAGAAAAAAATTTTGAAAAATCACTTTTTTATGTAAGAAGGGGGTACCCTTAGATATTTCGCAGGTTTTTGACCTACGAAAAATATTGAAAATTTATCATTGTCTTTTACATTTGATTGTTGAAATACATCATTTCGGTTCATGAAACGCTAATTACACAATAATTTGCGAAATTTAGAGAAAAAAATTTTGAAAAATCACTTTTTTATGTAAGAAGGGGGTACCCTTAGATAATTCGCAGGTTTTCGACCGTCGAAAAAAATTGAAAATTTATCATTTTCTTTTACATTTGATTGTTGAAATACATCATTTCGGTTCATGAAACGCTAATTACACAATAATTTGCGAAATTTAGAGAAAAAATTTTTGAAAAATCACTTTTTTATGTAAGAAGGGGGTACCCTTAGATAATTCGCAGGTTTTCGACCGTCGAAAAAAATTGAAAATTTATCATTTTCTTTTACATTTGATTGTTGAAATACATCATTTCGGTTCATGAAACGCTAATTACACAATAATTTGCGAAATTTAGAGAAAAAAATTTTGAAAAATCACTTTTTTATGTAAGAAGGGGGTACCCTTAGATAATTCGCAGGTTTTCGACCGTCGAAAAAAATTGAAAATTTATCATTTTATTTTACATTTGATTGTTGAAATACATCATTTCGGTTCATGAAACGCTAATTACACAATAATTTGCGAAATTTAGAGAAAAAAATTTTGAAAAATCACTTTTTTATGTAAGAAGGGGGTACCCTTAGATAATTCGCAGGTTTTCGACCGTCGAAAAAAATTGAAAATTTATCATTTTCTTTTACATTTGATTGTTGAAATACATCATTTCGGTTCATGAAACGCTAATTACACAATAATTTGCGAAATTTAGAGAAAAAAATTTTGAAAAATCACTTTTTTATGTAAGAAGGGGGTACCCTTAGATAATTCGCAGGTTTTCGACCGTCGAAAAAAATTGAAAATTTATCATTTTCTTTTACATTTGATTGTTGAAATACATCATTTCGGTTCATGAAACGCTAATTACACAATAATTTGCGAAATTTAGAGAAAAAAATTTTGAAAAATCACTTTTTTATGTAAGAAGGGGGTACCCTTAGATATTTCGCAGGTTTTCGACCTACGAAAAATATTGAAAATTTATCATTGTCTTTTACATTTGATTGTTGAAATACATCATTTCGGTTCATGAAACGCTAATTACACAATAATTTGCGAAATTTAGAGAAAAAAATTTTGAAAAATCACTTTTTTATGTAAGAAGGGGGTACCCTTAGATAATTCGCAGGTTTTCGACCGTCGAAAAAAATTGAAAATTTATCATTTTCTTTTACATTTGATTGTTGAAATACATCATTTCGGTTCATGAAACGCTAATTACACAATAATTTGCGAAATTTAGAGAAAAAAATTTTGAAAAATCACTTTTTTATGTAAGAAGGGGGTACCCTTAGATAATTCGCAGGTTTTCGACCGTCGAAAAAAATTGAAAATTTATCATTTTATTTTACATTTGATTGTTGAAATACATCATTTCGGTTCATGAAACGCTAATTACACAATAATTTGCGAAATTTAGAGAAAAAAATTTTGAAAAATCACTTTTTTATGTAAGAAGGGGGTACCCTTAGATATTTCGCAGGTTTTCGACCGTCGAAAAAAATTGAAAATTTATCATTTTCTTTTACATTTGATTGTTGAAATACATCATTTCGGTTCATGAAACGCTAATTACACAATAATTTGCGAAATTTAGAGAAAAAAATTTTGAAAAATCACTTTTTTATGTAAGAAGGGGGTACCCTTAGATATTTCGCAGGTTTTCGACCTACGAAAAAAATTTAAATTTATCATTTTCTTTTACATTTGATTGTTGAAATACATCATTTCGGTTCATGAAACGCTAATTACACAATAATTTGCGAAATTTAGAGAAAAAAATTTTGAAAAATCACTTTTTTATGTAAGAAGGGGGTACCCTTAGATATTTCGCAGGTTTTCGACCTACGAAAAAAATTTAAATTTATCATTTTCTTTTACATTTGATTGTTGAAATACATCATTTCGGTTCATGAAACGCTAATTACACAATAATTTGCGAAATTTAGAGAAAAAAATTTTGAAAAATCACTTTTTTATGTAAGAAGGGGGTACCCTTAGATATTTCGCAGGTTTTCGACCTACGAAAAAAATTAAAATTTATCATTTTCTTTTACATTTGATTGTTGAAATACATCATTTCGGTTCATGAAACGCTAATTACACAATAATTTGCGAAATTTAGAGAAAAAAATTTTGAAAAATCACTTTTTTATGTAAGAAGGGGGTACCCTTAGATAATTCGCAGGTTTTCGACCGTCGAAAAAAATTGAAAATTTATCATTTTCTTTTACATTTGATTGTTGAAATACATCATTTCGGTTCATGAAACGCTAATTACACAATAATTTGCGAAATTTAGAGAAAAAAATTTTGAAAAATCACTTTTTTATGTAAGAAGGGGGTACCCTTAGATATTTCGCAGGTTTTTGACCTACAAAAAATATTGAAAATTTATCATTGTCTTTTACATTTGATTGTTGAAATACATCATTTCGGTTCATGAAACGCTAATTACACAATAATTTGCGAAATTTAGAGAAAAAAATTTTGAAAAATCACTTTTTTATGTAAGAAGGGGGTACCCTTAGATAATTCGCAGGTTTTCGACCGTCGAAAAAAATTGAAAATTTATCATTTTCTTTTACATTTGATTGTTGAAATACATCATTTCGGTTCATGAAACGCTAATTACACAATAATTTGCGAAATTTAGAGAAAAAAATTTTGAAAAATCACTTTTTTATGTAAGAAGGGGGTACCCTTAGATAATTCGCAGGTTTTCGACCGTCGAAAAAAATTGAAAATTTATCATTTTCTTTTACATTTGATTGTTGAAATACATCATTTCGGTTCATGAAACGCTAATTACACAATAATTTGCGAAATTTAGAGAAAAAAATTTTGAAAAATCACTTTTTTATGTAAGAAGGGGGTACCCTTAGATATTTCGCAGGTTTTCGACCTACGAAAAATATTGAAAATTTATCATTGTCTTTTACATTTGATTGTTGAAATACATCATTTCGGTTCATGAAACGCTAATTACACAATAATTTGCGAAATTTAGAGAAAAAAATTTTGAAAAATCACTTTTTTATGTAAGAAGGGGGTACCCTTAGATAATTCGCAGGTTTTCGACCGTCGAAAAAAATTGAAAATTTATCATTTTATTTTACATTTGATTGTTGAAATACATCATTTCGGTTCATGAAACGCTAATTACACAATAATTTGCGAAATTTAGAGAAAAAAATTTTGAAAAATCACTTTTTTATGTAAGAAGGGGGTACCCTTAGATATTTCGCAGGTTTTCGACCTACGAAAAATATTGAAAATTTATCATTGTCTTTTACATTTGATTGTTGAAATACATCATTTCGGTTCATGAAACGCTAATTACACAATAATTTACGAAATTTAGAGAAAAAATTTTTGAAAAATCACTTTTTTATGTAAGAAGGGGGTACCCTTAGATAATTCGCAGGTTTTCGACCGTCGAAAAAAATTGAAAATTTATCATTTTCTTTTACATTTGATTGTTGAAATACATCATTTCGGTTCATGAAACGCTAATTACACAATAATTTGCGAAATTTAGAGAAAAAAATTTTGAAAAATCACTTTTTTATGTAAGAAGGGGGTACCCTTAGATAATTCGCAGGTTTTCGACCGTCGAAAAAAATTGAAAATTTATCATTTTCTTTTACATTTGATTGTTGAAATACATCATTTCGGTTCATGAAACGCTAATTACACAATAATTTGCGAAATTTAGAGAAAAAAATTTTGAAAAATTACTTTTTTATGTAAGAAGGGGGGTACCCTTAGATATTTCGCAGGTTTTCGACCTACGAAAAATATTGAAAATTTATCATTGTCTTTTACATTTGATTGTTGAAATACATCATTTCGGTTCATGAAACGCTAATTACACAATAATTTGCGAAATTTAGAGAAAAAAATTTTGAAAAATCACTTTTTTATGTAAGAAGGGGGTACCCTTAGATAATTCGCAGGTTTTCGACCGTCGAAAAAAATTGAAAATTTATCATTTTCTTTTACATTTGATTGTTGAAATACATCATTTCGGTTCATGAAACGCTAATTACACAATAATTTGCGAAATTTAGAGAAAAAAATTTTGAAAAATCACTTTTTTATGTAAGAAGGGGGTACCCTTAGATATTTCGCAGGTTTTCGACCTACGAAAAATATTGAAAATTTATCATTGTCTTTTACATTTGATTGTTGAAATACATCATTTCGGTTCATGAAACGCTAATTACACAATAATTTGCGAAATTTAGAGAAAAAAATTTTGAAAAATCACTTTTTTATGTAAGAAGGGGGTACCCTTAGATATTTCGCAGGTTTTCGACCTACGAAAAATATTGAAAATTTATCATTGTCTTTTACATTTGATTGTTGAAATACATCATTTCGGTTCATGAAACGCTAATTACACAATAATTTACGAAATTTAGAGAAAAAATTTTTGAAAAATCACTTTTTTATGTAAGAAGGGGGTACCCTTAGATAATTCGCAGGTTTTCGACCGTCGAAAAAAATTGAAAATTTATCATTTTCTTTTACATTTGATTGTTGAAATACATCATTTCGGTTCATGAAACGCTAATTACACAATAATTTGCGAAATTTAGAGAAAAAAATTTTGAAAAATCACTTTTTTATGTAAGAAGGGGGTACCCTTAGATATTTCGCAGGTTTTCGACCTACGAAAAATATTGAAAATTTATCATTGTCTTTTACATTTGATTGTTGAAATACATCATTTCGGTTCATGAAACGCTAATTACACAATAATTTGCGAAATTTAGAGAAAAAAATTTTGAAAAATCACTTTTTTATGTAAGAAGGGGGTACCCTTAGATATTTCGCAGGTTTTCGACCTACGAAAAATATTGAAAATTTATCATTGTCTTTTACATTTGATTGTTGAAATACATCATTTCGGTTCATGAAACGCTAATTACACAATAATTTACGAAATTTAGAGAAAAAATTTTTGAAAAATCACTTTTTTATGTAAGAAGGGGGTACCCTTAGATAATTCGCAGGTTTTCGACCGTCGAAAAAAATTGAAAATTTATCATTTTCTTTTACATTTGATTGTTGAAATACATCATTTCGGTTCATGAAACGCTAATTACACAATAATTTGCGAAATTTAGAGAAAAAAATTTTGAAAAATCACTTTTTTATGTAAGAAGGGGGTACCCTTAGATAATTCGCAGGTTTTCGACCGTCGAAAAAAATTGAAAATTTATCATTTTCTTTTACATTTGATTGTTGAAATACATCATTTCGGTTCATGAAACGCTAATTACACAATAATTTGCGAAATTTAGAGAAAAAAATTTTGAAAAATTACTTTTTTATGTAAGAAGGGGGTACCCTTAGATATTTCGCAGGTTTTCGACCTACGAAAAATATTGAAAATTTATCATTGTCTTTTACATTTGATTGTTGAAATACATCATTTCGGTTCATGAAACGCTAATTACACAATAATTTGCGAAATTTAGAGAAAAAAATTTTGAAAAATCACTTTTTTATGTAAGAAGGGGGTACCCTTAGATATTTCGCAGGTTTTCGACCTACGAAAAATATTGAAAATTTATCATTGTCTTTTACATTTGATTGTTGAAATACATCATTTCGGTTCATGAAACGCTAATTACACAATAATTTGCGAAATTTAGAGAAAAAAATTTTGAAAAATCACTTTTTTATGTAAGAAGGGGGTACCCTTAGATATTTCGCAGGTTTTCGACCTACGAAAAATATTGAAAATTTATCATTGTCTTTTACATTTGATTGTTGAAATACATCATTTCGGTTCATGAAACGCTAATTACACAATAATTTGCGAAATTTAGAGAAAAAAATTTTGAAAAATCACTTTTTTATGTAAGAAGGGGGTACCCTTAGATATTTCGCAGGTTTTCGACCTACGAAAAAAATTAAAATTTATCATTGTCTTTTACATTTGATTGTTGAAATACATCATTTCGGTTCATGAAACGCTAATTACACAATAATTTGCGAAATTTAGAGAAAAAAATTTTGAAAAATCACTTTTTTATGTAAGAAGGGGGTACCCTTAGATATTTCGCAGGTTTTCGACCTACGAAAAATATTGAAAATTTATCATTGTCTTTTACATTTGATTGTTGAAATACATCATTTCGGTTCATGAAACGCTAATTACACAATAATTTGCGAAATTTAGAGAAAAAAAATTTGAAAAATCACTTTTTTATGTAAGAAGGGGGTACCCTTAGATATTTCGCAGGTTTTCGACCTACGAAAAAAATTAAAATTTATCATTTTCTTTTACATTTGATTGTTGAAATACATCATTTCGGTTCATGAAACGCTAATTACACAATAATTTGCGAAATTTAGAGAAAAAAAATTTTGAAAAATCACTTTTTTATGTAAGAAGGGGGTACCCTTAGATATTTCGCAGGTTTTCGACCTACGAAAAATATTGAAAATTTATCATTGTCTTTTACATTTGATTGTTGAAATACATCATTTCGGTTCATGAAACGCTAATTACACAATAATTTGCGAAATTTAGAGAAAAAAATTTTGAAAAATCACTTTTTTATGTAAGAAGGGGGTACCCTTAGATATTTCGCAGGTTTTCGACCTACGAAAAAAATTAAAATTTATCATTTTCTTTTACATTTGATTGTTGAAATACATCATTTCGGTTCATGAAACGCTAATTACACAATAATTTGCGAAATTTAGAGAAAAAAATTTTGAAAAATCACTTTTTTATGTAAGAAGGGGGTACCCTTAGATATTTCGCAGGTTTTCGACCTACGAAAAAAATTAAAATTTATCATTTTCTTTTACATTTGATTGTTGAAATACATCATTTCGGTTCATGAAACGCTAATTACACAATAATTTGCGAAATTTAGAGAAAAAAATTTTGAAAAATCACTTTTTTATGTAAGAAGGGGGTACCCTTAGATAATTCGCAGGTTTTCGACCGTCGAAAAAAATTGAAAATTTATCATTTTCTTTTACATTTGATTGTTGAAATACATCATTTCGGTTCATGAAACGCTAATTACACAATAATTTGCGAAATTTAGAGAAAAAAATTTTGAAAAATCACTTTTTTATGTAAGAAGGGGGTACCCTTAGATATTTCGCAGGTTTTCGACCTACGAAAAATATTGAAAATTTATCATTGTCTTTTACATTTGATTGTTGAAATACATCATTTCGGTTCATGAAACGCTAATTACACAATAATTTGCGAAATTTAGAGAAAAAAAATTTGAAAAATCACTTTTTTATGTAAGAAGGGGGTACCCTTAGATATTTCGCAGGTTTTCGACCTACGAAAAAAATTAAAATTTATCATTTTCTTTTACATTTGATTGTTGAAATACATCATTTCGGTTCATGAAACACTAATTACACAATAATTTGCGAAATTTAGAGAAAAAAATTTTGAAAAATCACTTTTTTATGTAAGAAGGGGGTACCCTTAGATATTTCGCAGGTTTTCGACCTACGAAAAAAATTAAAATTTATCATTTTCTTTTACAATTGATTGTTGAAATACATCATTTCGGTTCATGAAACGCTAATTACACAATAATTTGCGAAATTTAGAGAAAAAAAATTTGAAAAATCACTTTTTTATGTAAGAAGGGGGTACCCTTAGATATTTCGCAGGTTTTCGACCTACGAAAAATATTGAAAATTTATCATTTTCTTTTACAATTGATTGTTGAAATACATCATTTCGGTTCATGAAACGCTAATTACACAATAATTTGCGAAATTTAGAGAAAAAAATTCATGAAACACTAATTACACAATAATTTGCGAAATTTAGAGAAAAAAATGTTGAAAAATCATTTTTTTGTAAGAAGGGGAAATTGTCTTTTTTATACAATTTTTGATTTTGTGAAACTCTTGATACTCCATCGGGTGGACTCCGCAACAGGCCAACACACCAAACAAATTCGATCGCCAACAACCCAACAAATATTCGGGTCAAACAAATTCGCACGTACGTGAAATATCACACAGCGTCACATCGCGAATTTCGAACGAAACCCGTCCGCACGTCCATCCGCTATTTGCATTCCTCGGCGGCCGTAAACTTTCGCAATTAAATTCGCAAAGGATTCCGACGAAGGAGCACCAAAAGCAAACCTCCCGAGGTCGCTTCTGCGGGATTAAGAGGGCGGCGACGTAAAAATAAAACAACGTGAAATACGGTGAGGTTCGCTTACAGGCAATTTGTATTCGAATGTCCCCCGTGACGTCAGCGTTGTAAGCTGCGCCCAACATATCTAGGCCGAAAAAGTCGTATGTTTAAGAGACGCGCCCCTCGGGAAATTTCCACCCCGTCCCTCCGTCCACCCGGAACGGCAAAAATATAAACTTTTACGACTGCACGCGAGTCCGCCGCCGTAACTTACGCTGTTAATAAATGTATTATTATATATATCGCTGTTATATCTCCACTTTACGGCCGTAGCCGTGACGCGAAGTGCATCGCAATTATGGATTTGATGCACGATGCGACTCGTTGTCTGGAACGACTAACGACTACAACACGTAACTCCTAATATTTTATTGGGGGGATTTTATTTTTCCCAAATGGCAAGGGCAACTTTCGCATAGCATATCTTTCCACTGGACAAACGGTTCCAGAATCATTGTTCGCCCACTACTTTGGGGACAGGTCGCGAGGCTAGTACCATACGACTCATAGGGGGTCCCTCAGTCCCCAACTCGCAACAGACACCACAAATAAAAATACAATACACATAATACATCAACAATAGATAGTAAACACCAACTCTGCATTTCCAATGATATTGTTTGCCAAGATGTGTTAGCACACACAGCTCAAGATTACAGAAATTAACTACGCCATCTTATTCTACACTACTATTCCCTACACGTGCAACGACTAGTTAAGTACGCGTGCCATTAACAACTGCCTGAAATAAAATTCTCCTCTCTTCATGCTATGTTTACGTTATACTTTAGACCCTCTCCACTCAACCCTTAAACGCAAATTTATTTTCTACGTTAGTGAAACAGTTTATCGAATCCGATTCCTTGTCTTCTAGATTTTTAATTCTTTAAACCCAGCTGGGAAATTGCACGACGCAACAGAACAATTACTAGAATATTTGCATTAACTGGAAGAACTTGTAGTTGGAATAAGTAGACTGCGTCGAATTTGCACGGCGCCGAGTTAAATACAAAGCAAACACGCTGCAATTATTACATCCGTTTGCTGCAAGCGAAGTTCGCGCGCTGTTAAAATTGAATTTATCTCGCATTCATGCAAATCTATACGACTTCTCGGGCACGGCTGCGACGCCGGTTGCGGCGAATTTAACGATTTTCGAAGTTTACTATGGCGAGCTGTAAATATTTACGGTTTGTTAAAAATTCCATTTGCAGGCTGTTAAAGCGCCGAGGTTGCGGGGCGATTTTCGCTCTAACGTGCAGTTTACGAGTGGGCACTTATCAGTTATTCCCTGCGATTTTTCAGATGTCCATTACGTCGGTCGTTTCCGCCGTTGGTCGTCGTCGGCGTTATTGCTGGATTTGAATTTTTAATATTCCGATGGATGAAAATTAATTCAATTTTCCATTTTGCGGAAATTTAGAGAATATTATGACTTGCCTTCATTTATATAACCTCGTTTTCTATGGCCATTGTCAACGATGCTCCAGTTTCATTGATCAAAACGGATCACCTCATTTGATGTAAATTATAACTCCTAATTTTTAGGCCGAAATCGCGCACGTTTTGTGCCAAGCGGTCGTCCAACCCGACGGTCAGCTCGCCGCTGTTCTGGAGCTTTGGCGAAAAGAACCAGGCGGTCCCTTCCACGAAGAAGACGAAGAAATCGGCTGCAGCTATCTGGTGTGGGGTGGTATAGCTCTCCACTACGCCCATTTATACTTGAACATGAATCAACAGCGAAAGCTCAATGATTTCCTGCTAGCAGTCGTTAAGTAAGTTAATTGTATTCATTGAGCAATGTTTAATAATCTCTTCATCAGGTCCATTTTCCAAGACATGGTGAGCATGGACATGCTCATCATGAAGATAATGAATTTCGCGCAGAGGCTCGTGGACGCCGACAGGGCGTCGTTGTTTTTAGTCGACGCCAAAAGCAAAGAGCTGTACGCTACGATATTCGACGTGGGCATCGACAACCCCACCTCCGGCGAGAACAACGAATCCGACGGAGAGGAATCCGTCAAGCTGCACACGTCCAAGGAGATCAGGTTCCCGTTGGGGACGGGTATAGCCGGACAGGTGGCCATGACCGGCGAAGTCCTGAACATAGTCGACGCTTATTCGGACGAGAGATTCAACAGGACCGTCGACCAGCTGACCGGGTACAGAACCCAGACCATCCTCTGTATGCCCATTTTCATAAGGGGCTCGATCATCGGAGTCGTGCAGATGGTCAATAAGCACACCGGCTGCTTCAACAAAGAGGACGAGGAGGCTTTCGAGATGTTTGCAGTTTATTGCGGTTTGGCGCTGCACCACGCCAAGTTATACGACAAGATACGTAGATCCGAGCAGAAATATCGAGTCGCCTTGGAGGTGCTCAGTTATCATAACAGTTGCTCCGAGGAAGAATTTCAGGTAAATATTTTAACAAATCTTGAGATTTATTGCTCCGTATAGATTCTTTTGCCGTTGGAACTTCAATATCCATTTACATTTATTTATTATACAAATTTTGACAACAGTCTTTAAAATACGAATTCTTGCTATAAGACTATAAAACCGACAAAATTAACTTTAATTATTAAGTTTTTAATGCAGAGTTAATTTAACGACGACTTACAGCTAGCGTAGCACAGCCATCAACCAATTACTAACAAAAACGCAGATTTATCACTGCGTGCAATTCAAGTATTGGTAACTGGTTGATGGGTGTGCTAAGCAATCTGTCATTTACAAAAATTCCAGGTTGCTGTCAGAGGCGGTCTTCCGAACCTGGTCGTCGGAATCGACGACTACTACTTCAACCCATTCGAGGTCGAAGACTACGAAAAAGCCCGGCACGCCATCTACATGTTCATCGATCTGTTTGGGCTGGCGCGGTTTGACCGCCACAGCTTGCTCCGATTCACGCTGACGGTGCGCAAAAACTACCGTCGCGTCCCCTACCACAACTGGACGCACGGATTTTCCGTCGCCAATTGCATGTACACCATCATCAAGCACTCAGACAACGTCTTCAGACCAAACGAGGTTCGTTTAACATTCACCATTAACTTTTTCACCCAAATTGGATTTTTTTTGGCCGCGTTCCAAAGTAAATTTGCAATATTTCAAAATTTTAAAAACCAGCAAAAAATTGGCAGTGGGACGTTTCCTTATAAGTCCGGGCGCTGTGATTTATGACGGACGTCGTCCGCAGCAGAATTTTTGCATAACGCTTATCTCACTGGCGACTTGACGCCCCTCGGGCGATTCCGAAGAAATTATTTCCAAAGTGCCAGGACGTCGCGCGAATAAATTTACAGTAGCGCGAAGCCGTTATAATGCATTTCGTGCGAAACTCCGAAGTCGCAGGAGGCACCAAATTCAATTTCGAAAGAAACGTTGATTCCACGAACTGACGCGAGCTTTTTTAATTGGATCGTTGTTGCAGTGCCTGGCGCTGTACATCGGGGCCCTGTGCCACGACCTGGATCACCGCGGGAAGAACAACAAGTTCATGCTGGACACCGAATCGCCGCTCGCCAACATCTACTCGACGTCCACGATGGAGCACCACCACTTCAATCAGACCGTCACGATTTTGCAGCAGGTATTTAATTTTGGATTGGATAAATGTCTCAATTAATATGAATTATAATCGAGTTGCAGCTCGTTAACGAGTAAACAAATATAATTAAGTAAACATGATTACATTTTCGAAACCTGTTTGCTATCGATCCACAATTAGCGTCGTTTTAATTAATCGTTAAATAAGCTTATTACGTAATCCAAATGTTCGCATGCAAACGTAGTTTATTGCTACGTCCTAAGAAATTTCAATATTAATGTTGTTGGTCAAATTTACATTTAATTTGATTTAATTTAATTTAATTTAATCATCGCAAGTACACAGTTTAATCAAAGCATACGAAATTATAAGAAAAACAGTTAAACAAACGATGCAATCAAATTAAAAAAATATATATCAAAAATTCTATGCTTCCCAGTTACATAACGGGGCGTGAATGAAACTCAACGGAATTTACATTGTGTACAAAATATTAGCAATGAAAAAGTGAAAACAATTTCGTATTAAATTCAATCGTCCAAACCACAAGTTGGATGTCAAAATATATAGAAAATAATTTAATCAGCAGCAGTAATAAATAAAGGGTGATTAGATCCATTTGAACCCAACCCAACCCAATCCAACCCAATCCAACCTAATCCAACTCAACTAAACCCAACCCAACCCAACACAATATAACCCAACCCAAACCAACAGATCCAACCCAACAGATCCAACCAAACCAAATCCAACCCAAGCTAATTCAACCACAATCAAGCAACTGCCCTACCCTTCCTTCCACTGCTCCTTTTTCGTTAGTGTATGGTATGCATATACTTTCTTCTAAAAGTGTCATCTTTACCACTATTTGCTTTGAAATTGTGAAAAAATAAAATATTAAACATGGGTGATCCCCAAAACCGAATCCAACTCAACACAACACAACTCAATCCAACACAACCAAACCCAACACAATCCAAACCAACCGACCAATCTAAACCAAATCAAACCAAACCAAATCTAGCTCTCAGCCAAAATCAAGACGCGATAATTTGAAACTCCCCCTTCCTCTCCTTCCCTCACCTTTTCGTTAGAGTATGGTATACATATTTTGTTCTAAAACTGATAACTTTCTACGTTAAAACATTTTTTCCCTCGATTTTGAAAAAGTTTTTTTTCTAAGGCATTTGAATAAAGCAGAAGTCAGATTTTGAACGCTTCTCATTTCTAAACTATGATAGATAGGCATATCCCACATGGGACTTTATTTTAGACAATTCAATTCACTGCAGCGTTATCATAACATATTCTCGCTTAAACGTCGCAAAAGCGCACACTTTATCGTCAAAGTTACAAACATAAATCGCCCAAGCGATTCCTCGCGCAAAACTCCATTTCACGCGACTTACCGAGCGAGGCGTATGAAATATGAACGAAGTTACCGCGCTCGCCCGCGTCAGCATTTTCAACGCGAAACGAAAAAGTTCATCAGCTCGCGGAACTAACGCGCCGGCATTTGCCTCATTTGTTCGGGATTTACTCCCCGGATCTTGAAGAATATAAACTTCCGAGAAACTGTTGCGAGCAGCCTAATAGGTGAACCGACGGGAGCGAAACCTCACGTTTTGTTGCTCGTCGGTGCGTTTCTGTTTCGGATTGATTAAACTTTTCGAAGGCCGTCGAAGCGAACACGTGCGTCCATTACGGCGAACGAATTTCCCGGCTGCGAGCGAGAGTTCGTGGAAATTAGCGCGCTTTTAATTGCTTGCGCACGTGTCGTTCGTTTCGCTGCCGTAAAAAAAAAACAGTACAGGTTTAAAAAAAAACCAGGCGAACTTACGTTGCGAAATAAATTAAAATTTGATCATGGTTGAGTAATTAATTTAGACCATAAAACAACAATAAATTTCCATATAAAAAGTTTTTCATCCACGTTGTGCAACAAAAGCACGACGAATCCTCCCGTAACATTTACGACATCGAGCACGATGAAAAATATTCACGTCTCGTGATAAAAAGCAGTCCATTTTGCAACAAGTTTCACGGTAGTAAGTAACCGGAAGGAAATTAATACGAAAATAATAAAAACAATGTCGCACCACGACAATACCAAACAGACAAACGATGAAAATTGGCGGGTGGGAATTTTATGATACGCCACTGGTTTCGAACGAGTACGTGTACTTGTACCAGTCACGAACTCCTACTCAATTGACGCGAGAAATTACAAATCTATGATTCAATTGCATTGCAATTGCATCTCACTCATAAATCAAAACATCTATTATGTCCACCGGACACAACTTGTCGAATCATGACATTCAGACGTCAACTGATCGCAAGTGAGGCGGCAAAAAACGAGTTTAAAAAACGGTGCTACTTGTGCATATTTTTAAAACTATAATTTTTAGTTTACGGTGTCTTCCGTTCTTACACAATAGAATAAATGATCTATGACCATAATTTCACTAAAATAAATTTATTTCGCAGGAAGGCCACAACATATTCAGCCAGCTGTCGAGCAGCGAATACAAACAAGTGCTCGGCCTGATCAAGCACTGCATCCTAGCGACAGACCTCGCGTTGTTTTTCCCCAACAAGTCCAAACTGAACCAGATCGTCCAGGAGCAGTCGTTCTCGTGGTCGAATCAAGACCACAGACTCCTCATCCAGGCGATAGCGATGACGGCGAGCGACCTATCCGCCAGCGCAAAACCCTGGGACGTCCAGGTCGAAACCGTCAAGATAATCTTCGAAGAATTTTACCAACAGGGCGACGCCGAACGCTCCGCCGGCAGAAAACCTATCCCCATGATGGACAGGCACCAACCTGACCAACAAGCGGCCTCACAGGTCGGCTTCTTGATGGGCATATGCGTTCCATGCTACTCGCTGCTATACAATTTAATCCCCGAGACCAAAGCGCTCCTGAACATGTGCCAGGAGAACCTCGAGAAGTGGCGAAAAATCGACGAAAATATTCGCAAAAAAGGCGACTAGATCGCCGCAATCAAATGGGTCTGTGTGCAATTATATAAAATAAATATCAAAAAGACCAACTAAGTTTAAGGTGGGGGTCGAAATCAATTAGTTTTTGACCCCGTGATTTTCACCATCGATGTCTTTAATATATTCGCAATGTAACCAAACGAGGACCACGACGGACTTTAGCGAGCAAACTTCATTTGCACAAAATAACCATTAACCTTTCAAAAAAAAACCTCCTACACTGTGTCCAAAAAAAAAACGAGACGTGGGTCCAAACTGTGTAGATTTCGAGATGTTTCTAAGATGTACATATTCTTTAAAAACGGACCATTGTAGTTTACGAAAATTTTTGGGCGCATACAAAAAAACCATTTTAAAATTTTCGCACTTGGTCAGACTAGCCTAGTTTTATTTTTCTTAAACCTTTCATTAATTACTTGTAACGTTTTACTTATTAAATAGTCTTAGTTATTTATCCTTTTTTTTATTAAATAGGTGCAGTGGCGTAACGGCGACCCAATTTGTTTGTTTGTTGTCACGCCACTGCACGAGTCTAGTCAGTCAATTTATCTGCACCAACTAATTTTCGAATCCATTCGACGAACAAGTTTATTTTTAAAAATCGTCGTCATGTTAACCAATTGTAAATACAATTCTATGGAGGAAATAAATTAATTCGATATTTTACGTTTGCGTTTTTATTTAACAGGCGGAAGTGGAGTATAAAGAAATATTCTTACCTTTCAGGAAAATTCACCATCGCTTGTCCGAGATCCCGCACGTTTCCCACGAAGTTTTCGGAAAATCTAACCAACAACAAAAAAAACAATAAGAATACAGATAATACAAACCATCACATCACAAACATCACAATTCAAATATTTAAAATTAATTTTATTGTAAATGTAAATCACAATAAACCAAAAAGCTACAGAAAACAACTCAAATAAGCATTTTAATTAAAAAATGTTCGTCAATTTGTTTGAAATGCTCGACTCTGATTGTCCACTGCAATATTTTAATATGTTTCAACCATTTCTCATCATCGTTGGCTAAAAATTGATCATCAAAATAATCATTGTTTCTTCTACATAATTTCTGTCGTATCATTTGTCCGTGAAATGTTTATATTAATAAATTTTACTCAACACCAACGATGTTTACCTGGGGGTCTTCATTTTGCTATGAAAATCACAATTACTTGCGGTCACGTAGTTAAGATAATGTCTTGAATTATATCAAATGTGTCACTGGTAAATAGACAGACAGATTTGCGAGACAAAATGATAATTATTTTCGTTCATGAACTCGATGATCATAAACAAAAATAATTAGATTTAGGTGGCAGGTTTTAAGAAAAAAATCGAAAAAATGTCCCACACTGGACTTTCTTATATTCAAAAAGATAAATTTCCTTAAGCATTAAGTATAAGAAAGTAATAAATGGTTGAAGGCAAGACAGCATGGACGACTCTATTAATTTTTCACTTATTTAAACTTAACAAGCAAAAAAATTGTATTTTTTCGATTCTCCGAATTTTACATTTTTCGACTTGCTTTCTTTCGATTTACGTTTTTATACGTAAGGATTTTTTCGATTTTTTTATGATTCCTTAAAGGTGAACCGTTTTGTTGATAACAATTTAAAAAATTGGAAATATGAAAGGAAATTAAAATGAAAAAATTTGGAAAATTAAAAAAAATGTTGTATTTGAAGAATTATGAAAATTGAAAACAGTATTGGAAAATTTTAAAAAATTGTAAAATTTTAAAAAATACAGAATGTGACAAAAATATTAACTTAAAAAAAATTGGAAAATTTCAAATTAATGTAAAAGAATCTTACATTTGAAAAAAAATTGAAAAATTTTATGAAAATGTACAAAAATAAATATGGTACAAGTTTGTAAAAATTGGCAAAAATTTGAAATAGATAAACAAGATAATTCGAATTTTTTTTTAAAGAATATTACGTTGAATTTGAAAAAAATATGAACATTGAAAAGAGTATTGGAAAAATTGAAAGAAATTATAAAACTTGAAAAAAATATTGAATGATATGAAATTAGGAAAATTTTACAAAATCGGTAAATTTTGAAGAAAAAAATGTTGAATTTGAATAAAATTTTGAATATTTGAAAAAATGTATAATAATCGTATGACAATCTCTAAAATTTACAAAAAAAATGTAAAATGTTAAAAAATATATATAAAAATTTGGCAAAACTGCAATTTGGGAAAAAAGACATTTTGAACAAATTATTGAATTAGATAAAATCAGGAAAATTAAAAAAAAATCGTTTATTTAAAACTTGTTAAAGAATTTCTAAAATTTGAAAAAATTTATAAAATTGTACAATTTGAAAACATGAAATTTTGTACAAAATTGTAAAAATTTGGATTATTCAAATATATAAACTTTGGATAATTGGAAAAATTGTAAAATTTGTAACAATTGGAAAATTTAAAAAATTGTTGAATTTGGAAAAAAAAGACACATATTAGAAAATTTTAAAGAAATTGTAAAATTTGGAAAAATTATTGAACTAGATGAAATATGGAAAATTTGACAAAAATGTTGAATTTGAATAAAATTTAAAATACTTTGTTTAGTTAATCTAACTTTTTTAATTTACATTTAATATTTTTCTTTTGCAATTTTTAGGATTTGCCGTTCTGGACATGTTTACTATTTTAACAATTTTAAAAATTTTTAAAAGCACATTTTTTCCAAATTTTAACATTTCGTATTTTAGACAATTTTCATTTCGTTACGTCCTGTAATTTCTTTCTAATTTTATTTATGACACATTTTATTTAAATTTTGAAAATAGTCACGTGGTAAAATTTTCTTGATTTTATGATAACTTTGACATTTTTTAAATTATCCTCAATTTTCAATAGTTTTTGTGTTTATACGATTTCTTACGACATTGTTGGGGAATGTTTACATTTTAATGATTTTTATTTTTTTAATTTTTTGGCAATTAAGTTCTTGGAAAATTTTGTCGATTACGACTTTTTTGTGGCGAATTTTTACTTTTTTACAATTTACATTTTTCTAAGAAACTTTGCAATATTCACATTCTCAAATTTGGCATTTTCGAAAATATTATTTAACTGTCATACTAGATTTTTACATTTTACAAGACTTATTAATTAATTGTTTATTTTTTATGATTTTCCGACCAAGGCAAAAGTATAATTATGTAATTATATTACTATAATTACACCAGCACCGCTTTACAACTTCACAAATTACACAAATTATGCTATGTGGGGGTCAAATGACTTTAGGAGCTCACACACAGTCACATGGCACAGGCCACCTTTTGGTTTTTTTAGAATTGAACGATTTTCAATGACTATTTATACTATTTATTACTATTTATATAAAAAAATAAATGCTGTTTTTATTAATTTTATAATGATTTTAAAACCACACTCACAGTCTCACGTTGAATGTCGAGGTTATGTTGACGACAGTCTATGATAATCATCCACATTTTGATTAAAGTAAACAAAAGTGCAATGTTTAATTAATCCCTTCTTACCTATTGATTACAAATCATCGATTTTCTACAAATAACGTCACACGCAGACATATCAATCACAAATCATTCGTCCACTATATTCGACATATAAATTTAGGTTAGAGTAGATAATCTCCAACCTAATTTTTAATATCTTACAACTTGCAACATTTTCGTAGTTAAAATAAAGCGTTACGTACCTAGTTAATCTCGTAATTAGTAAATAAACTTCAAAATATTCGCGCACAAAACGCCATTTAAACGAAAGCAACTTCAAACTATTTACAACATGGCGGTGCTATACAACCTAACAAATCAAAAATATTTACGAATTTACGAACTCAAATCTACGATTCAAAATGTGTCATATTTCGTAACTACATTTAAATTGAGTTTACGAATCGCAAATCGCATCAATTTAATTAATCACGTATAAGCGAATTGTGAATTTCGTGGAAATTTTACGTTCGGCGACGGTGCTTTTCACGCCCTGACGTTGGCAATGCGTCAGACATGATTATTTACGTGCTGGTCATTGACCGCGTCGCTTTGCTTCCCTTACGGGAATGTTTTCGTTACTGTACGTCGTGTATTATTTATAAACTCGTTCTTATAACCCTATTGTGTGAGTGCAGTGCTTGGCGAAGACGTGCAATTGGGCAACAACAACGGGCGATTTTACCACCGGATGATAAAGCGAGGTTATGGTCGAGCTTCACGTTCGATATTTTATCGATTTCTTCTGATACCGCACGCGAAGAATACAAAGCACGAAACAGTTCGGAGGTGTTAGTTACGTGGAATTATGAACGATCAACGTGAGTACATTTAAATTGAAAAAAATTGCGTTAAAATACAGTGGCGGGTCGTCAGAGGAGGCAACGGGGGCAACGCCTCCCTTAATCATTTTGCGTACATGAGTGTTGTTTTTTGTATTAAAAACGCGTATTTTAGTAAATAGTAGTAAAGAAATGGAAGTTGAAACAGTAAGGGATACCAAAGACTTTGTAGCTTTTTTGCTTGGCACCCCTTTCAGTACTCTTTCTTTCGAAGATAAATTGTTCATTAAACAACAGAAAAAACCGACACCCGACTTACCCGCGCTTATATCCATCAGGGGCAATCAAAAACGATCGTTTAATAACTCGTGGTATCATAAATGTGCATGGATCACTGGCAGTTTCACCAAGAACAAGTTGTTTTGTTGGCCGTGTTTGTTGTTTTCGACCGATGACGAAAACGCTGTCTGGTCGCGATCGGGCTTCGAAGATTTAAAAAACATCGCACGTTGCATCAACCGCCATGAAAAATCGAAAGAACACATTAGATCGAAAGTCGAGTTGGAATTGCTCGGAAGGCAAAATGTAATCGCAGTTTTAGATCCAGAACGTAAAACCGAAATAGATTCTTTCAACGATAAAGTGCGAGAAAATAGAAGTATTCTAAGAAGATTGTTAGATATCACAATTTTTTCAAACAATAGAGGTAATTTTAAAGAATTGGTAACTTTGCTGAGCAAAAATAACGAAAACTTAAAAAAATTTCAAATTTCCGTATTTTTGGGTACTTCAAAATCAATTAGAAATGATCTCGTAGATTCCATTGCCTTCACATTAAGAGAAAAAATTAGAAACGAAATTTTAGAAGCGCCGTTCATTTCTTGGCAAATCGACGAAACGACCGACACCTCGTGCCATTCCCAGTTGTCAGTTGTATTTCGTTACGTTATCGGAGGTGAAGTCGTCGAAAGATTTTTTGGTTTTTTCGACATTAGTTACAGTCGCACCGCTGAAAGTTTGTACAACTTTTTAACCCAAGAATTTGAGGACTTTTCTTTAAAAGATAAATTGGTGGCGCAGGCGTATGATGGGGCGGCTGTTATGGCTGGGGAATTAAATTGGTTGCAAAGTAAAATCAAAGAAATTGCCCCTCAGGCGACCTTCACGCATTGTCATGCGCATTGTTTAAATTTAGTTCTCGGCAAGTCGTGCGGTTGGATAAGAGATTGCCGCATATTTTTTTCAAACTTGTCGGGCTTTTCAACTTTTTTTTCAAAATCAACCAAACGAACATGCGTTTTAGACGATATTTGCGGAAGTCGTGTTCCTTCTGATGCCCCCACTCGTTGGAATTTTACTTCCAGAGCTGTCTTCACCGTTTACGAAAATCGCACGAAATTAATTGAAGTTTTTCAACACATTATTGATAGCGAAGATTTTCATAGCGATCAACCATCCACCCGAGAAGCTATAGGATTAAAAAATTATTTACTCGATGAAAAATTTTGTTTTCTATTAAAAACCTTTAATTCCATTTTTGAACAAACAGACGTTGTATTTTCCATTCTGCAAAATCGATCGACCGACATTAATTTCGCAAAGTCACGTTTGGAGCAATTAATTCGTAGATTGCAAGAGTTTAGAGACAATGATTCATTTTTTCAAAACGTTTTTGATTACGTCGACGACGTAATTAGTGAATCTAGCGCTAAAAAGAGAAAATTAAATTATGACCCGCCAGATACTCGACAAGATTTTCAGCAATTGTTTGTAGAAATTTTGGAAACTATTTTGGGACAAATAGAAATTCGATTTTCCGATTTGGACACGTTGTGCTATTTCGATTTGGTCAATAAAGATTACTTTAAGCAATTTTCGAAAAAGTTTCCCGAGGATTTGTTTCAAAAATTAACAAAACAGTACCCATATTTTGACTCATTACAATTAAAGAACGAACTGATTTTAATATACGAAGACCGAGAAGTGCTCGGGGAATCAAACACACCAACGGAAATGCTTAATTACTTACACAGATTGAATCTCTCCGAATCTCTCCCAAATTTATACAAACTTTTGTCGATTATCGTGACAATACCTGTCACTTCTGCATCAGCCGAGCCAAGTTTTTCTGCCTTAAAGCGCATTAAAACCTACACGCGAAATAAAATTAGTCAAAATCGTCTTTGTGACACATCTTTGACTTCTATAGAAAAAGAGTTGGTGAAATTTTTGTGTCGAAGCGACGAATTTTACAATACAACTATTGATTATTTTGGCGAACAAAAAAATCGTCGCATTCCTCTCAAGTACAAAAGTGATTAAACTTCTATCTCTTTACTAATAAGTACTTGATATGACCTACATTTTTTATGTTTCTATTCATTTAATTCGTTTTTGTTGTTTTTTTTATGTAGTTTTTAATACAATTGAGTTTAAATTTTTATTAGCATTTTTGTTTATTTTCTGTTAATAGGTTACTTTTCTTTTTGTTAGTTAGTTTAAATGCCATGTATTAAATTGGAGCACATAGACATTTAAACATTTTCGATATTTCGATTACACACGTTTGAGTTTGCCCCCTCGAGTAGCAAACCCACGAGCCGCCACTGTCAAAATACGTCAATCGGTGCATGACAGCTTCTACTTCTTAATTCACTTACCTGACCTTGCAATTTCGATTTCTCGTTCTCAAAAGTATAACACGTGACCTAGTTTTTTACGTAAAATAAAACATGTCACGGCATTTTAAAATCTTCGTAAACAAACCCAAGTAAAATACCTTGTTGTTGTTCAAATCCCGTGCGTGATCCCGATCGAGACCGAAATCTCGCGAACACATTGTTTATAAAAGCACAATTGAAGCACTACGAATAAATGCGATAACGCGGGGCGACAAGGAAGTCCCCTTATCACTTGACAGTTCGCGTTATGCAACCAACGTTCGTTTCAAAACGTGGCCAACTGAGCCAATTATGCACGGGGACAAAGCGATAAGCCAGTGACAATGGGAGAGCGCGTGGTGCCACAACGTGAAGCGAAAATTACAATTTCGGCGATAAATATCCCAGGTACGTCTCGTTTGTTGTTTTTGTCCGACTGACGTGTTTTTCTAAGGACAGTTAGCTGCAATGAGTGCAGCGTGCAGTGCGAAGGAATGGTCCCCGACGAGACGACCCCGCTCATCGAGCATCGCACGTCCCTGCTCGGTTATTTCTTCATGTCTTTTCTGCTTTTGTTCCTGTGCGTTGGCAGCGCGGTCGGGGCTTATCTGCTAATCGAAGGTAATTTTTTTTTTTAATCGCTTACAATCGAACGTATCCGAACAATTAAATTCGTATAGCTGGTCATGACTCACGCGTCGTGACCCACTTGATCGTTTGTTGTTGTAAGTTAATCGCACATTGTTTGGATTGGTGTGATTAAAATTAAATAAAATAATCTTGATCACGATCGATAGAAGACGACAAATGCAACAAATTTTAATGGATCATGTTTTTAATTTAAAAAAAAAATTTTCGTTGCAGATACAGATCGGGATCACATGAAACCGTTCCCGTTGATCGTGGAGGGCACGGCCAAGCGAAACGCGGATGTTTCGTTGCGGTACGCCCTGCCGCCCAACAAAGTGCGGCTAATGGAGATTATAGGTCCCCCGGGGGGCGACGCTCGAAGTGCCTATAATTTCGTGGTGGATGCGAGCGGGGCTGCTCACGAAGGTCTTGGGTGGGATTTCCGCCCCATGAACTGCGACAACGAAACGCTGTCTGTTGCATTTATTGGTGAGTTTTTTTTTTTAACTGACAATCGTATTTTGTAGAATTTTATTCGTTAATTTTTACCATTTTTATTGTCATTAATTTCGACAATTTTAGTAAGTTTTCAAGGTTAAGTTGTTGACAGTTTGATGTGAGAACTAGTTTATTAGCTCCATCTACACGTCACCAATCCACAGTCGTCCTGATGTGGACGTAATGACGTCTAGATGGCGTTAATACTTAAATCCAATTCTTTTGTTACTCGTGCAAGCGTATGTGTGATGGTCTGATGAGCCCATACAGGCCGAAACGACCCCCATCACCTGTTACATTATCTGAAATTTATGTTTATTGTTTGGGATATTTTTAGCAGTTTTGTTGGCAATTATATCGATTTTGACGGATTGGAAATTTCACTTGCCGTTTAAATAAATTTTGGCAATTTTGTCATCTCAATAATTTTGCTTTTTGCGTTGAGCGATCTGTAAATTTTTGCCCTTCTGTCATTTTTACAATTTTAACATTTTTAGAAATTTTTAATTTCGTATATTTTCCCAATTCATAATTTTGAGAATTTTATTTTCGACAATTTTTAGATAATTTTGCTACAATTATTGCAATTTTTATTAATTTTTTAAGTAGCGTATTTTAGGAAATTTAAGAATTGTTGAGTTTTCGTTAATTATGATTATTTTTGAATGCTTGCAATTTTACTATTTTTTTTTTGAATTGATGAATTGTAAAATGTTGGCCTTTTTCATTTGTGGCATTTTTAGTTAATTTTGACATCTTGTTTGTCTTTTTTATTTTACCTTTTTTTTTTAGTTGTATCCATTTTTAAAATTTTTCAATTTGTATAAATTTGATTAATTTTTGGTCAGTTTCACAATTTATTTGATGTGTATTTTTATAATAATAATCATAATATAATATAATTTTTATAATATTTGGCCATTTTTTATTTTTCTTATTTTGTAATGTGCGGAATTTTTAGTTCATTTTGACACCTTATTGTCTTATTTTATGTTTTTGAATTTAATTAAATTTTTAAATTTTTACATTTTGTATTATTTTGATTTATTGCATTCAGGGCATTTTTATAATTTTTCTCATTTCTTACCATTTTAAAATATTGACATTTTTGCATTTTTTAAAACATGTTCAATATTTTTTTATTAAATTATCATCTCTATAGTTTTGCTTTTTCTTGCGTTAAGCAATCTGTCAATTTTACAATTTTTTACAATTGACACTTTTTTCATTTGCGGCATTTTTAGACAATTTTGACACCTTGTTTGAATGGTTTTTTTTATTTTAACATTTTTTTAATTTCATAAAATCGTATTTTCGTAATTTTTCATAATTCCGTTGATTTTCGTAGTTTTCCGTTTTTCATATTTTCTTACTATTTTAAAATATTGACATTTTTGCATTTTTACTTCATTTACACATTTTCCTAATTTGTATAATTTTTGTTTTACAATTTTTTTTGAATTTACACAATTGCATACTGTTTTATATTTCATATTATTTTGGAATTTTACATTGTACTTTTATCAACAGCCCCCCCCCACAAACGTTTTTTTAATTATAGACAATTTAAAAATTAGTTTTTCACAATATTTGACATTGACAAATTTTCAGAATTTTTAACGATTTCGATGTTTATATTATTATACTTTTTATGTTCTGATATACTGATTTTTAAAAATTTGACAATGATGTTTTCTAGGCAATTTTGACTTCTGTGCCCTTTTTGATCGTTGTTAAAATTTTGTCATCTTAATTATTTACAATTTTGTAAATTTTGACATCTTTATAATTTGTAGTTTTTAATTTTCTTAATGTTTCGATTATTTTCAAAATTAATTTTTTGACCTTCTTTCGTATTTTTAAAAATTGTGACTTCACACTGTTAGACCAATTTGCATTTTTACAAATTTGTCAATTTTGACAATTTTCACGTTTTTCTAACTTGCATTTTGGGCAATTTTTCACAATTTGGTATTTTTCTGGAATCTCGACAATTTTGTTTCTTACAAAGTCTGTAAATTTGATGCAATTTTGACAATATTACAAACTTTGACATTTTAGAAAATTTTACATATTTTATCCTTTTATAGTTTTTATCCTTTTATTTTTATTTGGCAATCGTGAAATTTTACATATCCTTGTCATGTTTCATATTAGAATTTGCATTTTTTTTATTAAATTTACCAAATTTTTGACATTTTACCATTTAATCCATTGGATACCTAACATCAAGACCATAAAGTTTTCCTGGATCCTGAGCGACCCTCGAGTTCCCAAAAAACAACCCCCGTTGACGCTTTAAAACAATTTTTGTAGGTGACGGTACCGCAACGGTCCCCACACCAAACCAACTGCACGAAACCGAACGACTCTTCGAGTTGGCCCTTTACGAAAAAAATCTATCACCTTGCCACTGGATCGTCGTTCAATCCGATCGCAACGCCAAGCTTGTCGACGAAGTCACCAAATTACTAGATAAAATGCGAACGCATCACCAATGTTAGATAATTTTATTTACAAGACTGATTAGGTACATATTTATACAAACTAGGAGTTTAAATTATATAATTACATAAATCGATTTACTAAAAATGACATTATTTTTAATCCATTTACCTGTTCTGATTAAAATCTGATAACAATTTAAAGAAACTACGTATGAAAGGAATTATTATACGAAGGAAGTGTTGAAAATACGTTAATAATGACGAAAATATAATTAATTTGATCTTTACAATTCCGTGACAATAACGGACGAAATAACAAAATGGTTTTGGTGGCATCTAGTCAAACTACACACTCGTGCTGCTACGTAATTGCAGCGGTTTTTATCGAGTCCCGACAGTACCAACTTAACTGGTCGATGAAGACTATTGCAATTACATTGTGTGGTGGTATTGACATACAGATGGCGTTAATACTCACACAAAAACTCTTTGTCATTCACGCTTGCCCTGATGAGCTCAGAGAGAGTGTGAAACAGCTTACTAATTAAATGTGCATTTTACAATAAAAAATCTAAAAAATAATAAATGCAATTGAAATAAAACTAATTAGGAAACGATCCGAAAAACTACGCAAACGACTTAAGGAAAGAAGTCGATGAACAACGAAGCTGCGTCTACATTGCAGCCTCGTCGGTCGATCATCTACTCGATCACCTACTCAAATGTGATGACTTACGGTGGCATGTCATTCTTTTTTGCAAGAAAGGACCCTACATAACTTATACTAGACTTATTGTTTAAATCTTAATCTACTTCGAGTCTCCGAAAGCTGCCTTGGAGGCCGACGATTTCGTTCGTTACAATTCGGGTGCTGCGCCCAACGATTCCTTGGTCGCTCAGCAGGTGCATGTTGTCGAAAGATAGCAGGCGCTCCCTCTTCGTTGCCAGCTCCCTCTTCCACGAGGCGATCATTTCCGACATGGGCATGGATCCTCCGTACTCCCTGGGCAACACCGCGGGTTCGATGGACTCGTGAAGCTCACTTTGGGTCTGGTGCAACTGGAAATCGTAATTTTTTTGATGGGGAAGTCAATCGAAAATAAACGACTTACCGTCATGCGTTTCTTCAATTTCGGGGTCACCCTCGTCATGGCGAAATCCAAGACGTACCTGATCGAGCTGGGCAAGTTGGCGAAGTGAAAAGCTTTGTGCCTCACCGGGAACGATTGCTGCAAATCAACAGTTATCAACAGCCAAGTCGGCATAGTCACTCACCTCTCCCCATTTGGTTAGCGTCGCGAATTCCGTTATGTTCCACATGGAGACGTGAGCCGCAGTCATACCTCTGGCGTCTCCGACGTACGAAAAACCGAGAATTTGGTTCACTTCGTCTTCTAAAAGCGTCTCTACGGCGATGATCGCCGTCCTCACCACATCGGTGCTCGTGAATTCGTACGGATCGATTTTTTCTACGCACAGAAAACTTGTATTAGTATTTATAACAATGTGAAGGTTATTGGTCTAGGGGTTAAATATCCTCAAAAATAATTAAATTGCGTCGTGTGCTTACGTGGAATCGTAATCACCACTCGACGACCACCAGAGTCTCGGTATGGAGACGCGAAAAGGAAACTGAAAATCGAGCGATGTCAAGTATTGCGAATTATAAAAAAAAATTACGTTATCCATACCCTCTGTCTGTTAGTTGCTGGACCTTTGGATCCATGTAGTCCATGTCGTAGCAGATGTACTTGAAGATCTTGCGGAAGTTCAGGTACTTGAGCAGGTTTTGCTGCGCCATCGGGAGGCTGTACTTCTTGGCGCGGAGAAATCGCAGCAAAAAATTGTCATCTGCGAGAAAACGTTTGGATAAAATTCCTCAAAGTCCCAGAATACATCGAGGAATGGACTTAAACTGCTTAAATTTGAAAGGGTGTCGGTGACGAAATATTGTTGGGACTTGTTTACGATTATTAAAATTTTAAAAATCAAAATTGCTAAAAATTTCTAAGTGATCCAAAATTCGAAAATGATAAAATCTAAAATGTCAAATGAGTTGAGAATTATGTAATTATGTATTAAATAAAATGCCATGAAAATTATTAATTCGTAATTTGTTTAAATAATTAGTGATACGCAACGTTGATAATTCTCGATGACGAACTCATAATTACAACGAAACCATCCAAGAATCCAAACCCGTTTAATTAACATAAACATACGATTAACATAATTATAGTAATAGCGCACAAGAAAATTTCATTCAATTGCCAAACTCTCCGATTTTACGCCACAAAGGATACACAGTTACGCACACCTCCATAGATAAAGGAGGTAGAAAGCGCTGTTTGCTTTCTTCGAGTTAAATGTCACTCGACTTACATAATATTGTGCACGAAATTAATTTCTAGCTAACTTCTTACATAAAAGCGAAACTTTCACATGTTAAAAATTTCTTTTACACATCGCGAGTTCACCCACTGACCTGTGATGCAATTTTCGATGTCCGCGTTCTGCCTGATCCAGTCGCGGAACTGCTTCAGGCACTGCTTTTTGGTCGCGTCGCTCTCGCGCAGCTCTCCTTCGGCAGTTTTTCTCACCAGATACGCGAGCTCCTGGTTCTCCTCGTTTTTCGTGTTGTCGGCGGATGATCGGTCGGGCATTTTGGACTGTGGGTGGACCTACCGGATCTGCAACGGTGACTGAAATAAAACCCACGTTAAAGTACTTAAAACGTAACCACTTTCGATTTTTCGTTTTCGTTTGGCTAATTTTTCTAAAAATAGAATGGTTTTATGTGTAGGGTTGGGCGCTGGTTTTCTATGTGTATGTTATAATGAATCGAAAGTTTTTTTATTTTCTTTGTTCTTTAGTCTTTGTTTATTTCGTAACCATTGTATTTTTGTTTGTTTTCATGTCGTCGGTTTGTTTAATTTTTATTTGAATTTATTTGATTTGTTTTATTGTTTATTTTTTTTATTTTCAATCTCTTTGTTTGTTTTATTTTTTTATATGGGTCGTGTTTTCCTTTGTTACAATCTATTACCTGGTGTTGTTGTTCTCATTGTTTTTTTTTACATGTACTGAAATGCTTGTTTCCTGTTTTGTCGACGTGAGAAGTGCGATAAAACTTAAAATAAGACTTGAATTATCATTTGCACAATATTGATATTTTTGCAGTTGTAATGTAACTTTCTGTTTAAATGGAAATGCGTTTTATACCATTTTCAATGTGGAATTTTGTATTCTCGCCAACCCAACTCAAAAAACTCAAAAATACAATGAATAATTGTCCAAAATGGGAAAAAATGTCCAACATACAAACACCGTCAAATCTTTATCAAAAAATATTTTTAAAAATAAATAAACTTAAAATGTCACCAAATAACACTTTTCAAAATTGTGAAAAAATCAAATTCGAACTCAAAACATGATATGGTTCACGTCGACGTGGTTGTATGTGAGGTGATCTGACGAGCTAGCGAGACAGCAGTCGTCCACTTTGATACAGTCGCTGAAATTTGTTTTCAACGAAGCGGTCTTTCATGCCGACTGCTACAAACTAGTTCACAGTTGGAGCTAATACTCACACACAAATTTGTTGTCTATTGTGAATTGGTTAAGAAATCAATATTTTTCTTATTTTCGCTGTTTTTACTAATTGTAATTTTATTAAAAAAAAATTACAAATTCATCAATTCTGTCGAAAAGTTTAAACAAATGTCGAAATTAACATTTTCTTAATTTTCTTAGTTTTTTTTTTATTTGCGAAGTTTATTATTCTCAAAATTGTCAAATTTGTGTGAAGGATAAACAAGTTACTAAATTGGCAAAATTCTTAAAATTTGCAAACTGTTAAATGCAAAATTGTAAAAATTGCAAAAAGAAGCAAAATGATTCGCCAAAAAATATTTAAATTATAACAACGATCAAAAGGGAAGGAACAATGTTCTGGAAATTGTGCTAAATTTTCAAAATTTTCCATACTGGAAAAATAAACTGTGTGAAGACTGGTAAAATTGTAAATAATATATCTTTCAAAAAAGTTACAATTGTGGGAACTGGTGTCCATCATCCAAAAAAATGTCAAAATTGTCCGAACGATGGACTGTTAAAATATTTTTTTAATACCCAATCACAAACTGGCACATTATATAAAAATTCCAAAAAATGCAGTAAATGCTATTTTTGCATTTATTGCCATTTTTTAATACAAATAAAGAAAATATTAAAGTTGTAAAACCCGTCAAAAAGTGCATGTGTTGTCGAAATTGTGAACATTTTCAAAAAGTTCGCAATCGGGAATAAATTCAAGTCAAATGAAAAAAAAAAATGCAAAAAATGAAATGTTGGAAAAAATTGCAAAATTGTGAAAATAGCCAATAATGATAAAAAATTCAAAATTGTTAATGCATCAATATTGTCAAAATTGTCTTAAATACAAAAATATCAGAAATCTGCAGTCAAAAAATATTAAATTGTTAGTGTGTCTATATTTTCAAAATTGTCTTACATACAAACATTTCAGAAAACTGCAGTCAAAAAATATAGTAATTGCGAAAACTTGTTGTAATTGTATGAAAAATTGTATTAATATCAAAGGATTTAAAATTATTCAGTCAAAATCCAAATTTTCTATATTTTTCAAAAAAACAGTAAAAATTGTCGATTGTCAATTGTCTAAACTATAACAAAAATGCTAAACTTGTATGAAATGTTAAAAAATTCTTTAACTATCATCCAAAAATGTTAAAATTGTCTGAACGATGGAATGTTAAAATATTTTTTAAATACCCAATCACAAAATTGTCTCATTATACACATTTCAAAAAATATTCAATAAATGCAAAAATAGCAAAATTCATAATAAAGAAAATATTAAAGTTGTAACAACCACCAAAAAGTATTGTCGAAATTGTGAACATTTTCAAAAATATGCAAAAAAAATTGAATTTGAACATGAAGGGAAAAGTTCGCAATTGGGAATAAATTCAATAAAAATAGAACAAAATGAAAATTAAATATTTCATAAAATAGCCAATAATGATCAATAGTTCAAAATTGTTGGGGTGGCAATATTTTCAAAATTGTCTACAATGCAAAAATATCGGAAAATTGAAAGCAGCCAAGAAATATCAAAACTTGTAATTGTATGAAAAAAAGCAAAGAATTTACAATTATATTGAAAGCCAAAATTCAAAATTTCTATATTTTTCAAAAAAATTGTCGATACAATTGTGTAAATTATGACACAAAAAATGCCAAAATTGTATGAAATGTTAAAATATTAAAAAAATGCCAAATCACAAAATTGTCGGTGTTGCAAAAATTCCTGAAAAACAGTAATAAAGCAAAGAAACAAAATCACTCGCCAAAAAAATATTACGTTGGAGAAACTATGCAAAATGCTAAATACAATATGAAAGGTGCTAATTTGTTAAAATTGCTAAAAATATATATATCAATTACTTAAAAAAAACGATTTAGGAAATATCAAAAAACCGCCACTAAACCCACTAGACCAAATCAGTGACATAACAAGTGGCTACGTTCATAATTTTTACTCGCATATCCTTTGAAACTCTTTGATATTGAAACATTTTTTAACGCATCAATTTGCAAACAAATTTATTTCAATTTCATTAACTGTAGCGAAAAAAAAATAATGAAAACTCAGTAATAGTAAAACTTAACTAAATCTTAAAATTATCAAAAAATAATTATAAAGCAATAGTTTTAAACACAAACAGCCCATCGCCACCCCTTGATATAATATTTACATAAGTACCAACCAAGTAATAACAACGTAAAAACACACTCACCCAACTTCTTCGACACAATCCGGACGGAATCACAACCAGCAGCAATTTGCGCGAAAAAATCGGATATGTCGCAGAAATAGACCCCCATCGCCGCCGGACATGGTAAGTGGGGTTGTGCCACTTAGACCGGCCATACGACAAGGTTGCGTGATATAGGAAGCATTTACATTGACGCTTGCAACATTTAATAATATTATTTATTTCATTTAACGTGATTTTTCCTCATGTCGCAATTGTTACGGCAATGAACACATGTTTATTATACACATATGTAACCGATATTTGGGTCAAGTGCGCGATTTCGTTTTCAGGCGAATTATTTCCTGGTCGAATTTCATTTTATTTAAAAAATTCAAACATTCAAATTTACGCGCCCAAGTTCACGAAGATTAATGAAATTACAGGTACCTGCCCAACCGACCCGCGCTGACGATTCCAACGTGGAGGTTATATTGAAATATCGTCGCCGTATTTCTCGAAAATTTTACTGAAATTAACTGGAACGTCTTAGATTGACGATGGCGGTGAGTTTTATGTCGATAATTCGTTTCGTTGAAAGATAAACGATTGGTTTTTTTTTAGCCAACCCCGAAAGGTAAACAGGGGACGAAAGGTGCCAAGCAAATCATGGAGGAGAACGTCTCGACGTTGAATTTTTACAGGAACATGGCGATATTCTCCAACGCGATTTCGCTCACCCTGTTAGTGTTTTACAACTCGACGATTAGCATAGTAAGTTGACGATACGTACGGTCGCATCGTTTGAGGCTTGACGTTGCAGGTTCTTTATTTGTTCTCGAGTCTGGTGTACATCGGGGCGTACCAATTTATGGTTTACATGGCCAAGCCTAAGTACACGGATTCCGGGCAGTTGTTGGACAGCGGGGTTGATTTGAACATGGAGGGCGGGATCGCTGAGTAAGTCGGTGGTTTTAGTGATTGGAGGTTTGATTGATTTCATTGTTGTAGGCACGTGAAGGACGTTATAATATTGACGGCGGGGTGCCAGCTGTTGGCGTGCGTCATTTCGAATTATTTCTGGTTCTTGTGGCTGTTAGCGCCGATTCGCGGGTTTTGGATATTGTGGAAGAATATCCTAGGGCCTTACTTTTTCCAACCGAGTGCTCAGGATCCAGAGGTCAACGAGAAGAAGCAGAAGAAGCTCGAGCGACGCATGAAGAAACAACATTGATGGTGAAGTGGGAAATGGTACTTTTTATTTGTATATTTGTTATGTTTACGTTTTGTAAGCAATAAATGGTTTTATATAATTTTTAGATTACAGTAAACCAGTTCCTTGAAAAATATAAATAGTTATATATAATTCTACGGTGGTAATGGCATTACAGCATATCGAGATAATATCTGCATTTCATTAATTCTGGTTGGGATAGTTTTTGAAAGTGACGACGGTCCCATAAATGTCGATTTATAATTTCCCCCATTACTTTCACTTTGTTGTTTAACTTTCCATGTGATATACAGACCAACATTGCATAATTTATGTTTAATTCCTGAACTGCTACCAGATTGGGGAAAATAAATGCAGTTTGCTGTTAAAAAATCTTGTGGTTAATAATAAAAACATGGAGGAGTTTATCATTTTATGTGTGCACTTTTAAGGGTAACAGGGGTAATAATATTTTTTTTTATTTTAATTTTATTGACTTTTTATAAATGAGTGTAATTTTTTTTCAGGAAATGATTTATAATTTTTTGAAAAATGTAATTTTTTCTATTTAATTTTCTTGACAATCCTTGCTTTCTTTCAATTTTGCGCATTTGGTTTTCAAGAAACTTTAACAAATTGCAAAGTTTAAAAATCTTAAAATTTATAAGACGAATATTTTGGCCATTTTTCGAAAATTTTAACTTTCATCTTAAAACCTGTTGGTACGATTTTACTTGGTTATCATGAAGTTACATAAAGGCGAATTGGTTGGTATGCCTGTATGTCAAGTCAAAAATAATGCGTTTTACAAGTCGCGAAATACGTGTTTATAATTTTCATGCAAATTAAACAAAACAAATAATATATGCACGTCCTAGCTCATGACGTGTGATTGACGCGTGCTAAAAAACGCCATGTTGGTTTTTATTTTTGGTCCACGATGAAGATTTTAATTGAAATGGTACCTCGTCCTCAGATTCCTAATCTCCAAGCATCAACAGGTGGTGTGTATCATTACATAATCTATAAATTATCACGCTTACAAGGCAACAATCATAATATTGATGTTATCGAATAGATGGCGCCGACGACTATTCGAATATCATGTTGATTAACAAGTGTCACATTTTTCCAATACAAGCTGTCATTCCAGATTTCCAGCTGAAACCGGTAGTTATCGACGTGCGGCGACCAGCCGGGCTTTGCATAATGCAAATTTCGACGATTTGAACCGTCATGGTCACGAAAACGAGAAAATGCGAACCGAAGGAAGAAGGTGCACGCACCATAACCTATCGGACGCCGCGAATTAGCCGCACGAACTAGACAATTCCATGCACGAAAACCATGATGGAGTACGAATACAACATGTTTCGCAAGGAGATCGACCTGCACAACAAGTGTTGCGGCGGGATGTTCTGGTGCATCCGAGACATCTGCGGCATCATCTGTGCCGCACTGACATGGATGTTGATTTTATACGCGGAGTTCGTCGTCATGTCCGTCATATTGATACCGAGCCCGTATCCGATCTACAGCGTCGTTAACATGATGGTGTTCCAAACGTTGGCTTTCATGGCGTTTGCGTCTCACCTGCGGACTATGTTCACCGACCCGGTAAGTAGTTTTGCGGAGCGTTGGATGTGTGCTTAAGAGTGTCGTTGCAGGGCGCCGTGCCCAAGGGGAACGCGACGAAAGAGATGATCCAGCAGATGGGTTTTCGCAAAGAACAAGTTATTTTTAAGTGTCCGAAGTGTTGCAGCATCAAGCCCGAACGAGCGCATCACTGCTCCGTTTGTCAAAGGTGAGTCTGCATGCATAGATAAGTTTAATGTTAAACGCCCCGAACTTTTTACGCATAATTTACGTTTCACAAGTCGCCAATCGAATGAATTTTAAACGCCGAATGTATCATCACACGATTAATGCGAAACAAATCGAAACGTAAACGGTGATAGGTCGTTTCAAAAGGCGTTGTGATATTATGTGTTTGTGTGTTCGTTTTTGCGCCGTTAAAATGCAATTTATGAACGTGCATTGCGTTTTTTTTAAACGTCAGAAGCATCTGTCATTAAGTGGTTAATGTCCGCTTTCAGGGCAGCCAACTTAAACTCGCATTATGAAAATGACAACTTAAAATCGTTAAGGTATATTTTTCTGAGATTTGCGCACCTGCAAAATTTTTAAACTGAATTTTGAAAAAATTTACATATGAAATCAATAAATTAGAAACGTCTACCACGTTTGGGTCTTTAATTGTAAAGGTTTATCTATATGTTTTTTTTTCGTGATTTAAAACCAAACGTCGAAATATTTTTGAATTTATGAAAATTTATTTTATTTTATTATTACTTGGTCAAATGCTTGCCTTGGGTTTTTATTCTTGTTGGTGTTGACTTATTTTTTTGCTGACTCGTAGGTAACGTAAATGTTTTTGCGCCTTTTTCTAACTTTGGTTTTTATTCTTTAAATGTCAATTTAAAATATCGGCTTCGTCTGTGAGGTTTTTGATGAAGCATATTATATATTTTTATGGTCCATGTTGTAAGTATGTGTTCCAGTTATGTGATTGCAAAATTTTAGTTAGTTTGCAATTGTTGTTGAGATAATGATTTTTTTATTATCTCTATATGAAGTCGATGTCGCAGCTATGTCTATGCAAGACGGGGTTCCAAAATATATTTACGTAAATGACAAAATATCGGATGTTTATTAAAAATTGCTTTTTAATATTTCGCAAAGCAATTGACAAATCATGGATTGAAAATGTTGTTGTTTTTTTTTTAGAATTTTATGTTTTAGGGAATTTGGTGAACGTTTCACTTTATAGAATAAAAAAATTGAAAATTAATGTGCGTTATTTTTGACATTTTTCGTTTATAATAATTGTCGAAATTTCAGGTATTTCAGGTACTTTTTATAGTATCGTTGTTAAAATATTGGAAATGTTTTGTAAATTTTGAAATTTACAAACGTTAATAAATAATTGACAAAATAAAATTTTTTGGTATTATTTTTTGTGTTTTTTAATATTTTTTTATAATTTTCAGATCTTATACATTTTTTGTATCATTTTGACAATATCAATTAATAAAATACATTTTTCATGTGCATTTAATTTTTATTGGCAATCTTTGAATTTCTTCTTTTGTTTGTTTCTTATGTTTATGGTCGGTTTTTAATAATTAATTATTTTTCTTTTCGAATTTTTTGATTTTTTTTTTAATTAGCTTAACGTCGTTTTGCTTCAAGATGGCGGGTTATATTGGTTGTGGCCTATGTTTGAAGTAAATGTTCCAGCTATGTCATTGCAAAATTTTAATTAATCGGGGCTCTCGAGATACCTAGCAAGCCTTTTGTTTCAATACGATGAAGAAATATTTTTAGAGTCTATATAAGAAGTCGGTGCCCCATCTATGTCTATGCAAAATAGAGCTGGAAAATATGATATTTATATAAATAATAAAATATAGGATATTTATTATTTATTTTTTTGTTTTTTAACAATTTCTGTATGAAGTCGCTGCCGCAGCTATGTCTATGCAAAACGCAGTTCCGAAATATATTTACGTAAGTGACAAAATTCGGATGTTTATTAAACAAGCAATTGAGAAATCATGCTTGAAATGTTGATTATTTTGTTTTTTTTAGAATTTTTTATTTCAGATAATTTGGTGAACGTTTCACGTTATAGCATTTTTTGAAAATTTTTGCAATTTTCATAAATGTTCAAATGTTCAAATTTCAGGCGTTGTCGAATTTTTATAGTTTGACTTTTTAATCGTTTTTAAAATATTGGAAATATTTTGTAAATTTTGAAACTTAACAACGTTAATATAATAATTAATAATTTTTGTATAATTTGTTTTCAAATTTTAGTATTTTTTATATTTATTTATAATTTTCAGAAGGTAGAAATTTTTTGGTAATATCAATTAATAAAATATTTTTTTTTGTATTTAATTTTTATTGACTATGTTTGAATTTCATTTTTTGTAATTTTTCGAATTTGTTTTGGTAATTGTTATCGTTTCGAATTTTTCGATTCATTTTTCGATCAGCTTAACGTCGTTTTGTTTGAAGATGGCGGGTATAATGTTGTGGCCTATGTTTGAAGTAAGTGTTCCAGCTATGACGTTGCAAAATTATAATTAATCGGTGAAAATGTATTGATAACAAGCCTTTTGTTTCAATACGGCGAAGAAATATTTTTATAATCTATATAAGAAGCGGTACCCCAGCTATGTCTAAGCAAAATAGAGTACGAAAATATGATATTTATTATTTAATTTTTTGTTTATTAACATTTTCCAAAACAATTGAGAAATCGTGGACCCACTAAGGCAAAGCAGTTACAAGTATGGACGATACCAACGGTCAAAGTAGATCGCTGTGATCACGTAGCAGCTTGAGTGTGAGGTTACTGACGTCTAGATCGCCTTAATACATTCACACAAATTCCTCGTAACTTATGTTTGCATCTGATGAGTCATGTAGGACGAAACAGTGTGTCTCATCACCTGATAAATCCGCATAAATTATTTTTTTTTCTTTGTAAAATGTTTATATTTTCCACAATTTTGTTATTTAAATGTTATTTGTATTTGTATTTTATTTTAAAATGTTATAAAAAAGACAAAGACGAATTTAATTTTAAATAAAACAAAAATATAGGTGAGCGGAAAATGGGACGAGTAATAAAGATCAAGAAAGTAATTGAAATAAAATGCAATAATACCAAACAATTACAGAGTTTTATTTAATTCAATTTAAATTTTATTTTATTTTGATAAATTCATATCAAAATTCGTAATAATTGCGCATCTCTTATACATCTAATAATAGTTGTATGTGTTTCGAAACCATTGACGTCACTTTCGCAATCGAAAACGAAAATAAAAAAAAAATACATAAACTGCGCTTTCGTTCCAACTCCTTTGAAAGTCGTCGCAATATCGCGTACTTTTAAAACATCGTACGTGTTGACATATTTGATTTTGTGCTGAATTTTTCGCAGGTGTATACGTAAAATGGATCACCACTGCCCTTGGGTGAACAATTGCGTCGGCGAAAATAATCAAAAATACTTCGTTTTATTCACGGTAAGCTCAACGCTTTTCGCTTTGGCTCTCATTTGCTCTAAATCGATTTTGTCAGCTGGGTAATCAAGTCGCCTGATTGGTTTTTGTGTTTACTCGATTTGTCGTTGTTGATTTTGTTAGGCGCTGCTTATATTCATTTTATTCTTACCTTTTAGTTAGTTAGTTAGTTACTGTACCAGGTTCTTTGTTCTGGTTTGATTTATTTCTTATTGTCTTTTTCTTGTGTTGGTTACTTTTTGTTGTCTTTCCTATGTATTTGCTTTGCTTGTTACTAGTTGCTTACATTAATTTCATTTGGTAAAGAAATGTCACTTTCACCGTCAGAACTGCGTCAAATCGAAAATAAAATGCAATGTGTCGACACAAAATGAAACGGTAAGGAATGAAAACTAAATACATGGAAGTGAAACGAAGCCAAAAAAATCTAAACTGTCGTTCCGACTTTTCCCTCTCGCTTTTCTCGAACCCATCCTTTCCGCATCCAGCTCCAGTTTCCAGTTCTTTCGTAATTCGTAGTTCTTCGTTCCAGTTTTACATCGCCTCGATTTCCATACACTCGCTTTTCCTGTCGATCAACCAGTTTCTCATGTGCATCCGGCACGAGTGGAAGGAGTGCTCGGCGTACTCGCCCCCGGCGACGGTCGTCCTGCTGCTGTTCCTCTGCTTCGAGGCGCTGCTCTTCGCCATCTTCACGGCCGTGATGCTCGGCTCCCAGGTCCAGGCGATCTGGAACGACGAGACGGGCATCGAGCAGCTGAAGAAGGAGGAGGCGCGCTGGGTGAAGAAGTCGCGCTGGAAAAGCATACAGGCCGTGTTCGGGCGGTTCTCGATGGGCTGGTTCTCGCCGTTCACGAAACCGGCGGTGAGGTCGAAGTACGAGAACTACCTGTATCCGGTCTGAGCGGCGCCGCGCGTCTATTTATCGGCCAGTTCGCCAGTCGTACTTGTAACATTGAACTTATTTAATAAATGTCGTCATTACGTATTAGTTTCGCAAGTTGTTATCGTTTCGTAATATTATTAGGTTTTTTTTTTTTGATATATGTGTAAATGAATTGCATATTTTCTACAAAGAGTTTATTGGCAAATTAAAACGTTACTGAAACTGATAATATGTTGTTTTCGTTTTTGAGACGTGGTGCTGAACAAACAGTTTGAATCAGACAACTCTGTCTTTAGTTTAAGTCAGACAATCTATCTATCTTAGTTCAAGTCACATATCTGTCATTAGTTTCATTCCTATCAGACATCTGTCATTAGTTTAGTTTAAGATAATTAGTACGAACTGTGTAAACAGAGAACACTGACTGGTTATTGCACAAAACATGTTTTAACAACATCGTTTATTACGTATTTTTTTATTAACCGTTCAATAATTTGTAATAATAGGATTATTGTCAGAAAAGACATCAAGTCATTTCACGACATTAATGCGACCGCGATGCTATAATCTAACCGTTTAATTGGGATTACGAGCGCACCGCAACCTCGTGCTTATTGTTACGTCATTTTTAACGCTAAATAATTACAATTAGATAAACAATCTCGATGTCTTTGTTTTGGTTGTGATAACTGAAGCCATGACCCACCCTAACTATTTACATGACGTATTTAATGGAACGTCGCCCATAAATTTGTTTACTATTTTAAGGGAAATTGTAACAAAATTCACTTTCATTTCTTTTTTTTTTATTTAATAATAAATACTTACATAATTAGGACAGGTGCAACCGAACGATTTTGTAAACAAATCGTCGATTTAATTAATAAAATCGAATTTCATCAACGCCTCTTGACGAAATTGGCGGAGTATTTTTTCGGCGCCAAAGTGATACCGGCCAAGGGAACGGCCGATGGTAATGGTGTCCCGGGCACTGGTTCGATCCAAAATTCGCGGAGGATGCCGGCGAAGAATTGAAAGATGAAATTTTTGGCCAGGATTTCGCCCAGACATCGTCGCCTGCCTGAAAATTTTGTCATCGAAATGGTAGCGAATAAAAATATTTAGTACGTACCACCGCCGAAGAGCAGCAGCCTATCGGTCACGTTCAAACTTCCATTTTGGTCCAAGAATCGCTCCGGTCTGAATTTCTCCGGGTCGCCCCAAAATTCTTTATCCATGTGCACTGAATAGTTGCTTATCAGTACAGTGGTGTCCTGGAAATTGATTCGATTTTATTGTCAGTTGCGGTGGTGATTTTTGTACGTACCTTTGGTATGTGGTACCCGTCCAATGTGGTGTCTTGTAAAACGCGTCTAGGTCCAGTGATTGGTAGCACGTGGCAGAACCTCTCGACTTCCAAGAGGACGGCGTCAATGTAGGGCAGTCTTTGGCGATCGCTGTAGTCCAAGGTTTCGTTTTTTCCCAGCACGTCGTCCAATTGACTTTGGACTTTGGCTTGGATGTCTCGATTTAATAGCATCATTAAAAAGGCGAAGTCTAAGGTGTCGCCGGTGGATTGGGAACCGGCCACGAATATGTCCAGGCAAATCATCACCAGTTGGTCTTCTGGTGGTTGGAAAGGAAATGTTGGTTTAATGGTCCGAAACAATGTTTGACATTTCTACTGGACAAGCTCATAATAAAGAATGCAACCACTTTCATTAGATTCATAGATTTTCAAAACATAAAAAATTATATTTTTCAATCGAAACCAAATTTAAACTTGGGTAGCATAATTTTGTGAAATTATTTTGTTTAGAAATATCTGTAAGATCTGTAAGAATTTGTGGTGCAGGGATGGAAAATTAAATCAAGTTGGTTATTGTTTGTATTTTAACTTTTCTCAACCCACCCGAATATCATCGAACCCAGCCCAATAAAGTCACAAATGTCAAAAACATCAAAACGTTGTAGAAAAACTAAAAATGGAAATATCGGCGACATTTTTGTATAAATAGAAACAGCCGAAGATGGAAAAGTCATCGAATTGTTAAAAATGTCTAAATTGTCAATTTTATCAAAATTAATGCAATTGCGAAAACGTCGTAACTGTTAAATTGCAAAAATTGTAATTTTGCATTCTAGAATTTTTTTACCTTTTTGGCAATTTAGGTATTGTCTTCGACATTTTTGTTGTTTTGAAAATGTGTTGACAATTTTGACAATTTCAGTTTCTTCTTCTTTCATCTTTGAGAACTTCGACATTTTTAACACATTTTTGACAAATTAATTTTTTCACATTTATTTGTTCATATTTTTGGTATTTCTTGATATTTAGATGTTTTACAATATTCCACCGCTTTTGTTTTTTAACGATGTCGAACGTTTTACAATTTTGCTGCGATTTAATTGTTTTGACATTATTCACAACAGCGAAGTGTTGTTAGTAACTTTCATATGAAATATACATTATTTACTATGTTTACTGGAGATAAAATCCAGCGAATGTAATAGGTCATGGCTGACCCTTTCGCCCACTATGGACTCATCAGACCACCTTACGTCAAGTCATGAAAGTTTGTGTGTTAGTATTAATCAATATCCAACACAAAATATTTAAAAATTTAGAATATTTGTAAAATTAAAATTTTTTTTTAATGAAAAATATGAAAAAATGTAAAGCAATACATTTGAAGAAAATTGTAAAATTTGATTTCTTTACAGGCGCAAAATAAAATTTGAAAAAGAAATGAAAATTGAAAAACACTAAAAAAATCAAAAACTTTTAATGTAAAACTTGTTCCTTTTGATGATTTTTTTTATTTTGAAAAAAAAAACACATTGGAAAACATTTTTAAATTTGAAGTTTTTGCAATTTTTTGAAAATATAGAATTTGTAAAATTTCGTTAGTTTTAATTGGTTTTATTTTTTGTTTTGTTATTATCTCTTACTTTTTTTCTTGGGAAATATTTTGATGTTTGAACTTTTAATTATTTGTTATGCAAATACAAAAAATCCATTGTTTTGCTTTCAAATGCTTTTGTTAATTTTTTGATTATTTTCTCTGTATTTTTCAGATTGTGTTTAGTTTGGGTTGGGTTGGGTTGGGTTAGATTGGATTGGAACTTTGCAAAAATATCAAAAAATATTAAAATTGCAAATCTTTGAAATCTAAAATGTCAAAATCTGGTGATCTCCTATAGTCCCCAGAGATCTCGTCAATACATGCCCACTTTTTTGAAGTGTTCATCGATTGGTAATTTGAACGAGGTGTTCGACTTTGCGACCTAAATTTATTCTAAAACCATGAAATAATTCGCCGCTTTAACTCTAAGGTATTTTTATGAAGTATCTGCAAATTTTAACATAAATCTCGCACCAAATATCACACGTTTAACATTTTTTGATTTTGAATTTGTGTTGCAACCACCGTACCACTTTAAATTTCGCAAAATACTTGATTTTTTAAACAAAATTTTTATATATTTCGCATGAAGGCGCATTTTCATTGACCTATGGGAGAAGAAGAATATCTTTATAACAATTGCTTTAGCACTCCCCTTAATTGTTGTTTAACATTTTGAATTCGGTTATTTTAATCGTTATCATTGTTTACTTAGTTTATGCACTCGTGGATCTCTGTATTATAATGTATACGATTTATTCCCATTTACTAATTATATGGGTGATTGCTTACGTTATCTATAAATATTTTAAATCAGGAAATGAAATTATCAATTTTTGCAATGTTAGGTTGTCATGTGCATATTTTTATCAAAAAATTATAAATTGATTAGTAAGACCTAAGTAAGGTTTATCACGTTATTGCAAATATTATAACTTTTATTTCTGTGCGAGTCGTCCCGACGTCTTTGATCTATTTCTTTCGCTTTAAACAGACGTCTTATTTATTTAAGAATGAAATTATTGCGTTTCATTTACCGCAAGGTACGACGAAATTATGGGGGTAGGGTCGATACTAAATGGAAAATAATATAAATAGTTGCGATTTTATAACTTGATTTGAAAATGCGAAGAGGTGACAGTGGACACAAAACAAATGATCCGTTCCAATTTGATTACAAAGGTGTAATGAGTTCTTATAATTACCAGTAAACGTGCTGTCGGGCTTATTCTTCTTCATTTCGGTTATGAACCCGTAAATCACGTCATCGTCCCTGCCTTCAGTCCACTTCTCGTAGTGCTCGTGGATCGCCTCCAAGAAGAAACTCTTCATCTTCGCGTTCAAGTTCAGTATGAGGTTGTATCCGGTCTTTTCCGGCGCGATGAACCTCAACCAGGGCAGCTGGCTCAGCAACCCCCCGGACATGTCGAACAACCGGGCGCGCACCCTCAGCAGCTCCAATAGTTTGTGCAAACGTTCGTCGTCCCGGCAAATTCGCGCCCCGGTTGTCAACACCCAAAGCACGTTCAACACCGACGGCGCGATCAGCTCCCCGATCCGCACCTCCGGTCCCCGCTTGTTGATCACGGCTATCGTGTCGTCGAGTTCGTCCTTGATCATCGTCCGCATTTCTAAACGGCCGAAGCCTAATTTGTGCAGGTGGCACACCAGGTGCTTCCGCTGCGCGCTCCACAAATCCCCGTCGGTGCCGGTTATGCCCTTGCGCTCTTTCCCCATCGAGCGGAGCTTAATGAAGAAGTTGTCCGGCCTGCCGTCGAATTCCGAACCGCGGAGCACTGCGCGGACGACGGGGTACGAAAACGCTGCGACGACGAGCTCGTTGCCCAGCTTGAGCCCCAGCACGTTGGTGTTGTATTGGGCGGCTAAAGCGCTCAGGCCTTTGTATTGACCGCCCAGTTCTTTCGACTTTTTTTTCAACTCCGATATGCAGCCGGTTATTGGATACCATGCTGGGCCTGAAAACGCGAATTAAATAAAAGTGGTGTGGAATAGTTGACATGTCTTGAAATGTTATTTAGATAGTATACATAGACCAATGTATTTTAGAATAATGTATTTTAGAGTTCGATTTTTTGAAATGGTTGGGAACCCCTCAAAATTGCAATAGCGATGGTGTCGATGTGAGGTTTCAAAGTGGTCCACTTGTTTAATGTGATGAATGAAAAGGTGAAAGTTTCAAATACAAAAGCAACGCAAAGAAAATTTAAAAAGAACTGGCTGGGAAAGTGATTGAAAAAGCAGAAATTTAATTAAAAAGAAAGAAATATAAGGAGTTCGATCGATTTATTTTTTTCTAATCTGAATCACTCACCAGGTGGAAAATTTTTCGGCTTTGTCGACGCTTTTATGGCGTAAGTGACGACTAGTAACACGATTAACAATATCACGATCCACATTTCACTCAACTGTCGGCGACGATGCAATAAATTGTTTTAGTACAATTTATGCCAATGCGATAACCTATTTATATTTCATATATGGCATGACAAACCTTATCGACTATGACGACGACGATAGTTTGTATACCGAAGGAAGCAGGCTAAGAAAAAGTAAGACTAAAGAAAGTTAAAATCGTTAAAGCGAAAATTAAAAAACAGAAAGGTAGAGCAAATTTTCCTGCACATAAAAAAGACGCGAAAAAGCAATAAATAAGGGTAAGAGTTTAACTCGATTTATTTTTCTTCCAATCTGGATTTGCGAAAAAAGTGAAACACTCACCTGGTGGAAATTTTTTTGGCTTCATCGACGCTTTCATGGCGTAAGTGACGACGATTAACATGATTAGCAATATCAAGATCAACATTTCACTCAACTACCGGCGACTAATGAACGATGAAACAAATTGTTTTATAATAATTTATACCAACGCGATAAACTATTTATATTGAATGTATGGCGTGTGAAAAAAGTCTTATCGACTAGAAAAATATATTTGCAATATTCTGTGAAGTACAATGCTGGACACTAAACCTTGAGGTCTGATAACTCCTCATTGAAAGAAATTATTGGAAAATACGTCCCTTTGTCTGCTCTGTGATTCAGTGTAATTGCAACTTAAATTTTACCCCATGGCCACGATGATAACTTTAGAGTCGGAGAAATAAAGTTCAAATGTTTTGTTATTTGCAGTTTAAAAAAAATGTTTCTGTGTTGTTCTGAGCTCATCGCCAGGAAATACTAACACGCAACCAATCCAATTAATAAATTAATTACTCTCTAAATATCTATTTATAAATCAGGTGGAAAATGTTGTGCTTTTTATCACGAGACGTGACAATCGAATGTTGACATTTCGTAATTTAGCGGGGGAAAATATTCTATGAATGAAATGTATATCGCAACGATTGGAAATCTTTAACAGAATATTTCCAATCATGTTTTGTTGCAAAATTATCAAATATTCGTAAATTTAGATATTTTCAACAACCAAAGTTCAATGAAATGTGAAAATATTTAGAACTGATAATTTTTTAAATTTTAATGTAAATACGCCCGAGATCTTACGCACTGGCAACATTTCGATTTAAATTACATAATTGAGATAACCGATTGCATTAAATTAAATTTATTATTTTACTTTATTTGATGTACAAGTCTTGCTATATATTCAATGTGTCACTTAAAAGGGATTACTTCCAGTCTGCCGCTGTTCTTTACATTTGTTCTATTGGGCTCGTTCACATTTCCTTTTTAAGCGTCCAAATGCTATCGTTGTTAAAAAGTTAAAAATGCGTCCAAGTATCGCCGTATTGGACTTAATAAATAGTTGGATTCTTAAAACGAATTATTGGAAGTCCTGTTGTAAAATATTTGCTAATTGTAGGCTCGGATGAGTGAAATTGGTGGTCTTTTCGATCCTTTTTTATATAAGGTAGGTACGTCCACGTTGGTTCGGACGCTTTCGCAAGTTCTCGTTTTTTGTGGTGTCCCGAACTCAACCAGTGTCGTGTCAAATGAGATGGTACTTTTATTTTTTAAATCCAAATTCTTGCTTGTTGAAGATTGATTTGCATCCCTGCCCTTTTTTTTTTTTAGACGAAATTAAGTGTCGATTATTTTATCGATTATTTATTTTTGCTTAAAGATTATTTACATTCATTGCATATTTGAATGTTCATATTATATATTTCATTATTTTGAAAAATGATAGATTTTTACAAATATATGTATAAAATATTATATTGATGCTACTCTTGCATTAAATGCATTAAATTTAAATGGTTAATACCTACAAGACGACCACGAAACTTGTGTTTTTCTCTTAGATGTCATTAGCAAGGTATATTATTTTTCTGTAACCAATCTTGTACAAAATTATACTAAAACTAGTCGGGGTTCAATATTTGCACATTTCGTACCAACGAATTGCGTGGTGAAATTATTTACTAACGAATTGCATAGACAACCAATACGAAGAGCTGAAGTAAACCAATGTAGTAGGTCACATACTTTATGGTATACGATATACAGTAACTAACTTCGGCGATCATGTTGATACTCACTTGCTGTCAGTAGCAATAACTAATCTCTTTACTACAATGATTTCATGTGATTAATGTGTTCTTCCGATTGCTGATGTCGCGCTATAACAGAGATGTTGTTTGGAAGAGAAACATACAATTCATTTCTATCGATGTCTCTATAAAAATTTTCTATAAAATTCATCGACTCCACAATACTCGTTTGCTCTACACATTCTGCTATATTCACCCCCTTCGTTTATAAGATATCTCAGTCAACTGTTTCCAATCTCTAATGCCGTCAATTTATTCTCTGACTGATTTTTTTCTTGCCACATCTCGAATGAAATTTTGTTTTCATTTAGAAAAAATGTGATAAATGAGCAGGTCATATGAAAGGCATATGTTATATTGAAGCAGCTGTTTCTTACTATTTGTTATAATAGCTAACTAGGTAACTAAGTTTTCAACGATGAGTTTTTTTTCCAATGATTCATTTCATTGTTTCAGCTATGTCAGTGCAAAATTTCAACTTGATCAATGTAACCATTTCCGAGAAAGAATTTTATGCACATTTATTATAGCATATGTGCCAAGTCCGTGTTCCAGCTATGCCAATACAAAATCTCAGCTTAATCGAATCTGTCATCGACATTAATTAATTGTGTTAAATATTTCAATTTCCATAAGATATAACGTCTGGTAAAAAAAACCTTTAGAGTGGTTTAATAGATTAGGTTGAGTTGGTTTGGGTTGGGTTGAGATGGTTTGGGTTGGGTTGGGTTGGTTTGGGATTGGTGATAAGGGTGATTGGGATGGCAACCAAACCTCTTAACCTTGAATCCGCTTAATTGCGTCTCTAGTACCGAGGCCATAAATGTTATGTAACATTTTTACTTGTTATACTTTTCATATTTGTCGTAGTCGAATTCGTGCGGCGCAAATAATTTCACGGGAACATATCAGGATCGGTATAGCTTTAAAACATTCGCCAAATAAATTGTAACAAATACGTTTATAATTTATTTTTTTATTGTTACGTCGGTTACGCAGACTCGGCGACTATGTTCGATTTTATTTTAGTAGAAGTAAATGCCTTCATCGCAATAATACTTTTAAATAAACTCAAGCGATGCACATGCATTTAGTTGATTGCAGCCGCGTTAAAACAAAATATTTACGTTGTAAATGGTGTTGATTATTACAAATTTCGGAGAATGGGTTATAGGTTAATCATTCAGATCAGATATCTCGTTGACTCGGTTCGTTGGCATCGAAGTATTTTAACATCGCAGAGAAATGTAACGTTAAACATCTAAGAATAGATTAGTTTTGATTTTTTAGATTTAATTTTTACATAGACTTGCGCAATGTCCTCGATGTAACGTAAAATAAAAATGAGGTTTCAAACCAACAGGATTGTAAAATATTTCAATTTTGCTCTTACGAACAATTTATATAAAATAATCAAGAAAAAAATATTTGCACGAGATAAATTGTTATATTCGTGTGCGTGAAATCTACCTGTTTAAAAAGGTGAGTGTCGTTATTTATTAAAATTGTAACTGTATTTAGGTTTGCAACGCACATTTTTTTATTTTACTTTATTCTTTTATGCCAAAATGATAAAACTCGCAGCTAATACTTTATTTGTCTTTTCTACGTTACAAAAGTACAAAAATTCACACTGGGAAATAACAATTATTTCAGCGACATAACTAACTAATTATCGTTAAAAATACTAATGAATTCTTTGCATCGTGCGATGAACTAACAAGAATGATATTTTCTGCGTTTGACGAAGTTGGCCGAATACTTCTCGGGCGCCAGCGTTATGCCAGCTTGAGACTTGCCCGTCGGTGGGGGGGTTCCTGGCACCGGTTCGATCGAGAACTTCCTCAGGATGTCGGTGAAGAAGACAAATATGAAATTTCTCGCCAGGGACTCTCCTAAGCATCTTCGTTTACCTAAAACGGAATAAATTATATATAAATATTTGGGAAGGTTGGGGTGGGGAGGGTTGAAGTAATCACACGCTATTATCCTTTATATAGATTATTATTATTATTATAAGATTGCGGACTATGATAACGAATGAGATTTACTTCGATATTAAGCGCAATTTCAAAATTGTAGCAAGGAATCTGCACATATACCACAGAGGGCTGTGCGAAATACAAAATGATTATGTGACTGACTAAAATAGTTGGCGGTAGTTACGGAGCGAAGGGTGCATTAACAAAATAATCGGTTATGACACTGATAGAAAAAGTTATGTCATATTTACCTAAACCGAAAACCAGATACCTATCAGTTGCCACCACTTGTCCATTTTCATCGAGGAATCTCTCCGGCCTGAATACTTCAGGGTCGCCCCAAAACTCCTTATCCATGTGGACTGAATAATTGCTAATGAGAACCGTGGTGTTCTTAAATCAAACATCGATTCAATCCGTCGCAAATCCACGTCGACGAACGTGACTTACCTTAGGAATGACATAACCTTCTAATACTGTATCTGCGAGCACTCTCCTGGGACCGGTTATCGGGACGACGTTGCAGTATCTCTGGACCTCCAACAGCACCGCTTCGACGTAAGGCAACCTGCACGAACGAAAATGATTATGAAGGTCTCCAAAGTCAAAATTTTTACTTGAGCCTGTCGGTGTAATCCAGAACCTTCCACTCGGGTAATACGTCGTCGATGTGTTCCTGTAATTTCTTCTGGACGTCCGGGCGTAGTAGCATCATCAAGAACGCGAAGTCTAAGGTGGCGCTGGTGGTTTGGGAGCCGGCGACGAAAATGTCCAAGCAAACCATGATCAATTGATCGTCTGTGTTAAAAAACCGTTAGATCAAATTGGTACCTGGATCGAACTCACCAGTGAACGTCGTGTTCGCGGGATCCTCCGTCTTCATCCGACTGATGAAGGCGTAGATGATGTCGTCGTCTTTGTTTTCCGTCCACGTTTTATAATGCGCCTTGATGGTCTCCATGAAGAAGTCTCGCAGTCCGCGATTCAGGTTCAGCATGAGGTTATAGCCTGACCAGTCGGGCGCTACGTATCGCAACCACGGGTGCTGGCTGAGGACGCCGCCGGACATGTCGAAAATTCGGGTGCGCTTTCGCAGGAGGTCCAGGAGTCTGATTAGAAGGGGGTCGTCTCTGGAGATTCGATTGCCGGCGGTCAGGGCCCATAGGACGTTGATGACCGATGGGGTTATCATCTCTCCGATTTTGAGCTCGGGTCCGTTTTGTTCGATCAGCGTAAGCAACTCGGATAGTTCGCCTCGTATTAAGGTGTCCATGGTTTGGTGGCCGAAGCCCAGGAGTCTGAGGTGGCGGATCAGGAAGTTGCGCTGGATGCTCCAGTGTTCGCCGTCCGTGCATGTTATGCCTGCGGATTAGAGGATAGTTTAATAGTTTGACGGTTTTGGGTGTGTTTGAAAATGTTGGGTGTTCTATTTAAAATATAAGAATTTTAAGAACATGCGAAGATAAAAACGTGAGATCGTACGAAAATAAGAACATTCAAATGTATGAACGAACAAACACAAAACACATCAACATAAGAACATACGTACATATGAAATTATAATTAAACATAAAAACATAAAAAAACATACGTAATTATATATTTTATTTTTAAAGTATTAATAAATTTTTATTAGTAATATTAGTGAAAATTACAAAAATCGTTATGGATTGTAAGAAAAATCGAAAACTTCGAAAATAAATCGTAGGAAATTGATAAAAATCGAAGAAATCATTGTAAGTTGTAAAAAATCGTGGGAATGTTGGCATAATAATTAAAAAATATCATAATTCATAAAAATCGTTAACAATTGAAGACATCATTAAATATCGCAAACCATCTCTAAAAGTCGTAAAAAATCGAAACATCGACAAAAAATGTTAAAAATTCTGAAAAGCCTGAAACCGTTAAAAACAATCATCTACTAAAACGTCGACAAAATCTACCAATTGTAAACAAAATTGTTGAAAATTATCATAAAAATTATGTCTTAATAAATAAAAACAAGAAATTGTTAAAAATCTTTAAAAATTGTAAAAAAAATCCAAAATAAATCGCTAAAAATCGTTGACGAAACATGTTGAAAAGTGTTTTAAATTTGAAAATCTTTAAAAATAGATGTAAAAAAATAAAGTTGTAATCACGAACAATAAATAAAATAAAAATTACAAAATCGGAAAAAAATTAGCACGATTTTTTATTACTATTTGTATTTTTTATTTTTAAAGGATCAATACATTTTTTTACTAATATTAATGAAAATTACAAAAGTCGTTGTGAATTGTAAGAAAAATAATAAATATATCGATAAAAACGAAATCGTAAAATGACACAAAAAATTGATAAAAAGTAAAAAATCGAAACGAATTTGTTAATCGTTATAAATTGTAACAAAACCGTGGAAATTTTGTAGTAATAAATAGTTGACAAAAGCATTTAAATCGAAAATCATTATTAAAAATCGAAACATCGAAAAAATGGTTAAAAATTTTGAAAACTGCAAAAACATTATAAATTGTAAAAACTTAAGAGATATCGAGACATGTATAACAAATTATGTAGAAATGTTGTTAAAAATCGTAAATAATTATAAACATCATAAGAATTATCAGTCGTAAAAAACGAAACATAAAAAAGTGTTACAAATCATAACAAATTTTAAAAGAATTGAAAATAAAGCGTTAAACGTTATTGCAATTTTTAACAAAATCGAAAAAAAAAAATTTAATTCGTTTAAAAAAATTACATCGTTAACTTACTATAAGTAACCAATTAGAATGAAATTAGTAAAAATCAAAACATGTCGAAAAAATTTTGTTTTAAATTTAAATGTTGAAAATCTAAAATAATATAAAAAAAAACAAAACAATAAATTGACATTATCCAAAAAGTAAAGTCAAAAACTCATTATAAATCATAAACAATTTAAGAAATTGATCTGTTATAAAAATTAAATGCAAAAGTAAATCTTGAAAATCTTAATCTCAAACATAAAAAACAGTTCATTTTTTAAAAAATCGTAAAAAGTCGAAATTATCATTGAGAATAATTAAAAAATCGTAAATATCAAGACATTATATATAAAATCGAAAAAATAGTAAAAATCATTGAAAATGAGAAAGTCGTAAATCGTAAAACGTGGTGAGAAAAAATCATAAAAAATCATTATAAATCGAGTCGATTTGTTTTTTCCTTATATTTCCATTTTCTTGTGCTCTATTGTCCTTGTGTCCTTCGTGTGTTAATTATTTTCTAATTTTTTTTCTGAGTTTAATAACAGACTATGAATAAGCAAACCAGTTTAATATTTTTCTATCTCTCACATACTATGCTTCGTGCTTCATTTTTGTATTTACTTATTATTTCGTCCTTATAGACTATAAACAGAAGTGGCCTTAGGCTACCCCCTGCAGCAGGCGTTATTTCTTTAATATTTTCATGCTTCCTCTCTTTGAACAGTATCGAACACCGATTTCGATCGTACCCTTTTCATGGAATGGTATTATTATGCTATTTTCCCATTATTCTGGTATGGTTTCCCCCTTAATTGCTACTTTACATATGAGCACACTTTCCCCTCCCTACGTCGTCATCTATGGCATCTTCTCCACTAACTTCCCGTTATGGCGCATTCCCTCCGTACTGTTATAGGTGGTGATTTTCTTTGGTATTTTCGTTAAAATTAAAAACCAATAAAAAATAAAGATAAAAACAACTCACAAACTAAGATAAATGAAATATTTTGCAATGTTAGAAAAATATAAAAAAAACATCATTTCTTCACATTGAGAGGCCACGAAATAATTGGAAAGAAATAAAATAGTATAAACAAATAAAAAGGTACAAAGGTGCAAACCTGTGATGAAACGAAATTTAAAAAAATTAATTCGCGCAACACACCCAGTTTAATGATAAATTATCAATAGTAAAATTTTAAAGATAGAAACTCACACAGTGACACCACGCCATGAGAAAATAAAGCAAATAAGTAATAACCAATAAATACAAATATTTGCAAAGAATAAAGAAAGGTGAAATATTACTAAATATTTTTTTTTTTTTTGTAATTGAGCAACGCTTAATTTGAAGGCAAATTGTAATAAAGCGAAGAAAATTTGGCAAAAAACCGACCACTGGGATGAAAACAAATTGGAATTAAAAATGAAAAGCAGTCAACCCAACCCAACCCAAATACAATACGATAAATTGGGATAAATAATAAAAAAAACCAAAAGTAATTAAAACCGGTGATTTGGTCTTTATTGTTAAACTAAAAAAAAGTAAAAAAGTATTAATAAATTACAAAATACACAAAAGTACACAACGTTTGGACAATCTGTAATTCGCTGTCGTCTTCAGGTAAATTCTAAAATTAAAGTTCATACAGTTCCCAGTTTTAAGATTTACCTGAAGACACCTACAAACATAATTGCTGAAACGTTGTGCTTTTTGTAATTTACTAATTTGTGCTTTGTGTATGCATGAAACTCCATCTACAACCTATATCCAAAAAATGTAAAAAAAACCTCGTCTACAAAAGTTGATAAAATCTATTTAGAAAAATTGGAAACGTCAAAAAGAATCGTTAAATCGTTAAAAATTTTAAGGTCTTTAGATTTAAATAAATGAACAAATAATAGACTTCTTGCTGTTTACATTCAACTCTATTACTTTCTTAAACAATAACAACAAACAACACTTTTTGCGATGATGTTGGAAACATAGGAAGTTTTATTAAAAATAAAATTTAGGATAAGTTCCTTATTACAACATTCATAAACACACTCACACATACACACATGCGAACATAGGAAACTAAACATATGAATATACAACCATACGACTATACAGGCATAACATATGTGAACATAAAACTCTACGAACATAGACGACTATAGGATCATACAAACATAACAAACAAACATGCGAACACAAAAACATGCAAACCTAAAAATACACGAACATAGAAACAACGAAAATAGAAACATGCGAACATAAAACATATGAACATAACACCCATACAAAAATACAAACATTCAAACCTCGAACATAATAACATGATTAGTACAATAATAAATTAAATTTCTCGTACCTTTTCTGGTGCCCAAGCAGCGCAGCTTTATGAACAAATTGTCTGGCCTGCCGTCGTATTCCTCGCTCTTACAGACCGTGCGGACAGTGGGGTACGAAAAGACGACGACGACAAGATCTCGCCCCAGCTTTAAACCCAACACGTTCGTCTTGTATTGCGCTGCCAGGGCGCTCAGCGCCTTGTATTGGCCTCCCAAAGCTCGCGAAAGCTTGACAAGTTCGGACGAACAACCCACTATCGGAAGCCACGATGGACCTGTAATTACCATCGTTGTTATAAGAAGAAAAAAATAACCAATGAATTCAAAGGGTTCAAAAATCTGTGTACAAACAATTCTCAGAAACGATAATGAACTAAAATTAAAAATTAATAAAATTAAATTAATGATTTCAGAGTAATTTTATAATTCATTACGAATGAAATGATTTTTTAAAACAATGTTTATGCAGCAATTGTTATCCTGATACATTCGGATGTGCTTAATGATCTCCTGATGACCTGCTCAAAGTCTCCTTAGGTAAATTAGTAGAAATAACATTAGTGAAGATAACCGAGTTTCACGAATTTTGAGCCGAGGCTCCAAATTATGTTGACACTAATATTTTTATATTATTTACGTGGCCATTTAAAATGTCAATGGCACTAAATAATCGACGAGTGTTGAATTGGATGTTGAATTCAATTAATTTAAAACGTGCCGGTACAAAGTTTCCAAACCGTCGCCAGACAACGCCAAGAAATCAAATTACATTTTAATTTGCATTTTACTGGCAGTTTTATGACACGGCGAAGACGTTCAAATAATAAAAACGCATTCGTAAAATCGTAGTTTGTTACCTGGTGGAAAATCGCGCGGTTTCTTCTTAACCTTGACGGTGTAGATCACTGCAAACGCGAAAAGCACCAAAAACAAGAAGTACATGGCGGATATTAACGCACACAGGTTCCGAATTAAACAGGCGCTAGCCTGCTTCTCTTCTGACGCGCAGTGAATGCGCCGGGAATTCAACGGGAGCGTGTGTTGCAATTGAGTCTAAATAGACTTTGTTATCTAACGCTGGAGGTATCGCCTTACGTTGCTACTCGTGCTAAAGTGCATCGCCAGAGCGTGTAACACGAGTCTAGTTTACAGATTAAACTGCATCCTTGTTGATAACGGAAGAGTGCCCGTGAAATCGATGTAATTTTATATTAAAGTTTATTTGCAATAAGAGGTTTTGTTTTAGAAGATCATTAGCGAGTAATAAAAATTTTAAGTTCCAAATGCATCAATCAAAAATCAAAGTTTATTTATAATTAATTATAAACAGCGTAAATAAACTAATCCAAATATATCAAAAAAAAAAAAATTAAAAGCACCAATTTATTCCATTCATAACCCATTGTGTCGTGTCATATTTATGAATGAAATACATCTCGACGATTCTTGGAACTGGAACGACCTTCACGCGAATTGTAGTAAAAAAAATAGCAAGGGTTTTTATGTCGATGTCGATGTGCACTTCGTTTTTCTTGGAAATGAGTGGCGCCGGCTGATCTATTAATAGAACCCATTATTTCGGTGCGTATACGAAATTCTTTTTTTCGATGACCACACGTACTCGCTTAAAAAAGGCAAGGAACATAATTATGAATGGAATCATCACCTCGTTGTTTTTACTCCACATTGAACGATTGCAAGTACGGACACTTCCTGGAAATCGCTCGAGACGAGCCAACGTGTCTCAAACGGTCGGGACCCGATAATTATTTTAATAATTTTATTACTTTAACTGCTCGCGTATATAAAATCAAATTTCAAAGTCGATAATGGAGGGCATTAATACAGAGTGTTGTACGTTATTATATAAATGAATTAATGGACGTCGAAGGGTATCGGGAAAAAAGTTTTGAGAAGCGCTGCGTTACGGACGTGCGAACCTCGACTGCGATCGAATGAACGAATTGTTTTTTGTGATTTTTTTTCCTATGAATTCTTTACAACGACCTTTAGCGTAAACGTAGTAAATATGTCGTAAGAAAGCATTAATGAAAATGTGCACGTCTTGATTATGAATGAAGTGGAACTGTTGAATTTTTTTTAGGATCAAATTTTTTTATTGGTACAGTTAGAAAACGTATTGAATAAATATCATAAAAAAATGTTAAAAGTTTTATCGAAGATAGTAAATAGATCTTAAAAAGTCGATGACGAAAAATTAATTGGGCGCAATCCCCTTCTTTTTTTAAATTTTTTTACATCGATGTTTTATCCCTTTATTTTCTGGTTGATTTTGTTTAGTTTAATTGTTTAATTAAATTTTGTGTTAATGTTGTTTTTGTTTTATATTTACTTTGCTCGTCGATTTCATTTATATTTAGTATTTGTCTTCTTTTGTGTTTGTATTATTTTTCTTTTCGACTTTTCTATATTTTTTATTTCTTATTTATCTTCGTTTTCTTGTACGTTTGACATCGTTGGTCGACTGCTTTTAACGAGTCTTTGTTATCCTGTTTTTGTTTAGTTATTTTCGTTTATTTCCATTTTATTTTTGTTTGAGACAATTCTATGACTTTTTGCATTTTTCTGCTTTGTAGAATTTTCATCATTTGTTATATGGTTCCTTTTTCATTTGTATTGGTTTTATATTCTTCATTTTTTGCTTTTTTTTTTGGAAAAATTAATTGGATGCATTGGTTTTTTTTTAGTTTTCCTCCCATTGATTTCTTCCCTTTATTTTCTTGTTTTGTTTCATATTTACTTTCACACTTTTCACACGATTTCTTTTATTCGTCTTCCTTTGTGTTTGTATAATTTTTCGAGTTGTGTTGCTATTTAAAATATTTTGTTTACATTTTACAATTTTTGTGGTATTTTTTTTATTATTTTTTATAATAAATTTTTTAAATCTATTTGATTTTTATGATAATTTTGAAATATTTTGCTATATTTTGGACAATGTTGACCACTTTTACATTTTGTTTTCAATTTTTAGTGATATTTTCGAGTGTTTTAACGTTTTATAAAATTTCATCAATTGTTTTGTGATTTTTCAACAATGTTGACTTTTATAAATTGTAAATTTTTAATCCAATCATTTTGCTAATTTTATTACTTTTTTGTTCTCGAGAATGTTGAATGTTTTTTTACTTTTTATGACGTCGTTTCGCACACTTTTATTGAATGGCTACTTACTTGTTTTTCAAAATCGTATGATTGTGTATGGTTTTCGTTGCTGACAAGGTCAAAGGAGGGCGAACCGATAACATCCAAAGCGTTATTTTTGTAGAGATACTGATCAAAAGATGTGAACATTACTTTTGGTGCTGGTGAAGTTAATTTTGCATTTTTTGTCATTATTGACAATGATAAACACTATTTACTGACAAACAAACTACAATTGTTCAAAACACATTATAAAATTTAGTCGGTTCTTAACATTTTGTTATTTTTATTAGACGAAATGAACACAAGGCACGTGATATATTAAAATGTCAACTATCGCATTTGTGCATTCATATTCTTTTGTGTATGTAGGGTTGCTGTCTAAGTTAGTTTACTAAATCTTCATATGAATGCTTGATCTTAGACATAAGAATATGTTAATCATTTGACGTTCGCTGTGTTTGCTGCAAATTTATTTATTAAAACTGAGTGCATTTAATGTATTTTCGAGTTTCTTTGGTGTTGGATCTAAATTATGTTTAGCTATTTGCGTCGTCGTTGGTTAATTGCAACGTCGTTGCAGCTTTGAAATAATTGACCATCAAATTAGCATAGTTGAGGGAATTTATATTCCACTATATACCTAACCCAACCCAAACCCACAACCCAAACCACACCAACCCAACCCAACCCAACCCAACCCAGCCCTTCCCAACCTAACTTATTGTACACAAACAAAAAGAACCCTTTTCCTAAATATCTACTTACAAAAAAAATACTTTACACCATAGCTTAATCATACTTATAAATATTAGTTTTAATCATTTAATTGATTTAATTTTGAAACCTTTAGACTTATTGAGTCGTTGCTCGTCTTGTAAATATGTATGATTATTTTAATCATTGTATCATTTATTTGTTACCTGTAAGCGTGCGGTATTTGCGAATGTCGAACATATTATCACATTGAGATATTTTATAAACGGCTCAGTGAGTAGCATTTGGGTAAAAATTCAGGTTTGTAGCGCCCATATAAGTCACAGTGTCGATTCAAGAAAATACGACCAGGTAATATTTAAAAAAATTTTTTTATTAATTCGAATCAAAATACTGTTTCCTCGATATTAATTAAACGTTTACTTGGCTGGAAGTTTTCGAATTCAAAGCCCAGGCATTTTCGCAACTTCCCAAACAAAACGAGTTAATTATTGTAGTAAATAGTTAATCGTCGCGCGATGTGAACACCGCTTGAAACGGCTTCGGCGACAGAGTTATGCCGTCGTAGACGTCCATCGACATTTTCGTTCCGGGCACCGGACGAACGTCGAAACTGTGCAGGATCGCGGTGAAAAATAGGAAATAGTTGGCCTTGGCCAAGGATTCTCCCAGGCAACGTCGCTTTCCTAAAAAGTGCGCAAAATTAGCGGTGTGGAGTTATAATAGAATTGGATTTTTTTCACTAACCGTTTCCAAAGGGTAAAAAATATTTCTCGTGCACGTTTATTTTTCCGTCGTCGTCGATGAAGCGCTCGGGTCTGAACACCTTCGGGTCCTTCCAGTACGTCTCGTCCATGTGGACGCTGTATAGGTTAGTGAGTACCGTGGTGCCTTTCGGTATGTGGTAACCGAAAAGCACAGCCGGGCGCGTGGATCTGTGAGCGATTCCCAATGGGGGCACGTTCGCCATCCGTTGTATTTCCATGAGCACAGCTTCCGTGTATGGTAACCTATCAGGGCGTAATTGGAATCAACAGCACTGTGTGGTAAACAAAGGCTAGACTAATTGGTGTGATTGGTAAATCAGATGACTTGATTATATATTTTTTTACTTCGTTGAAATCTTATTCTTAATTATAATTAGTTGGTGGATTGGATTTCTTTTACCGGATTCTGTCTTCCAACGTCGGCCACCTGTTCCTCCCCACCATCGCGTCCATCTCTCCCTGCACGTTCTTCTGCACGCCCGGGTGCCTCAGCATGTACCACATGGAAAATTCGAGGGTGTTGCTGGTCGTTTCGGAGCCGGCCATGAACAGGTCGAGCAGTAGCGACAGCAGTTGTTCGTCTGGAAACGCGGTTGCGACAAAATTTACAGGTAACGGGCATTGCACCCACCTGTGAACGTGCCGTCTTCTTCGTTGCCTATGTGCATTTTGTGGAGGAACGCGTCGATCAGGTCTCTGGTGTGCAGCTTGCTGACGGTGTTCTTGTGCTCGGAAATTGTTTCCTGGAAGATTAAATATAAAAATGGAAAAGTAAAGGTCGTCACGTGTGTCAAGATATCTAGATCGATGAGTTGATGTTATTTGACTTGATTTCTTAAACTAATGCAATTTTTAAAGTGGTTACTTCAGTGAAATCTTATTCTTAGATAAAATGCAATATAATTTAATCAAAGAAACTTTTATACCGCAACAACGTTTCTTAAAGCAAGGAAATGACTTTCAACCTAATTATTAGTTTGTCTATCATGCATTGCACTTCATCATTCATGTCCTTCATCCTATAAAGCATCACCTCTAAAAATTTCCACATCCTCTTCAATATGCCGAGCAGCTGGGTGTAGTTGCACAAATCTGGCGCCACGTGTCGCAGATAGGGCATCTGGTTGAGCAGCCCTCCGGACATGTCCAAGATCTGGAAGGCGTCGTGGATGATGGCGATCAGCTCGATCAGTTTTTCGTCGTCCAACGCGAACCTGGTGCCCGCCATCATCGACCACAGCACGTTCAAGACGCCGACGTCGAAGGCGTGGTGCATGTTGACCGGGGTCCCCGCGTTCGCTTTCAGCGACGTCACGAAATCCCTGGTCTCCTCGATGATGTTCACTTCCATTTCCTTGCGACCGAAGCCGAAGTTTCGCAGATGCTGGAGCGAGAATTTTCGCTGCTTTTGCCAGTGGGGGCCGTCGGAAAATACGATGCCTATAAATGTTATTATTGTTAATTTTATGAAATGGTTTGTTGTCAATTAAGATGGAAGGGTAGTTATAAAAAATATTGTTTATTGTTATTTTATAATCATCGTCATTGTTATCGTTATTTTAAAAAAAAAATGGATATTTATACCCCGACCCTCGCCCATCCTCTTCCACATTTTTTATTTTTTCTTACCACTTCTTGCCTTTTACTTTTCAAACCACAAACATTATTAAAAATTTAATGGTTTAATTTTTCGTGGTAACAACTTTTCGTGACGCCTTTGAGTCACCTTTGTATGCGCGCGGGCACACAGTCGTCGTCTCCGGTCCACGCGCGCCCCTTGCATTATTCAGAACGCGTACCGCGGCAACGTCCAGCCACAAAAGAAATAAATAGGTCAAAGAAGTTACACTAGATGTAGGTCAGTGTTATCAAAACGGACGGGTTCATCTAAACTGGTTGTGACCGCGGCGACCGTCCGACCAAACAGGTTAGGTTCTAAATCGACTAAAACGAAACGCAGCCCCCCCCCCCATCTCCGCCGAAATAAGAAAGTGGTTTCAGAAATGCAGTTCGGTCCGACGACCAGGAGCAACGATTGCTTAACCTGAAATCTCGTCGAAAAGATTTGTTGTGAAACGCCGCCGGAATTTCGTGAAATTCTATTATCGAAGTCGAATCGGGGTAATTAAGACGGAGCATCCACCGCATCGTGTTGGAAATTTTAATCTAGACAGTTTGATTCCCGATTCGTAATATTTGTTTAATTATAAATTAGTTTGTAGCTGAGGAGCTCGGAATGAGGGCGAAACGATCGTCGATGAATCGATGAATCCAAACCGTGTCATTTTGCAAAACTTGCTCATTTAATTGATGTAGTGTCGTTTTTTATAATTTTTTTTATTATGTTATATTCTTGGCGAAAGTTAAAACGTACCCAATCTTTTCCCGAATGTTCGCATCCTGAATAGGTACCCATCGGGTCTTCCTTCGAATTCGTCCCTAAATAAAACTTCCCTGATCGCTTTGGCGCCGGATACGGTGACAATTAAAGTGTTGCCCAGTCGCAGGCCGACTATCGGTCCATAGATTTTGTGGAGTTCCTGCCATACCAGGTGGTGATACCCAAGTATCGATCGTTTTCTGTTATAATAGCGATAGTTGCCCAATATCGGCAACCATGGAGGGCCTAAAAATGAAAACATGTAGCTTCATAAAAATAAAGAAATAAATTGTAAATCAAGATGTATAAATATATTGTTAATTAAAACGATCGTTTCGCTCTTATTGTGATGTCCTCGGCAAGAAATGCCGATAGTTGCAAAGCTAACCATTCGTGCAAAATTAGTTAAGAACTCGGCCTCATCACTCAATTACTCAGCACAAGTAGTTTTAATAGCAGAAACCGATTCGACGTTTAATGAAGATTTATTGAATGCCAAAAGGTCAATAGAAAACAGCACACAACACGAGCAGTTGTGTTCAAATTTAAATCGTCTCAACCACGAAAATTGATGTCTTGACTAAGTCTATAAAATTTATTTAATAACTTTTGTCATATTTGTAACATTTCGTATTTATTGCGGGAGAGCTCAAAATAACAATTGTTTTATAAAAAAAGCAACAATTTTAAAATTTAAATAATACCAAATTTTAATATTTATGTCGTTATTTATATCGCAACGTTTAAGGAAGATCTGGTGTTGAATGCCAATTGTGTTCACATTTAAATCGTGTCAATCACATTTATTTCTGCTGTTCTTAAAATGGTTTGTGTTAGTGACAAGCTACGCAAATGATGAGTTTCTGACCCATTCTGTAGAAAATTTGTTTAATGACTTTGGTTATATTTGCAACTTTTTGTGTGTATTGCGTGCGTGTACCCAACTGAACCCACTCTAAGACACAGTTTTAAAATAATTAAAATTTATAGATTTATGTCTTTAATATCAACTTGTGATTCACAACACAATAGCATTTTGAATGCGTATTTTTTTACGTTTCTCATTTGTGAAAACATAATTTTGTTTGACACTTTTTGTATTTTAAAAGGTCGACATGATTAAAATTTTTATAATTTTTTAAATTTATTAATACAGAATTCATTTAAAAAGTCGATAGATACTCTGTGATTTCCACGCGTTCGGATTTTTTTATAATATACAAAATGCATTTACAATTTTTAACGGATTTTTTAAACGCGATTCCCATATTTTTCGAAAACGTTAATGCATCTGGTGAATTTTTTTGGTATTTTTGGCAATTGTTGAACTGTAAAATTATGACATGTTTACGTTTGAGTTTTTTCAAAAATGTCGTTTTTTCTGTCGATAGTTTTGAATTTTTAGAGTTTTGAAAAGAGAAAAGCTTGGCATTTTATTAAAAAAAATTGTACGAAGTAATATTAAGAACTTCAATTCAACACAATGTCAAACATTTGTAAAAAATAATTGTGATATGTTTGGAAGCGGAATCCAACCCAACCCAATATTATGAAAAATTTTTGCAAAATATTGATTTTTTAGGTTTCACATTTGTGAAAAGATTGATATTGTTTAACACTTTTCGTATTTTAAAAGGTATTGGCATTTTTGAGAATTTGAAGTATGATTTCTTTTTAATTAAAAAAAAATCGTTAATTAAACAAAATGTTCGTTGATTGATACTGTGCGATATTTTTTTGAATTTTTGAATGTTTCGACATAATGTGTTATCAAAAATTACTTTGGTCAAGGGTGGTCATGGATTTTAAAATTATTGTCGCAGCTCCCATCGTACATTTATGTCAAAATCTGGTGACATTTCCAACAATTAATGTAATTTAGTTTTTCTTGTTAATAAAAACGTCATTAGTGTTTCAGTTGTAGTTCATTACTATTTTACAGCTGAAATAACTAGGTAACACATTTGTAATTATTGATGATGTCAGTGTAGCTTGACAATGACAGAATTATTTCAAAAGTATGATTTAAGCTAAGACTGCCGTTTTACATTCCATGGCAACCTTTGACCAAGATAATTTTTGATATCACGGTATTTTCCATTTGTTTTGAAATGTTGATATTTACTTACGTAAGAGAACATCACAATAAAATGAAAAGAGCCCAAACCAACGCCAAAAATCAAAGTGTAATTTAAGAAGTTTTATATTTTCCAATTTTGACGCGTTTGGGATTTTTAAGGTGATTTTCATTTTTCTAAAACTTGATTTTTTGTACTGTAAAGTTATGACATGTTTACGATTAACTTTTTTTGAAAAATTTCTTCTTTTTGAAATGTTGATGGTTTCGAATTTTTAGATTTTTGAGAAAAAATCGCTTTTTAATTTTTTGTTTGTAGGAAGTAATATAAGAACTTCGACCCAACACAATTTCAAAAATTTGCTAATAATATACGATACGTTTCGAATTTGTATTAACCCAACCCAACCCAATTCAATGGCCGAAATTAGTTGACACGTTTGGGTATTTGTTTTGAAAATTTTGACATTTACTTAACTCTGAATTTATGAACGTTATAATTTTTGAAGGTTCGCCCCTGTATAAGATAACATAGTAATGAAAAAATCAAAATGGCTTATCCAACCCAACCCAACTGATCTTAACACCAACGACTTGCAAAAATTCGAAATACATTCGAAATGTAATTTAGCAAAGAACTCGAATAATTGGGTTACGTTGGGTTGGGTTAACTTTATGATTTATTTAGAAAATCCGCATTTACAAGTTAAAAACAGAATTATTGTATTCAATTCAACATTTAAATGTATTTATCAAATTACAAATAGATAATTTGGTAAATATTCAAAAATTTAAAAATTACTTTAATGAAGATTTTTAATTGACTTAGCTGGAAGTTCTGCAAAGAACTCAGATATTGGGTTGCGTTGGATTGTGTTGGGTTGGGCTGGCCACAAAACCAATAATTTCTACAAAGAAAAACTCCGATATTGGTTAACATTATATATAAAAAAATTAAATTTGTGGAATTTCTTTTATTATTTAATAAAATTTAATTTCAAGATATAATTTTTTAAGAAATCTGAAATTAACCCAAAACTTCGTTTTTCGTGACATTTAGCGATTTAAGGAAAAAATGTGTTCGTTTCTTAATTGTTTTAAAATTTCCAAAAATATAAGTCGATGATTAGCCATAAAAATTACATTTCGTAATTCGGCAGCATTAGCTAATAAAAATAAAAATATTACATTAAATTCCACATTCAAATTTATTTGTAAAACTAAAGTTCGATAATTTTTCTAAATGTAAAAAAATTATAAAAAAATATTGAGAATTCGTAAATTTGTGGTAAACATTTAAAAATATTTCTAAAATTATAATAAATAAAAAATATATTAAATTTCACATTAAAAAAAAATAATAATTACAAATCGATCGATAATCAGCGATAAGTTCTGCAAAGATTTAAAATAAATATTAAAAAATTAATTATACATTTACTTAGTTGAAACGTGTTGCGGAAAAAATTTAAAAATATTTCTCTAATTCATATTCATAAATAAAAATTATTATAAATTAATTCATTACAATTTCATTGATCGCAACGATCAAAAAAATTAAAAAAAAACTAATAACCATAAACTGGTAAATGTACAAAAATTAAATTAATGGAAAAAATCAAAAATACCTGGCGGAAACTTTTTCGGTTTGACGGAGTCCCAGATCAGGAACGCCGCGAGCGACGCGACCGCCAACAGGACGACGTACACCGCCTGAAAATGCAGCAGCGACGCGACAAACATCTTCAAAATAACACCAAACGGCCAAGTTGCCTCTTTTTATACGCGCGCCGCGGTTTCGACTGAATGGGCCCGCGACACCAAACATTTGACCCCAAAAACAAAAACTTAGACGCACGTGAAACACGTGAAGGATTTAAAAAGGATATTTTTAGAGCGATTTGCATACTGGCGCATTCGGTAGGGGTCCCGATTTGCATTTCGAACCCAAACGAAAACAGAAAACAATCATTTCACGATGTGATGATTTTAATTGATTTAAATGTACATTATAGCGACCTGTAAATTGGAAAATTTCAGTTTAATTTCAAGGACGTTTGATTTATAAAAAAAAACGAATTAAAAATTTTTAGTTTGTATCGTTTGAATTTCGGTTATAAATGTGCAATTTAATTGAAATAGTTTGAATTATTGCAGTTGATTAAATTGTCCAAACAGTAACAAGATTTTTATTTCATGATAAATTAATAAATTACCGCTCGTATAGGCAACCAAAGTTACAGAAGCTTCCGGTGCCAACGATTAAATTTTGAAATCCCTGCGATTTTCGTTGTTCGCGTCGCAGTTTCGTTTATGAGTTTTTATAGATCGTGTTTACGTTTTGAAATTTTTAATGGAAATCTCGAATTAATGCATGGAATTTATGTGGGTCCGATGAGGATATTTGCTATTAAATCAAACAAGGAGCGGATGTGTCATCGTACAAATTTAGCGCCGTTTTCGTTCCAAATCGTTGTCAGACCTGATCGGGCTGGTCAAACAGTCGACATGGCCGCCGTCGTTTCGCTCGCACTTGCGGTCTAGCACAAATTCAAAGTTATTTAAGCAACGGGCGCCTGATGTTCGTATTCGTTGAATGAAAACGGTGCGGAAACAAACTGTGTTGTGATGTTCTCCACCTGATTTCGGATATATCGATGCATTTCCAATAAACAAAGCACGTTAAGATGAGGTGAGTGTCATACGCTTTTATTTGCTGCGCTTCGTCCCGGTTATTGTCCGCGGAAATCGTCCGGTCGCGGATCCGGACGCACCTCGCGGATTCCGCCGCCGCCTTTTCCGGGCCCCGCGCGGCCGATTCCGATTGATTATTCGCCGGCGCGACGGGGGCGAAAACCGTTTGACAGCTCTTGTGTTTTCTTCGGTCTTTCGAACCGTCGACGCCGCCGCCGCCGTCGCCGACGACGACGACGACTAACATGTGGTTTATTTTGGTGCGTTTCGTACGGTTTTTATCGATTCGGGGTGTGTTGAACCCGCCGGTGTCATTTTCGCCCTTACGTGTGAATTTTGCAAGAGTACGCCCGATGTTTAAACAATTCGTTCGATCGCAAAAAAAATAAACGACCGCGCGTCCGTGGATGTAAAATTTGGCGTGCCCGTTTTTTTTTCGTCATTTTCTTCGACTGGTTTCCTTCACGGCAATCTAGATTTAGAGAACATATGGTGAATTGTTTACATTCACAATGTGTTCGGAAGCCCGAGCGTTTTTTGCCCGTCCGGCGGAGACGACTCACCAGCACCACAGATCGGCTTAGATGACTCACTGCGATTATTTTTTACCGCATCGTCTTTTCGCGGTTTAACTGATTACGTTGGATTATGCGCTGGGAAATTGATCGCGGCGGCATATGTGTGCCCCTGGACCGACCGGTTCTGCTATTTTAATATCTCCATCGCCGTTAACGACGACGTCTTTTGTGCGAATTCCTCCGCTTTCTCGTCAGAGCGAAATGCAAAACCCCGACGGGGGCTCTTCGCTTTCCGATCTGCCATTGTTCGGGGGTCTTATTGTTACGGATTTTTCGTGTTGTTCGCGATTTGGAGGAGAGCTTCTTTGTGTGCAGACGTCGGGTTTGTCGACCCTTTGTCTCCGCAGGGCTGTGGGAGTGTGCGACGTTTTGTTTTGGTGGAGTTCGTGAATCGCGACGCGAATGAACGTAGGCGCTTTTGACAGCCAATGCCAACCATGCGGAAATCGAAAGTAAATTGAAACTTCGTGGAAATCTTGTTCCGGGCGCGATCGGGGTTCCCCAAGGATTGTTGTCGGCGCTATCAATGTGTGTCATGGTCTTGAGTTGCACCGGGGGTTTCCAGGCAATTTTTCTCCCCTTGATGTTATCTCTTACATGTTTTACATTACATAATTAAATTGTACTGAAGTCCCATCTTCACAAGACAATAATATCCAAATTGGTTATAAATAAAGACTTGCTAAGTAAATACTAAAACAACAATGAAAATTTCGAATTGGATCAAAATCGGTTTCGCTCGGCGGTTCCCATAAATTTGCAAAGTGAAAGCTACAAGAAAATGCGTATGAAATATTGAAACAAATTATGAAACCCTGGTTCGAAAAAAAATTCCAAGAATGTAATTAGAAAAAAAAACGATAATCAAGAGATTAGACAAAAATAAATTAATGCAAAACGAATGGGAACTAAAGAAACTCAAAGTCAGACATATTTATTTAAAGGAAATAACATTGAAACCCAAACAAAAACAAAACATCGACATGATAACTGAAAGCACGCAATGTTGTTGTAATGGAAGTTGGATTGCTTGGGTTGAAAAACGAAGTAAACAAAGATTTTTTTGAGATGTTTGCCTTTTGATTTTTGGAAATTTTTGCCAATTGGTGTTTGGAAATTTTTTGACGATGACATTTTTGTGTTCCTGTGGTTGTTTCGATTTTTTATGTTTGTTTCCATTTAAATTGGAATGAAATGCAATCGATTAAAAAAGTCAAATCAAACGGAAAATGCAATCAAAAATTTTTTTCCAAAAATTCTACTAAATGAAATGAAGAAACCATGAAAATGAAATATAAGGAAACGCAGCAATTAAAATAATTAAAATGTACGGCAAATAATGTTAAAAATGTAATAAAATAATTGCGGTAGAGCTAAAAAATAACAGCAAAACTTTTTTGAAGGGCTCGGTTGGGTTGGGTTGGAAAACAACGCCAATATGAGAACAGAATTATTGAAAATAAAAAAAAATTAATTAACAAAGCAAAAAATATATAAAAATAAGCACAGGAACCACTTGATAAACATGTGGGGAGGGGAATTTTTTTAATTATTTGCCATTTTGGAAATTCAGTAATTCCTGCAATTTCCGAATTTTTGCGTTCTTATGTTTATTTTGCGTTCTTTTATATTTTTTCCATTTAAATTGCAATGAAATGCAATCAATTAAAAGTCAAATCAATGAAAAATTCAATAAAGTAAAAAATATGTACAAAATAGAGACTTCCTGTTCCGTTAAGAAAGTAAACATTGAAAGTAAAGTGAAATCAAATGGAAAATTCAATGAAACAAAAAAGTTTTTTTCTCCAAAATTCTCCCAAATTAAAATATCGAAAATAAATACAAGGAAAAGCTCCCAGGAAAAATAATTAAAATGTAGGGTAAATGTGCTAAAAATGTTAATATGTTTGAAAATTGAAAATTAAATAAGAAATAATGCAACTAAAACTAAAACAAATCAGTTTTGAGCATTTTGAGAAATATATCAATTTTCTGTTGTTTAAAATTGTTTGAACGTTGGCATAGTTGAATTTTTACATTTTCTTTTGTAAAAATTGTAATAACTTGTAATTAAAAACAAAGCAAAAAATATATACAAAATGGGGACTTTCTCTCCCTTTAAGAACCTAAACATTGGAATGTAATTAAAAAGTCAAAGCAAATGGAAAATTCAATAAAACATTTTTTTTCACAAATTCTACAAAATTGAAATATTGAAAATAAACCATCCTTATATTCAGGGGGCAATATTTTTAAACATTTTTCGCATCATTTGCTGTATATTTTAATTATTTTCGTTGCTTTTCCTTATATTATTGACATTTTTTATTGCGTTTTCAAACATGTGTCAGTTTGTGTCGTTTTTAATTTTTTTGGACGATGACTTTTTGCATTTGTTTAAAATAAAAATTATAATAAAATGCTTTAAAAACAAACCAAAAATATAATAAAAATACTAAAAATAAAAATAATTGGGGGCGCAACACAAATTATAATTTAATAACACCTAGTTCCTGAAACCTAGCCTGGAAATGACATTAGGATTAAATTGGGGAGGGGGCAAATTGCGTAAACGTAAAATTTTCCAAATATTTTAACATAAATAAAATATATAGTAAAAATAAATATAATAAAAATTGTAAAATGATAGGGGGCGCAACACGAATTATAATTTAACACATGAATTCGCCAAACCTAGCCTGGAAAAATCAATAAATTAGGGTCAACATGGGGGGGGGGTAATTGCGTAAATGGTAAAATTTTCCAAATATGTGAATATCAAAAAAATATATAATAACAATAATAAAAAGAAATATAATAAAATAGTAAAAAAATAATAATAGGGGGCGCAACACACGTTATAATTTAACACCTGAGTTCGCGGAAAATTGCTTGGAAATGTTAATAAATTAGGACGAAATGGGGGGAGTGGGGGAGCAAATTGCGCAAATGGTAAAATTTTCCAAATATGTGAATAACAAACTAATTCAAAAATGTGAAATTGTTTGCATGTTTTAAATTTTTGATATCACTGCTTTTTTGAAAATGTACTGCTGAAACAATTCAAGGGTGGGACGTAAGAACAAAGGGCTGTCAGAGAATGAAGCTTGAAACAAGAAATAAATTAAATTAATATAGCACTAACAATATTAATAATATTAATTAATACTAGCAAAGAAACAAATATGAGTTTTTATTCAAAAAAGAAAAAATTACAAGGAAAGTTTGATTGGGTTTGGTGGAAAAACAAGCAAAAATGCTAAAAACGTAAAACACTGCTAGATAAGTCGTGCGGGGGAGGGGCCAATTAGATTTGCATTTCTTTATTTTTGAAGATGGAATTGATTTTTAAATATTTTTTGAAAATTAAGAATAAAATTTGAAACAAAATTTAATTAAATCAAAAAGATTATAGGTGATGTTCAATAGGACTGAAACATTTGAACAGCAGAAAATGAACAAGCAATGTGACCCAACCCAACAATTTTATAAAATTGAATGTGATGTTAAATAAACCAAAAATTCTATAAAGTGAACGCAAATATAAATATCGACGAAAAAGAAATAACAGAAAGGGCAGACAGTAATAGGGGTCACAACATGACGCATGGGCAATTAATTTTTAAAGACATTTTACGCAGGGGTTTGGAACCTAAAATGGAAATTAAAAAAAAATCGGTACGATTGTGACGCCAAATTGTCAACAAGCAACGTGACCCCCCAGCCCAATACAAAATAAAAATAAAAAATATAGGGGTGCTAGAGGACGAACACAAGAAAGGGTATATAAAAAATAACAAAAAATTGTTGTGAAATAAGTGGGGGGTGCCCGAACATTTTGCATGCAGTGATGAAATGTACCAGAAGATACCCGCGAGGGGGGCGGCAAATGCCAAAATCCCTTAAGTGGGTAAAACGATTAATTTGCAAAAACTTTTTTTATTTTATCTTTTGTGTAATTTTTGAAAATATATTTTTTGTCATTTTTATTTTTTCAGAATTAGAGAAATAAATAAGTCTTAAACGTGACCGCAAAAATGCTGGGGTTTCCCACCTACAAAGGTAATAAAAATCAGTAAAAGTAGAAGGGAGAAAAATATCAACTGCCTTGTATTTTGAAAGAATTCATAGACAGTGCAAAAGGGGGAATGGGTTCGGTTGGGTTGGGTTGGGTTTCAAAAAATTCAATTGAATTACAAACATTTTACCATTTGCGTATATTTTGCTAATTTTGTTGAGATTTTGAATATTCAGCAATTCCAATATTTAAATTTGCAACAATTTTAAAAATACAAAAATTGCAACCTTAACTTATTTCACAAAATTTTTGAAAACTGGTAAACGCGGCAAAATAATAGTCAAGAAAAAAAATAGAATCATGCAAACCAATGCAAATAAAATTAATATGAAACGAACGAAAATTGGATTTTTAACCTATCAATATTTTTTTGTAAATTTTAGTGCACGAAGAATCGAAACCAATAGCCCCCTACTAAAAGTAAATCCAAATCAAACACTCGAAAACAAACGCAAACATTTAAAATATCACACTCCCATAACATCGATCAGGCACATTCATCTCCTTATCGCTCGATTCCCAATAACATCGCCGCTATTCTCGAAATCCTCGCCTCAAATATTTGTTTCGATTTCTGAAGAATTCCTTATCTCACTCGCTCAGCGTTTTTCTCGGCGTAAATACAAATACGTCCACACTTCACGCCGCATCGAAATCGATAGATAAAGTGGTCGTTTCCGTGTACCGAATGACTAAGCCGTCGAACGAAAAAAAAAAAACGTTTAACCGTAATAACGCGATAGACTCCAGTGGCGTGTCCGCGAAGCGGCGGGCTCGTAGCGTTTTTTCCCATCGAATAGAGTTTCACCCTCTGGATGTTTTTCAGTATTGCCGAAATGAGCGCCAGCGCAGAATCTCGTAGAAGGTACTCTGTCTTGAATAGTTGTTGTTCGATTTTATGTGTTTACCGAGAAATGTTAGTTGAAAGCACAATTTTTATAACGTACGTTGTTTGCATGTCGTTGATGTGTAGTTGTGCGACGCATGCGTTCGTTTTTTTTTTTTAAGATTTAAACGCATGCATGGACCGTGGGACGTTTCGTCTGCGTTTAGATGGTTGTTTTTCGTCGTGGAATGTCGTGAAGTTGGTTGGCTGCACGTGAATTGCGTGTTCGAACGAATGGAGCTAAAAACGATTGAATTTAAAAATTGTATAATTTTTGATTGTATGGTTCGTTATTTTTTCGTTTTGTTTTCATTCATCAATTGCCTTTTTCTTTGATTCAAAATCGTGCGAACTAAAGCCCGGTTGAGACCCAAATTTAAATCGTACTCGTTTGAACTTGATTTTGAAATAAAATCCCAATGCGCAATGTGAGATTTGAACCTGCAACTTTAGAATCACCAGTCGGCGGTCTAGAGGTCTAGTCAAATATTCATTTGACATTATTGCATTTTTTTTAAATATTTCAATTGAAACTTTTGAATATTTGTCGTTAATCTCGCAAGTTTATAAAATGTTTTTATTTGCATGGGCTATCAGTTTAATTCGAACGATTTTCGAATTAAACTGATAGATGTAAAGTACGATGCGAGCAATCAGCCCCAAGTCTGCGCGGTCTTAACGCCGTGTGGGTGTAATAAGTTATGAGTGTATTGACATTAATAAATAAACATGGGCGGCCCACGCGTCGGGCAACCAGAATGCGAACGATTTTACATATAGGTCGGCTATTGTCTGAGTGGACGTGTCTGCCAGTGGAATGTGAAAAGTTCCATATACAGCCTGCGTCGTTTTTTAATCTGATTTACTGTGATATAAATTTTTATTCTAATGTTGAACTGTGATTTTGTTACGAAAAATAGTACAAATCGTTTGCATTAGAAAATGTAGCTCTAAGATGGTTTAGAAACATATTCGATGAGATTGAAGATTGTTTCATAGGTTTTTAACCACTAGGGTCCATGAAATGGGGGTTGAAACTGTTAATCGGTCGATTGAATTTTTTTAAACGATATGGTAGATATGGTAGAGTAAGTTAGCGCAACCAAATAAAACATTAAATTGAAAATCTGAATGATTTACGGCGTTTCTTAGAACTATACAAAACGAGTAATTAAAATGACAAGTTGGGGTCATAAGAAACGTTACCACATTTCGGTTCAATCAATCAATCAATCGAATTGAAAGAAAAATCGATAATACCAACAAAAACACACATCAAAGCGCATTTATTAAAATTCTCAATTTTTTTAACCGAAAAAATTTGTAAATTTTGACAAAGACAAAGTCTTTAACACGACTCCTGGCCGTTTCACACGACTTGAATATTCTAACTTAAATTATAAATGTATTAATTATTAATATAATTCGCCTTAAATTTCTAAATAGTTTAAAATAAATATTAAAATAATTTCATGTTTTGCAATAAAAATTAAATTTCAAGACATTGTGGTGCAAAATAAATTTAAATCCACTTTCGACTCGATATGCGGAGACACCTGCGTAACGCGAGCGCGTATTTGATCGAGCGTTGCATTTTCACGACCAGAAGCTCCTTTTGTCGCGTTTTTCGTCGGCGCGAGGCGATTGTTCGCGTCCATTATCCTGCGGACAAGTTGCGTGCTTTATTCTCGCGTTAGTCGCACAATGGAATTGTTGCCTTTGTCGAGATTTAAGATTTGATTGAAACACAGATGACGTTCGTCATTATACGCGCGAGTATGGCGCACTGTTTGCTGAAAGTTGTTTGTTTTTTTTTTGTTCGTCGCTCGCATTCCTATGCCATTTTTTTATTTTAAAAATGTTTCATTTGAAAAATGTCATTATAAGGAAAATAGTAAATGAAGGGGTATATGGAAGGTCGGCCATGAGGTCGCGTTTATTTAATCTAATTTTTCGTTGTAACAAAATTAGTTTAAATTATTTTTGTTGTGGGTTGGGTTGGGTTGATTGTTTTTTAATTTAATTATTTAAAAACCGTTCATGTATGCCTGTCAAATTTGATGTTAGGATGGGGGGAGGGGGGGCATGTGTTATAGCTAACATTGCTTACAGTTTTGTTTAAATTTGAGGGACGCAAATATTCAAGAATATAATCGAGTCATTAAACACAATATCCTTATACTAACTACTCGGTTAAGAATTCTCGACTCTGATTGATCGAAATTGAAAAATATCTGCGCAGCAACACCACTATCAACTTTTCCAAATGAAATTTATAAATTATCAAAATCTAATTGTATAGCTCATAAATTTATTTTCAAAATTAGAAATGATATCTGCAAATTGCAAAAATATGTCATGTAATCTGTTTTGACTCGAAATTTGAAAATCAAAATTGGTCGCATAGGGTACGTAAACAGTACTGTGTCTGTGTTGTTTCATCTCTTGAAACCATTAACTTAGCCATTGTCAAATTTGAATAATTTAGAACGTTGAAGAAAATTAAAAGAAATCAAACTGTTATTCTCATTTACGTTTCAAGCGAACAATAGGCGTACCGCAAAGTCTAGAGCGGCTCAATTGTGGTTGTGTTGTATTTGGAAATGTGTTAAAAAATTTGAAAATAAATATAAAAACTTTGTTTTGAACCAAGTGTTAACATTTGTGAAATGAAAAATACATAATAGGCTCTGAATATGCAAAGAAATCTTGTCCGAGTATAAATAAAATAGAAATAGATTTCAGAAAGGGCACAGGAAGAATAATAAACATGTTTAAAATCATACAACGTTAAAGCAAAAGATATATAAGTGTGATAAATCTGATGCAAGGTTTCGAGGAAAGTCACTGTGATTTAATAAAAAATAGTAACCGACGGCAAAGGACTCTAAAAGGTATATTGGGGTTTAATTTGATGATTTTATATGTCTGACGTGGATATATGTGCTTACAAAATATTTTGTCGCATTGAGCTTTACAATCAAATTACCCAAATATTTCTAAACGATTTTCATATAAAAATGTTTGTAATAAATTCACCGTTTAATTTGGGATGAGCTACTGTTTAAAATGTACTAGATGTGTTAAAATGCTCCGCAATGGTTATTCAAACAAAACTTTGGGTTCGAGAGTCGTCTGGAGCCGCCTTGATAATGTGTTAAGATAATGTGGAGCCGCTTTGATAATGTGTTAAGATAATGTGATAACATGACGCTGAGGAACCCGATTCTGTTGAAGTTGAGAAAAAGGGGGAAATAAACATTGTTCCAAATAATAGTAAACCAGATGAAGGGACGAAATGAACAGAAGCTAACTGCCCAAGATATCAAAGTGCTTGCATCGACAAGACTGGCAACTCTGCTTGTACTTGTGATTATCCCCTTGTACTATGCGTTGCATATTTATTTTCATAGGATAGCAACAGTAGGCGATATACTTTGACCGTTGACATTATTTCATAATTAATTACGTCTTAGATTTTTTTAATGTCATACATTGCATCGCCCCCCCCCCCATATTAGGGAAAGATAATGTACCTATGTACTAAATTAGACAAAGTTCTTTAACTAACAATCTATCGCCACTCATGTCCTTATCGCTATCCCAATCGGTTCCAAACGAACTAGATGAACCAGATGACCGAAATAAATTCCAACAAAAACAATTACGAGTACACTGAATAAAATAGAAGGGATAACGAAATACAACAGGGATGGGAAGAGATGTAAACCAATGATGAGATGAAAAGAAAGTTGGAAGAGAAAACTGAAATGTAAGCACAGAAGGAAATGAGGAAGATGAGTAGAAAAAACGAAATAGTGGTAAAACAGAAACTGGAGAAGAGTTAAGGATAAGAGCGTTAAGGAAAATGAATTGGGAATAGAACAAGAGGGGTGGAAATGCAGGGCAAATGGGGGAAGAGTTGGTTTAATGATGAAATGGAAGGTGGTCAAGAAATTAGGTTAAAAAGAGTTGGTAGACGAAATATTCCTTGAAATGGTAATTGAACTAAAGGAACAGGTGATGCAAATTGAAGACCAACGGAAGGGCAGAGATGGGGTGCGAGGCGTAGCCGCCCTTGAACCACGAGGAGGAAAAGTTGGAGAAGCCCGAGCACAAGAAGACGAGCATTGGTATTTATATTCGAACAAATTTTCGACGTTTGAAAAATAATAAATTAAATTTATAAAAAACCTTAAAGTCCAAAGCCAACTTGTTTTATTATTCGGATTTTTGGTACTTGGTAATATTATTTATAGCAATTAAAACCCCCTCATTATACTACAACAATTATCACCCAATAATCGGGGTTGTTTTTAAAATACCATTAATTTATCATAATAATATATATAGCTTCTTCGTATCGAGAATGAATTTCCCACCGCTGTCACGTTCAAGACTCCATCACCTGCCCATAACCCGAGCAATCAAAACTAACTACTTCCACCTAAAAACCAGTCCTTTGAAACTTTTTCTCCCATAACAGGCAGCGATGTTTACGAGACGAGTAATTAAATTTGAAACGGCTCCGCATCCGGCGAAATTAAAAACTCTCCATGACACAATGTTTAATGGCACGAACGTTACGCAACCGCTGGCGGCGCATTCGTCTAAAATATTTTCGCGTTTTCGAGACGTCGCTCGCTTCAATTCCACGCGCTCGCTAATTGGGTTTAAATTTGCGTTTACTCCGCCGGCGGCGTTGGCGGAGTAATTAAAACGCATTCGGCGGAAAAACGGTCGCGGAGCGATTGTGCCGGCGCATTGTCTCGGAGCGAGCGTTGCGAAAGACCCGGTGGCCCGGTGCGCGGTGGCGCACTTTCGATTCAATTATCCGCGACTGCGTTACGTCAACGGTTTGAAAAGTGAGATTTAGCACGTAATTAAGCGCGGAGTTAATTTGCCGGCGCGCGCGATTGAGGACGCGATAATGACGGACTGGCGCAGATTTGATTTAGATTAAATAAAGTGGTAGGATGTTGCCAGCTGGCCTAATGCGATTTGCGAGATAATCAGAAGTGATTGGAACGATGCCCCGTCGTATGTGTCGTTTATGTTCGCGAATGGAAATAAATTGAAATATTTTCGCTGCGCCCCTTTCGGAAATAAATTTGATACGCGCCTGTCCTAGGTTAACCTATCTGTACGTACATACAAAGATTCTGTATCATCGTTTTGTGACACTATCGATTCTTGTTTGTTTTATTTGATTTAAACGTTATTTTTTAAAAAATACCGTTAGTCTGTATTTTTATCAATTTTGAAGATTTTTTTATTATCATATCAATTATTAAACATCTATAAAATTTCAACAGATTAGATCTGCAAAAAGTGTTGGGTTTCTTGGATCGTTTTGCCCTTATTCTGAGCTTATTTCTCCAGGCATTTACGACGCGGATTGCTCAACATGGTACAAGGAGCTTAGACAGGTTTTGTTGGCGGAGATAAAATGATGATAGATTTAGATAAATATAATTGAACTCGATGTGCAAGAAATATTAATCATCATTTTTATTTAACGTGGCGAGAAATCTTTAATTTAAATCTCTTAACCCCCATTTGCAAGTTCCAATTAACTGCATAGAAACCGTTGATGCTGCTATTATTTCTATGGGATATAAGGTCAGGATTAACTACATGTCATGCAAACGGGCTGTAGAAATATAAACAATTAACTAGAGAATTACGTTTGTAAGAGTTGATCGTTGTTTTTATCGTCATTTAAGTATTTAATTCGATTTCGACGAAGGTGCAATCAAATTAAAATTATTATTATTATTTGCGTTTATTTGTGTCGTTTGTGTGTTAAGATTCAATTTTCTGGTTGTTTCCGAATTGTGACAAGTTACACAATCGACCACTAGTCGTTTGTTGTTGATATCGATTAGTTTATTTCACTGTTGATATAAAACGTGGTATGTTCCATTTGCAAGCTAAATATCAACCAACCAGAAAAGGCCCAATTTACATCGATGCTCTGATCTAACGATCCACTTGGCTGCGAATCCTTTTGCAGTTTTATGTACATTTGTGCCTTTATGCCAACCTAACTGAACCCAACTCAACCCAACCTAATCCAACCTAACCCAACCCAACGTAACCTAATCCAATCCAACACAACCTAAACCCTTATCATGACATTTATTTGTCAGCACATTTCAAAAATGTTGTCATCGTCAGAAGTCAAAGGATTCAAAATATTTATAATTTATAAAAACCCACCTCATTGGTGATATTTAAATTTGAACGTTTGGGCACTTGAAATAATTGTCTTAGCGTGGTTTGCACTAAATAACTTAGATAAATAAATAATTTCCTTGCCAATTCTACACGACTTGAACAATCTAACACATTTGTTCCTCTTTTCACACAGTCGACACAGGTTAACCTAATCACCTGACTGTTTACACGACTTGAACAATTTGTCTCAAAAGTTATACATTTCCTTACACCTTCATGTCTCCTCCGCCACGTTCTTAAAAACTTTGTTGGTAAATGGTTTTAAACACAGATTTAGTGACGTGTTGGTAATATTGCTTATCAGTGTGGGACTTCAGAAACAGAGAGCAGAAACGTCAGACATTGAAACGTGTCAGGTGCGGACTGAAATTTTTTTTTATATATATAATTTTAAATAATTTTGTTTTAAAACGTCTGTAGTATATTTAATCGTTTGATCACCGAAACAGGGTTTGGGTTCCGCTAGGTTGGGTTACCTAACTCAAATTTAAGTCGCCTCAACTTTAGGACCCCAGCCAACCAAGTTGGTTGAGATTTTTTCGTAATTTATTTATGTAGGTGTGTTATTTTATTGTCAAAATTTTAATTTTTAATTCTTCGATTTTCTTAATTTTTTTCCATTTTTTATTCTGATGCTCCAGGTTTTGTTTTTATGGTATCTTGTCTGATTTTTTGTTTTCTGTGCACATTTCGAAATTGTTATAATTTTAACTTTTGCAAATGTTCTGTTGCGTCTAAGTCTAAACCATTTTTTTAGATTTCTTAAGCAGTTTTTTATTATTTTTATTTCTAGTGCTTGTTGTCGTATGCTGATTTTCTTCGTTTTGTTATGTTTTTTTAATGCTGTTTGCCTTTTGCGCGTTTCTGATTGATTTGCATGTCCCTCCTCAGCTTTTTTTTTAAATTTTTTTGTTTACTTCTGACCTCTTTATTTTTACTTTGGAAGAATTGTTTTTGTTGGGTTGGGGTGGGTTGTGTTGTGTTGGGTTGAGTTGGGTTGGGGTTTCGTTTTCACTTTGGAAGATTTTAACTTTTCTTGTATTGGGTGGTTTTACTTACGTTGTTTGAAACGTATTTTCTTGATTTGCAACCACTCTTATTTATGTCTTTTTATTTTTATTTTTTTCATTGTGGTATTTTTTCCATGTTTTTTGTTGTTGTATTTGTAGCAATTTACTGCTATATTATTTTTTGTTGTAACTTTTCTTAGTAAATTTTTCCATTTCTTCTATGATCGTTCGTTTTTTTTTTTCGTTTGATTTCACAAAAAATTCTGTATATTGATTCACCTTGAAAGTTATTTTAAGTTGTTTGTTTCTTTCGTTCGTTTAGTTTTTATTTTACCTTTCTTATGAACACAGAAATAACTGAATTTTTCATATAAATTTAGAATACAACTCACAATTTACATTTTTATTGTTGCATTGATGTTATGATTCTCTAGAGACAAAACGTCGTGCGTTCCATTTGCAGGCTAAACATAGACTGACTCGTGCGAAAAAGCGACCGATTTTCATGGATCGTGACCCTATTGGCTGTAAATTCTCGACTATGATTAGCCGAAATCAGAACGTGTGCACGCATAAACGCAACTGAGTAAAATTTTAGAAAATATGACTTTAAACTTACTGTGTTACTCACGTTACTTTTAAGAACGTTTCATATAATTTCAGGATATGAAGTGAAATGTTTTTTTATGAAATTATGACATTGTACATGTTTTAAAGAAACCGGTGTATTTAGAAACAGTTTTCGATAGCCATGTTATTTAGCCATATTAAACGTTATATACAGGGTGTAAGTTAAATACGCAAAAATTATTCAAGAAAGAAAATTATTTTTGGTTTGAAAGTTTGATGTTATGGTAATCTATTGTCTAATTGGAAAAGGATTGTGACGATTTTTTTTTATTGGAATTTTTTATTGGTTTGCCTTTCGATAACAAGTAGATGTGGGAGTTTTTTTTTTTAATTTTCGTAGACAAGGTACACGTGCCCCTAACTATTGCAAGTCAAAATTTAAATGTAATAAAATGACCCGTACTGCTATGCTGTGGCATAATACAGAACATTTGAGTCCTGCTCTGCGACAACCACATATTTTTCCGCACGTCGTTTTGCATTTGCAGGAAATTGTCTTCAGCAAACATTCTGGTGCTGGGTCAGCATTTGTCGCGACATGTTCTAGTCCACGATTGGTATTCTTCCACCCCCACTCCGTAGCATCGGCTTCATACTGCAGCCAGATTAGCATTTGCTGATACGTCCTGTACGTATGTTATCGCGGTCGTGGGGTGGGAAGAGCTCGAGCGGGAATGAGGAGAAGCGGCAAGGTAAAAACAAAAAAGCGTAAATGGAAGGGATCAGGAAACTTCATCGAATCGTACGATGGCATAAAAAGTAGGTGCTAAAAGTACGTATTCGATTCCCGAATACCGAACTACCAGTAACCCCTCTCCCATCGCCGATTCGCGAAGGAAAACCGCTCTTACAACTTTTTCAGGGCGGTACCTTCGTTGGTCTAATTCAACTGGACTACATGCGCTATTTTTGCTGCAGTTCAAACGATATCTCCGGAAGGTGGGAGTAAATTTTCGATCAGTAGTGGAGCCTTATTCTCACACTTGACCCTTCCTACAGGTGGGCTACCAATTGCATGTAATTTTTTTTTGTCCTTTTGAGCCGCCAATGACAAGCGCTTCACGATATCGATAGATCACTTTTTACTTTCTTATACATTATGTATAAGTATAGGAATCATGAAAATTTTCGAACTCGATATTTCAACGGATATACACGTTTTGAGGTCCCCTGAATCGTTTCTGACTATTTTCGGAATGACGTCTGTGTGTGTGTCTGTGCGCGCTCTAGCGTCCACACGATTATAGCTAGAGCTCTGAAACTTTCAACTTAACATTTGTATGAAGCAAGGAGGAAAACGTCCTATTTTGAACTCAACCGGAAGTGATGGTTTACTCTTATCACCGTTTTCCATATCTCGGAAACGTTACACGTTACGGAAAAAAATATTCATAAACAACTTTCATTTGAAAAGTTTTTTCGTATAACTGAGTATAAGAAAGTTCAGTGCGGACCACTGCAGATTTTTTGTATTATGAATGCTCTGCATTTTATTAGGAATTTATTATAATCGTATCCACTGCGCTGTCAAATAAAATAATAGTGATTGTCAATTTGGACAAACTGCGGGCATAATTAAGGTAGTTACAGCGTGTCCCAAAAGTGCTTGTCAAAAGTTGCGAAGTTTAAATTCGCTTTAAATAAAATTTTAAAGGGTTATTTATTATATACGTATAAACGTAGTCAATTGCTTTATTTCATCATTAATATTTGTTTATTCTTTTATGCAGTTATTAGTGAATGTTTTATTATTAATTGTGAACCAGTTTCTTGATTTAAGACATTACGCTCGTTTACATCGACATTGAGGTGACGCAAGTGACATTTAGCGACCACTGAATCACATCGGGTGCCACGTGAGCACCCGCTCAGTCATTAACGCCGATACCCGACACCCATTCGCGTCTTATTTTACAAATCGCAATCGGGCGACAACCATTACGTCTTAATTTTTTACACCGTTCGAATATCGCACTCGTTTTCGTCGTCGAGGTGCGCGCTCCCATTGCGAGTTCGCCGTTTCGATCGGCGATAACCCCCGGTTCTAATAACTTATTGCCTATTTGTTGCTGCCCCTGCGGCCGTATCGTGCACCCCACCCGGCACTTTCGTCCCCAGCCGCACTTGAAGTGCTTTAACCACGGCGAGCGCACCGGGCGACGCTTGCCATATGTTTCGCGTACAGGTAGCGTAAAAAAATATCGCGTTGCGTGCCAGTGCATCGCGGAGTTCGTCGGGCACGTGAAACTGACCGGTGGCAGTTGCGATAAGGCGAGTGAAGGTGTCGGTGCGGCGCGAAACGAAGCGCGAGTTGTCGGTGGGATTTGTTTAGTGCGTTTCGGTTTCAATGTGGGTTACGATTTTACTATGTTGTGTCACGTCGACCTTTTGGGTACCCGACGAAATTATTTGCTAGCTCGCCCGCCACCTACGACGTTGTGACGTCGATTATGTGGCAGGCCTTGAGGTTTAATTACATGAGTTTTTGGCGAAAGTCGGGAAAGATTAAAAATCGAATTGTGTTGTTCCACAAATAATTTCAATTATTTAATTAAATTATCAAATGTTTGATAGCTAACGGGGACTAAAGGGCCGAAATTTGTCACCGTTTATTTATTTTAACTTTATAATAAATAGGTCCGACTCAGAGACCCTGAGACTGGCCCTTTATTGATCGATCTCCTCTCCAGATTTTCCCTTATATTTCCCTGACGTTTATCGTTCTAAATCAATGCATTTCTACCCTATTTCTTGTACGCCCTATTCCAATAACTAGTGTTTTATTTGTTATCTTTGACGTTTTTATATTTTCAACATACGACTTCCCCGATTCTACCTTTTTGCATTATAGAAAAAATTCAACTCGTCTATATTTTTAGATTTTCACTGGTGTACGTCCAGTTATTGCTAGGTTTGAGATCCAAAATTTATTGTATTGCATTATAACATAACGATGTATAATACATTTTTGGTCATGTCAAATATTCAAGCTCTTCCCCTTTTCATTTCCAATTCATTCTTTGATTTTGACGTTGGCGCTAACAGTCTCCTAAAATTTATCAATTCTTCAATAGGTACCTAAAACGTCTCTTTGCGATTTCGTTCTGTCACTTACACGTCGCGTTGTCTTTACCAAATCTTTATTCCCCATTTCATTGATGAACCCAACCAAGGTTTAAATTGCCCACTTTCCATTTTAACTTCCAAGATTTTTTACTCGTTCTCCGTTATTTAAATAGAAACATCTATTAACCAAACCAAATATATTCCCCTTCTCCTTTTATGTTCCAATGTATATGATTTTCGTACCTGCCATTTAGTTACCCAAAATTGTTCTTCGCTTGAATTACGTGATAATGCACAACTGCATCAACGCCAAGATGTTTTACCCCAAATTTAATTCCCCTTTTTAGTCCCAACCAAGATTTGTTTCCATCTTCCTTATCAAGGATGCACATTACCAATCAATTTATTCCTCGACTCGGTATCATTGTCATTGGTCAAAGTCATTGGTCTTTGTTCCTCTTTTCATTGCTTACTATGTTTCGTTACCCTTATTCGATATTTCTTATTATATTTCTCCGTTGTGTCCATTTTTAATTATTAAATCTAAGTGAACTCATCATTTTCTTGTCGAACCCAACTACCGTTTATGTTAGTTAGTTGGGTGCATTGTTAAGTGTATTTCCACATGGGAACTCATTTCCATTGTCGTCGTCCACTTCACGTTTTAATTGCCTACTAATTGACATTATTCCCCTTTTCATTACCCCACAATATTCAATCATCATACTTTCTTCACTGACATACTTGACAACCCAACCCAACCCAACGCAACCCAAAAACGTCAATGGTCAGATTTGTTGCTTTTTTATTTGAAAATCACGGCGTTGTCCCTATTCCAATCCCACCCACGTTTATTCCCCTCTTCGTTACCAAACCACGGCCTTCGCGGCTATCATTGTTACTTTCTTAAAATTTGCAATTTGGAGGGACACGTTGTACTGTCTCAATTTTATTCCTCCACACGAATTCATTTTCATTAACTTTAAAAAGTTCGTGTTCACGTCTTAGTATTCCCCCTTTCGTTGCCCGCGATCTTTTATAATTAATGACTTAATCGATTATGTCCCTTATTAATTATTCAGCTTAGTTTATTCCTCAGCAAAGATTTACATTATCTGAGCTAAATTTATTTTATTACAAATTTTATTTGGTATCTTATTTCTATCTTTTTGCAATCTATTGTACGCTAAAAATATTCCCCGTCGTGTCATTTCTTTTATGTTCCAAGGGAGCTGTTATTTATTTCCCGTTCGTGATTCTTGGTGATGATCTAATCATTTTTTTATTCTCGTCTAATTATCGCTGTCAACAATGCTTGCAATTATGCAATGAAACCTTATTCCCCATTTCATTTCAAAACGAAACCATTGTTTACATTCCTCATTTGCATTTGTACTTGCCCGTGGCGTCAGTTTTTTTTATTTGTCATTCCTTCCCCAATGCTTCCTCGCCTGGCTCACCATGAAATGCAATTCTTCCTGATACGTTTTTATTATCCTGGGCCTTGATATTTATTTTCCATGCCTCGGTCTTTGTGTTGGTCTAAGTCAACACAATCAAGATTTCCATTGTGCTATGGAATTTGTACTTTGCCAAGGTTAGGGGAATAAACTTGGGTTGGGTTGGATTGGGTCGGGTTCGTTTTTTATTGGGCAATCAAATTTAATTCCCAAATGTTTGTTAATTATAATTTTCATTTGATTTTCATTTCTATTACATCTATATTGTTAATTTCTTTCATTGCCCCCCTTTTTATTGTTCCTTCGTTTCGTTTATTTCACTATTGTTATTTGAGTTGTATAACTTGTCATTTTTTTTGTTTGATTTATCTTCATCTGCTCTTATTTTTTCGTTAATTAATTTGTCCAGTTTTCGTTCCTTGGATATTTGTAAATTGATTGATTCATCAACTCTGTCCCTGATTAGTACCCAGTTAAGATTTATTCCCCAATATATTCATTCGCATTACCTGCGCTCAAATTTATATTTTACAAAATTTATTTAATTTTAATTAAATTAATTTTTTTATTATTTAACGTATACCAAAGACATGCCCTTTTATGTCACTACCTTTTATATTGCAATGTTACCAACAGCTTATTTCCAGTTTCTCATGCCTCGGAATAATCCAATCAAACGTTTTATTTAATTTTAGTTTTATTTGTCGGTATTTAATATCGATGTTTGTAATTGTATAACTGAACATTATTTCCCATTTCATTGCGAACTGAAAATAATGTTATTTTTTTTTTCAAATCCGATTTAATTCCCCTGCATGCGTCCCCCATTCTTGATAGTTTTTTATCTTCGTAGGCAATTGATATTTCATATTCCTTATTGTGTTCCGATTTAACGTTCTTGCCCTGTGATGTTTTTTTTTATTACTGCAGTGGCTTGGTTTTTAATTATCCGAGCAAAGTGTATTCCCCATTTAATTGCGAAGCAACCAAATCTAACCCAACCCAACCTAATAAGGGTTTGTGTCATGGGCAGGGATTTGTACTTTTCCAGCTGTATTCCCATGTTTTGTTTGTTTCACTGTTCTATACAATTGTGTTCCCCTAAATCGTGGAAAGAGTTGGATTAGAATATTTCCAAACCCAACCTCATCCGCAATTCCATTTATTTTAGTATCGATATTGACATTGCTTGTCACATTGCATTACCCATTTCCTTATCCAATTCTGCATTAATTGTTGAATTTCCCTATTTTTTTTTCCCCATCCCAATCTTACTTTATTCCCCTTGGACTTTTCTAGTTTTCTTTTCCATTGGTTTAATTTTCATTTATTTCTAGTTTATTTATCACTTTAATTGTTTTCACTTGTTTGTTTTTCTTATTGTTGATTCTATTTTATTTTCTTTCCCTTACTTTGTTCTCCTTAATGCCTCGTTAGTTTTCATTTGTTGGGGAGTTTTTATTTTGTTAATTCATTTCTTGTATTTCAACATTGGTCAAATGTGCCATTTTATTTATTTCCATTGCTTTGTTTTTAATTCACAGTTGTGGGCTTATTATTTATTATTATTATTTATTATTTTCTTTTTCGATTTGCGTCGCTAAAGGTTTTGTTTCATTAGATTTGTAACGGATTTACTTCAATGCATTCTATCGCAATGCGAAGTGCTTGCACCGGCAAGGCTATTAGGCGCTGTCGACTCTGCCTTTACTCCTGTATGCATCCTCGCTGTGTAGCAATAATTATTTCCCAATTAATTAAGTACTACCATTCTATCGCCACAGATTTACTTTCTTGAAATTTTATCTCAAATTTATCTATTTCTGGTTTTTCGTACAATTATAGTTTATTTACTTCTTTAATAGTTTTCAATTGTTTTTTTTTGTTTTAATGCATTTGTTCCTTACATCGTTCATGTTGGTTTGATGTTCATGCTGTTTGCGTTCGTATCGATTTATTTTGATTATTATTTTCTTTGGTATTTATATCTTTGATATTTTTTCAGATATAAAATATTTAACGTAGAAATTGGGACACACTGTATATGCGTTGAAATGTTATGACGTGCGTTGTGTTTTGTTGCGAGTTACGAACGGGGAAAGTGCCTCGAGCCAGCGCAGCGTAAAATTGTCGCCCACCTTGAAAACCTTATTAATTATGCAATCTGGACGTACCTACCCACCGACTAACGATCTCTCCGGGATACGTTTCGCAAGAAATTCGTGAAATTTCTCAAATTTTCGAATCGAGGCGGCCGCGCGTCGGCCACCCGCTCGTTTTGCAACGCACGCACACACCTGCCCACGAAAAGCGAGCGGCCGCCATCGGCGAATCAATTGTCCCATATATTAACTTCGACTTCCTCATTCGATTTAGAATTCGTACGGGCGGGTGCCGGAGCGAGCTTAGTCTTGTGACGGCGGCGTCCCCCAGCGGTTACCGATTTTAGTCGCTCCGCGAACCGCTCGCCATCGATTCCTATTTAACACGCGCGTGCCGAGCGGTGCCATGGACGACCTGGACTGCCTGGATTTTTACAAGGAGATCGAGGAGCACTACGAGGTCGAGCTGCGGCGAAAGATGAAAAAAGACTGGGAGGACTACTGGGCATGGTGCGTGTGTTTGATTTTCTTTAATCGAATCGAATCGCGCGCGTAGCGTACGCGGTGTTTTTTTTTCGCGGCGGCCGCGATTGCCAAATTGGGTCAGAGCCGCGCGAATCGGTCATGCGGCGCACAATTTATTTGTTATGGGATGTGTGGTTGTTTTTGAATCGAAAATTTGCGTTAGTTTGACGTCGGTTATCTCGTCGATTGCTTCCGACACAGGACGTGTTTCCCGTTTCTGTTGCTTTTATCCGATAGTGGGAAGCCACTATCGGATAGGCGTGTAACATGATCAGAATATTGTTATGGAATTTGGTGCTGAGGTGCAAGGGAGAGACTGTGAATGCACAGATGCACAAAAATGTTATGATTAGATTTTTATTAAATTTATTATGAAACTTAAAAAAAATTGAACTTTAACATTTGCAAATGAAGGTGAAGTTACCAAACGTTCTAAAATCCAAAGTTTGAGAAAATGCAAAAAATTTAAATCTATTAAATTAATTAAACGACGACAAATTTACGAAAATTAAGTCATAATTGCCAAAATTGTGAAAATGTTTAAAATGAAATGTTTTGATGTTGCCAAATTTTTTTGTAATTTTTACATTTTGACTTTATTGACAATGACTGCTCATTTTTATTTCAGACAATTTTGCTATTTTGGCAAATTTCAAAAATGCAATTGTGTTTTTATTCACAGATTTAGTTTGATTTTTTTTATATTTTATGCAAGTTTGGTTTGGTTTGGAGTTGCCAAAATTTTCAAAATGTTGAAATTGACAACACTGTCAAAATGGTAAAATCGTCTAAAATGTAAGAAATGTTATAATTATCAAAGATCGTCGAAAATCGACAAAGTTGTCCAAAATTACAAAACGTGGTATAAATCTGTAACAATTAAAATTGAAAACAGCAAAAATGTATCGAGTTTATTGTCAAACTTGTCAAAAAATAATCAAAATTGTCGAAATTTATTATCAATTTGTCAAAAAGAAAGTAAAATTTCAAAAGGTGAATAAATTGAATGAATTTGTAAATAAAGGGCAAGTTACCAAATTGATAAACACGTCTAAAAATGCAAAAGTTCAAAATCCATTTCCATTGGCACAAATATGTAACATTTGAAACTACAGAAAAAAATCTTACCCAAAAAATGTTACTCTTATCAAAAGATTTTCGAAAATTTCAAACGACGACAAAATTGCCGAAACATTAAAATTGACAGTATTGTCAAAATAGTAAAATTGTTTTAGAAATGTCTTAAGGGGGAGTTACACATTGCCAATTTTCAAGAATTTTGCGTAAAAAAAACTACAAAATATTTTGATACGAAACTTTTTCATGTTGTTGTACATCAATTGAACATCACACATGATTTTTGGTAAATGTCAATGTTGACTCCCAAGACCTGGAGATGGCTTTGACAGAGCCTCTATCGAAAGTGAGGAGTCAAACGGTGTGCAGGATTGGGTCCACAGTAGTTATCGAAAATAAAAAAATCAACACAGTTGTTACGTCAGCAAAGTCCTGATCGTTCATTTTTTCAAACTTACGATTTTTCGCAAAATGGCGAACATTATTCCAAAAAAGTTATTCTTTTATCATTTTTTCTGTCCCATTCGAAGCTGTCAAAAATCAAGAAAACGAAATTTTCCAAAAATGAACGATCGGAACATTGGAAAGTATTCCCTGTGAATTTAAAAAAAAAATCGTCGCGATACGTTCAGTCGTTTTCCTGTAATCGTGCGCACCAATTTGAAAAATCTAACTTTTGGGAAAACGCGTTTGAAGTCGAGATGTTCGCAACGTGAAGAAACGTTTAAAACTGAGGGACTGGGAGGGCTTATTTCTAAGACCTTTTAGAAAATAAAAAATAAAAGAGAAATTTTTTTAGATCGCCAAGTCAACATTGGCCACATTTTTGCAGCTTCGACTTTGTTTTGGAAAATTTTGATCAATTTCGACAGTTTGGCTTAAGTGTAATTGTCAATAAAGCCAAACTGTCGAAATTGATCAAAATTTTCCATTCCATTTTGCTATTTTGACAAATTTAACTCTGGACAATTCTGGATTTACCACATTCTTTGTAAATACGACGCCGTTTACAATGACAATTGGGATTAATTAAAAATTCAAAAATTGTATTTGCAGCATAAAGTTAATTAATATTTTCTGGTAATTGTATTTAAGGAACAAGTAACGACATATGTTGGGGGTGTGTGTGTATGTATGTTGCCACTTTTAAGCTACCAACGATAAGAGTCGATTTTTCCGTTGCATGCAAACGTAGACCAAATTGTATAGAATTTAACACAAATTTTACTCGAAGAGAATCGAACCCAACGCAATACAACCCAAATGCGAAATTTTACAACCAACTCTACTTAATCCAACTTCTCTTCTAAAAACAGCTGGATTAAAAATGGATTGAAAATTACTCAATGTGAACTGGTATTTCATTATAAGTTGAAGATTTTTTTAAAACCATATTATTATTTATACTCGTAGACAGAGTTTTATGTCTTCTGAAACTTGTTTTAGATTTGTGCATCGGTTGACCTATGTGTTGAGTTTTGAATATCGTAGCCAATTATGCTTCATTTTTCAAATCTGATTGGATTAAGAAAGATAAAAAAATTAGGTTTCATTTCTAAGGAAATTTTTGGGCTTAAACTTCAGGTAGATTTTCACATACAGATGGAACCTATTTGAGCCAATGTTTCAATTCCTGTTTAACGGTAAATTTTTTTAAAGTAATTTGATTTTGTTCGGACTTGCATTGCGTATGATATTGACTTGATTGACAACATAAATTTTTTTTTAATTTGTAAAGAAGACAAATTTGACAAAACGTTAAACTTAATTGGATTGACTGAAGAGGCAAAATTATCAAAAATGAAAAACTGTCAAAGTTCAAAATTTTAAAATCACCGAATTGCTAATGCAATACCTTAAAGTTATCACACTTTTATTTTTAAAAATCGTAAACTTGCCAAAAACGACAGTTGCAAAAAACTTATCCAAAATCCTAGACAGCGTTCAAAACTGCAAAAAAAATGGAAAATATTGTCCGAATTGTATATATTATCAAAATTATTGAAAATGTTAAAAGGTTGAGGGATATGGGGCCAGAACTTATTCTATAAATTAACTATTAATTGGAATTCTATGTGTGGTGAAAATTTCAATCACAAATTTTCCCAAAATGCAAAATAATGTTAAGACTCAATATGGTAAGAAATTTTGAGTGTGGCATACTTGTTGGAAAAGTCAAAATAGTCCCAAATTATATCAAATTCTTTGAAACGATGAAAATAAATCGTCCAATGGAGTAAAAAAAGTATGGCTTCAAAATTTTTAAAAATACTTAATTTAATAAATTTGAAACGATGTGAAATATGAACTTGACACTAAGCTAATTAGACAAAACGTTCTATTTTCGAATTCAATTTCTTAAACGTGTCTTTTTTATCGATAATTGGGTTGGGTTGACTTGATTTCTATTAAAAATCTCGATCAATTAATCTTAATACGTGGGTGTTTTTGAAAATCATCTTCGATTAAGTTTTTTTTTTAATTGTTTAGCTTCTTGGAGTAAGTTAATTAATTTTTCATGTTACCTATGTTTATTTCCATTTCTTCTTTCTTTGCTTTGTTTTGCTTTGTTTTAAATTATTTTTAGTTGTTTTGCATCTATTCGCATATTTCGAAAATAACGTCGACGTTTAATTTCATTTCTAGAGAAAGTACTAAATAAAGGCAAAAATCTACGCAGCTGAAAATCAGCCACCGGTAGAAATTCTAAGAATTTTGCCGCTCGGTAAAACCGAAACTTATCATCTGTACGTGATAATAGCCCAGATGTCTGTTAAATCCCCGTCTATAAATAAATACAATCGTTTATGACTTCCCATAAAGTTATGATATCGTCCGTCGAGTTACCGTAGAAAAATGCACCGATAAAAAAAACCGAAAACATTTTTTAAATAACCGTTATCTTGTTTGTGGAATAGTTGCCTTATCGGCTCCGCCTATCTTCAACACGCGATGGATTGTTCCAGATTGCCCGCCCGCCCAATCAATCCTTTAAGATTTTTTCGACGTTTTAATCTACGATTTGAAATAAATTGCGTTTTTAACTTTTTTCGACAGTTAAAATAATTGTATTTTTTTTTGGTAACGATTACTAATGACTTTGTAATCTTTGCGTTTAAAACTACGAGAATACTGTCGTCCAGTTTCGATAAAACCCAACGAACGCACTGCAAAATCCATGAAGGGACGACCGACTTAGGGGTCTTGTCGCATTACTCATTGACTCATTGTGAGTCATTGGAACGAGGCACATAAATACAAACAGATCAATGAGATTACGCCGGGACGTTTGTGCGAGCCTCGTTTTCGCTCGCACGCGGCCGGGATTAATTTACGGGGTTCGACCTTCGAAGGCCAAATTGGCGAAAGCACAACAAATTGAACCTGCCCGGAAGCGAATCCCAGGACGAAGCGATCCGATCGAGCGTGGAACAACAATCGGTGATTTGTTTCGTCGCCGCTTCGTTGCCTCATTGCTTCATTACAGCCGACCGAAATGAAAATAATCGCGTTTTTTTTGTGATTAATTCAAACGGCGTAGTTTCCGTGCGACCATCGCGCGCCTAATTGCCGGCGTGTGCTTTGCGTGCGAATTGATCGAAAATGCGTTTCCGATACGAGAAGCGAAGGTGGGTTGAGTTATAAATGCGAAGAAGAGAGGAAGCAGTTGTGTGGAGTTGGGCGGGGACGTTGTTTAACCTCGCGATTCCCGTAGATGTGGTTGTGTTACATGGTTGCAACTTGGGCGTTTGGGAAATGAAATGAAATTACCATAACTGGAATTTCTTATCTTAGTACCGTACTCGTAAAAAAATAATTTTAGTTTAGAAATGGGAAGCGTTAAAATAACAATTTCGCCTCCTGCGTGTTATAGATAAATTCCCTTGAAAAAAAAACTACCACAAAAAGCTATTCATTGAAACTTGATTAAGTAAACTAGTCTGCTGAATATTTCACAAAAAAAGGCGAATCCGTAACGTGGTCGAGGCGTGAGCTAAACAGCCGCACAAAGGATATGAGATACGACAAAATAAAGTTGTAGACAATTGAATTTTCAAAAGGAAAGTCTTCGTCGACACATGTCTGTCTGTAATAGTTTAAAAACGGCAAGCGTTCAAAATCGGAATTCTGCTTCTTTCGAATAATGTGTGAGTATTATTCGCTTAATTAGTGATGCGTTTTTTACCGATATCTTAACGAAAACAACTTAGTTCAAATATAAATAGCTGAAATTTTCATTGACGAATTAAAGGAGACAGAATAATAAACGCAAACGAATGTTACTGTCTTATAACTGTCAGGTTGAGACTTACCGTGTACGATGCACACTCTCGCATTGAGACCTTCAAAATTTTAGTCTTGTAAGTTGGCACCACTTGTATTTCTTCAGCGTTAGTTTTTTTTCAAAATTGTGCTCAGGTAATAGAATAAACGGCGGTCAATTTAATCAAATAAATATTGATTAAATTAAATTGCAAATAAGTATTTGATATTTACGTAGTAGTAACTCACCGGGTGCGTGCCCAACCCTAGCACCGGAACACTTGGATTTGTGACTTATTATTATATTATTTTGCATTACGTGCATGCATCAAGTTTTTCTTTTTGAATGAAACGTAGCACTAGGCGCCTTTCGAACAAATCCAATGTTGCTGGTTCGATTAAACGGATGCGATGCACGTAGCTATAATTTGTCTTGGGCTTCTTATTTATATCGATCGACGGATAAATCACCCTTTGAATTTTGATCACAATTGCGCGTTGTATTTAAAGATCGCCCCACCTTCTAATTACTTTGTTTGTTTACCATTTGCGTCATAATTTAAGCTATGGACGGACTAGCGGGTGATTTATTCGCCACCAGATATAATTTGTTTGTGCATTTCTTCGTCGTTTAATGCACGAAACTAATTGATGTAAAATCCCGAAAGCACCACTTCAGCTTTAACTTTAAACGTTCCGACGAATTTTTCAGTGAGCAGTCTATAGCCAGCGCTCGAGCCAGTGTCATGGTCTACGATGACGTCAACAAAAAATGGGTGCCGTCGGGATCGTCTTCGGGACTGTCCAAGGTTCACATTTACCAACACACGGTGCAGCAGACGTTCAGGGTGGTCGGAAGAAAACTGCACGATCACGAGGTACTAATCCAGTCTATTATTACGATAATCAAATAATGAGAAATTTATAAAAAAAATACCGTTGTTAATATTGCAATTTTAAATTAAATGTCTGAGGATTTTAAATGAGAGCGAAATGCGCAAATTTCATTCCAAGCTTAACAATTAGCATATAAAGATAATGGGGTGTGATTATTTTTAAAATCGTGTAATTAGTTTATAAGACGCTTGTAATAAACTAAATCGGGCAGCAACCCAACATACGCAAAGGTATGTGTGAAGAATTTACAAATGTAATTTGTGGATGTGAAATATCTACGAAGTCGTTCTGGAGGAAAATTTTGCTATTGATGAGTGATTTTCCAATTGTGAGAAGAAACAACGTATGACTATTGAATAAAATAAATCGGGCAGCAACCCGACATGCACAACAATGACGTTGTTTAAAGATATGGAACGAAATTCATCGTAGTTGTATGTGTTTTGTATTTTTGACTATTTGGCTTTCATTTACCAAGATAGTTAAAATATTTCGAACGCAGCTTATGCATCGACGGATTGTTGTACCCCACATGTTGGTGCCCAAAAAGGCAATATTTTTGATCCATGACTCACTATGGGTCGAATGTTTTTTTGGTTTTTGTTTTAATTAACTTGTTGGTCAAAATTATTAAACGTTTGCTTAATTTTTGTTGCTATTGTGTACGGATTTATTAAAAATTAAATTTTCCAGGTTGTAATCAATTGTGCCATACTGAAGGGGTTGAAGTACAATCAGGCGACGGCCACATTTCACCAATGGAGAGACAATAAACAAGTGTACGGGCTGAACTTTAGTTCGAAAGAAGACGCAGACCTATTCGCCAGGGCCATGTACCATTCGTTAGAAGTAAGTCTAAGATAATCGCGAATTCCTCGCGATTTGTTTTCGAAAACAAAATTCCGGCCGGTAACGCCGGAGGCACGTCGGATAATCGCCGAAGAACAACAATCTTATCACCCATCCAGGCAAAGTTCACGGAAACAATTAAGTCGCGCGGCGAAGGAGGCGCTGTGGCCCCGACAGTCGTTTTTAGCGAACCGCCGAAGTAACACACCGTCCGTTTTGCAGGTACTTAGTAATATAGTTCGTCAACCGTCGCAACAGTATTCTGCTCCGATGCAACCGCAGTCGCAACAGCTGCAGCAGCAGCAACCGCCGCCCCAGCCGCAGCAGCTGCAGCAACTGCAGCAACCTCCGCTTCCGCCCCAACAGCAACAACCCCAGCCGCAGTACGACGAGGATATGGGATATCGCACGATGACGCGCGAGGACGTCGCGATGATCCAGGAACGACGGATATCGTCGGCGTTGATGTCGCCGCAACAGACGTCTCCGATGAATAATGTTCCGGCGGCACCGGCGCTTCCCAACGCCCAACCGGTTCCAAGTCCTGTATCACCACCCTCAGGTAATTGTCTGTTGTATACAACAGTTTTGATGAAAAATAGCTTTTGTGTGAAAAAATATCGTTGTATCATTTTAAGTTTTACACGGTTTTAGTCTTAGGGCTCTTGACGAGGTTGGGTTGGGTTGATAGATAAATTTATGGAATAATATCTAAAAGGACCAAAATTTTTGAGCCAAACATGTTTGGGGAAGATGCTCTGTAACTTCGTCCCTTTCATCTCTTCCATGCAGACAAAATCTAGATTCATCGGTGCATAAAACCCAAAGCCTAAGACCAGAGATTTTTTTGTGGTAGCTCAACAAGTTTCACTGTCCACGACGTTTTCCTTCTCTCTGGTGGTAAACTTTTTCTTAATTAATTTGTGTTCAATTTAAATTCATTATTGACTCGGATATAGTTATATGCCTGTTGGAGTCGCAATTACGTATGATGGTGGTGTTACCAACAAATGTAATTCTGGATTAAAAGCAACATTGATATTGTGGCAACCTGTTAAATTTTCAAGTAGTCTATTTCGTTAATTTTCTATCCATTGATACTGGCAAACTCAGGCTTAAGAACATTTATACGTTACATTTAGGTTTTAAACATTTGTATGACTTTTTTCTTAGTTTAACAATGTCTTTGTCTGGTTGAGACACCTTACTTATCATTTTTTAATTGATTTAATGAATCTTTGTTTAGGACTTTTTTTTCACCACAAATGGTAGCACCTCATAGTTGACGATTTTTGATCACGATTCGTCAAGCACTGATCTTCGTGGCTTGCTTTCCATCCTTCATACTCAGCGGTGTTTTTTTTTTTTTGATGTCCAATATTCGCAAGGTTTACAATAAGAACATTTTACAATAATATCCACAACCTTGCTTGCGTACAGTCCAATAACCGTCACTACTCTCAATAAAGACGTGAATCTACATTTCTTCCACGTTCCGTCCCCAGATACTGTGAGTTTCGTATTGTCATCAATGCTATTATCTCTCATGGCTTCTGTCTCTCTTCCCTGATAGCTTTTTTATTCAGCAAATAACTGCAGAAGAAGCCGTACTAATATTTTTTACTATGATGTCGTATGTCGCTTGTGCCATGGGTGGAGACAAGTCCATTATGCCGCAAAATTTTTGAGCACCATTCAAACCAATTCCTAACAGTCTTAGAGCAAAGAAGAGTCGTCTATTCTTTGCATAGGCACTCGCAATCAACGGAGCATATTATCATAATTTTGAGTCAATAAATTTATTAATATTTCCTTCTTTTGAAAAAGTGTTAACTATTATTAACTGCTAGCTAAGTTGGAAGAAAACTCGTCACGTATTGTCTCGACAGCTCAATGAATTTCGATTGGGTTCAATTGGTTTGGTTTTAGTTGCTGTACTAACTCAAGTCTGGACAAAGCTCTAAGAAAATTTTCCTGAGGCATGTTTCATGTAAAAAAATAGCAGACATAAGCCTGAAAGTTTTTTGTTTACCTCTTGTCCCTGTAGCCCTCGAGGCCTAAATGTTTTGAAGAAAATTCTGTGACTACATAATGTTCTAATGTAATTAGCTCTCGAGTTGATAAATAATCAGATCTGATAGTTTTCTGGTCAGCAACAATACAATTGGCGATAATTACTAGAGTATTTGTGCAAGTATAAGTGGTCTCATAATTCTTTGTCTTGGTACATCCTTGATGATCTTGTCAATTTTCAATTGGTAATTTAAAAAAATATTTCTTAAATTTATAGCAAGTTGACTTTGTGATTTTGTATTAGTTTCTAAGACTTATACGTCGTCGATTAAATTTTCTATGTCAAGTACATATTATTGGTTTCTGCAGGACCTGGTGGACATCAAAGGACCACGAGCGCGCCTCCAGCGCCCACACCCGCAGCGCCCCCACCGCCGCCGATGTCCGGAATCAGCGGAGGACCCGCAGCGCCGCCAGCACCCCCGATGGGCGCCGGTCCGCCGCCGATGACCATCGTCGTCTGCCCCCCGATGAACGCCGCGCCGCCCGCGGCCGCAGGGCCCCCGCCACCTCCACCGCCGCCGATGAACATGTCGCGATCGCAGAGCAGCGACGGCGGCGAAGTGAACTCGCTGGCCGCCCAGTTGCAGAACGCCCGGCTGAAGAAGAGCAAAAACACGCCGCCGCCGGCCGAAAACAGCGGATCGTCGACGAGCAGCGGCGGCAGCAGCAACTACGGGACGTTGGGCAGGGGCGGCGGCGGAAGTATGGCTTCGATGATGGACGAGATGGCCAAGACGTTGGCTAGGCGAAGAGCAGCCGTAAGTTTAATTTTTGTTGGTGTTTCGATGTATTTGGTTTTCTACATCGATTTAAAGTTAGTTAGATAATAGATTGTGGTAAAACCGTGGCATCCAAGTTGGATCCTGACATTGTAGGGTTCATGGCTTTTTTAGTTTTTGTTCGAATTTACAGGTTTTCAATGTTAAATGTTTAAAATTGATGTATAATATTTGCCGATCAAAGTTAGAAATGATAAACAGTGTAAAATCTTAAAAGCCATAAAAATCAAAACAATCTACGAGGGGAGATCATTATTTAGCGTCCCTGACGTAGCAGGCGTTGAATGAAGTTGAATCAATTAACAGGTTGACTCCCATTATGACCGCTACGATACATAAACAGTGACGCCACGTCGGTCAATTAGACCGCCAGCCCATACATAAATTCAAACTATCCCTGAGTGCCCATAAGCCTCTGCAATATTTTCTTGTTGTCACGGCAGGGACTTCCGCAAAGATTTTCTGGTTGGGTTATCTCAATTAGGTACGAATGTTGTATTGTTGTATCTTCTGCAGATTTTATTTCGAAGAGTGCTTTTATCACCTCTTCTCGGAACTTGGTGATCTTCATTTTTTTTCGGGTAACTGATATAGACTACCCAAGCTGTACTGAGTAGAAATTTGACTGCCAATTTTCTCTAGCCCTTTACGAAGGGGAGAATAATAACTCGACATTTGGTCATACAAGTCAATTGAAGATTTGCTTTCATTGTAGTCGATGATTGCCTTAGGCTTATCTATCTTTCTTGGTAGACAACATTAACACATCCCCTTCACATTTCTTAAGTTTTTTTTTATAACCTCCTTAGGATTGCCTTTGCGATTTTGGCGGAGTGTTCCAATGTGTTTTATTATCAATGACAATATTTGGGAGTTCCAGACTGGTGTGAAAATTATCAGCAACGATTGTTCTTGCAGTATTCAATAGCTCTTTGGACAAATTAATCACAACATTTGTTGCAACTGAAGCACCACCTCTTTCTTTTCCGGCATTTATTCTTACATTCCAGGTGTAACCATTCTCACTGCATAATTTGAATAATTTTTCCCCACATTTGTGAATTTTTTGCAGTATGTATTGTTTCATTGTCGAATGCCCTTCGTAGGCTACAATCTTCTCGTCAGTGCAAAATGTTTTTTTCGGAGTACACCTGTTGATAATTTTTTATCAGTGTGTCCAATAAAATTTTGCTTTGAAGAGTCTGTCACCTTCAGGACATTTCTTGTCGTCAGAAAAATGCCACATACGCAACAGCAGCTGAAAATGATTGCGTGGCATGATTTTATGAATAAGACAGTTTTTGTAAAATGAGGCTCCAATAATTTTCAAGAGATGGCATTTCAACAATCCCCATATAAGCAATTATCCGAAGAAATCTTAAAAACTCGCTTCTATGTATCTACCGGCCGTCATCTGTGCAACCGAGATTCAGATCCTGTATCATCACCATCCGTCAACACCTGCGTGACATAAAGATTTGTTTGCATAACCATCTTGTCAAAGATTACATTCTCCACCGACTGCCTCTGATTGATTCATTTTATGTATCTTGATTCATTTCTACGTCAAGAGCCAAACTATACGTTGGATCGTCTTCTAGTCTGTTATTATCTGGTCCATGAATTTCTTGCATCATTTCTTCTACCATCGTACCAGCTTCAGGATGTGCGGACTCACCACTATCACAAAATATATCTAACTTTTGTGTCTTTGACGTTCGAGATATTATGTAGAAAAATAAACGTTTGGTATTTCTTCAATTTGTTTCCTTCTATGTTAGGGACCGTAAATACCGATCACCCCTCGTAAATCGTACACTATATCCAATACCAAGAGTTGATGAATTATTCGTTACAGGCTACATATTGATTTTTATGGACCAATTCTCAATAAACGATTTTTAATAATTAGATGCATATACAAAGTGAAAAATTATTATTTCTAATTCAAGTTTTACATTCGGAATTTATTTCATTTTGTAAATTAAAGAGTCACAGAAAATGTTGTAAAAATAGTGTTTTGCAAAAAAAATATCAAGAACTAAAAACCGTAGACGATTTAAATAAAATTTTAGATTTTTAATGGCCTTAATGTTCGGAAGAAAAATTAGTTATTTTATTACCAATGGCTAACAATGGCAAAGTCGATAGGGCGTTGCAAGAATATGTGAAGCAGTATTTCAGTGGTAATAGGAACGAAACTTTTGCAGTACATGACAAAGTGAGTGTTCGTGAGTATCGTTATACGAAATCGACTTGGATTGCTGCTATCATTAAGTTATGTAGCTGCAAGTAATTTATCTTCAACATTCCAAGGTAGTACTGCAGTGCCCATCTGCTGCACATACCAGGATACTATTGGGTTTGGGCAGGAAAGACCTGCGCACTCTTAACTATCCTGGTGACTCGTCACAGGCATCACATGCATAGCCTGGGAGTGGCTAAGGCCACTGAGTGCCGACTATGCCTTGAAACTGAGGAAACAGCAGAGTACGTCATGTGTGCCTGCCCTGCTGGGGACCAAATCAGGTTCACAGTCACGAGATGTTGATGTAGATTACGTTTAGTGACATTCTTAATCACGAATCTCTAGAATATCGTAATATTATTAATGTGCTTGCCTCTGGGTTTGCAGTTAAAGAAATGCTTTTAACTTTAGCATCAAATCCTTGCCACAAATTAAATTCCGCTTCTGTAGAAGTAAATATACTTACTGAAGTGTTGTTAGCGGAGAGCCCACTAAGAATAATATTACCTTCCCTAAAAGATGACATTTTTAAAAGTTCTTTTTTTTCAAATACCTCCACTGTTGCGTTATTTTCGGTTGCGAAAATTTCTTAAAGCGTGAAACTAAAACAGATGCCGCACCAAGGATATCTATTTTCTCATACGGTGCAAGACTCTGTCCTGTTTCCTCAATTAAATGGAACTGTCTTTCCTGCTTCTCCTTGCTTTGATGCGCAACTTTGTTTATCACAACGGGGTTGCATTTCACGTATAAGAGGTATGAATATTGAAGATGTCGGATATTGGTCTCCAAATTAAGAGAATTAAGAGGTCATGACCCCAAGTGGATTGCATTCTTGAAGCACAGTCCACTGGTCATAAGTGAGAAGTGACATCAAGACAACCGATATCTTTTAGTTGCAGCAAAATATAATTATTAGTGAAGAGGTTCACCGTGTTGGCACATTTTGTTCCAGCTTCAGATTTGTCATGCCATGCCATGTCATTGTTGTTGTGCAGGGCTTGTCGGCGGCTACTACTAATTGTCTAAAAAATGTAACAATTGGTGGCAAACCGTTAAAATGTCTTGGTGCTTGTTGTTTGTGAAATTTTTAACATTCACACATTTCGAATATTTTGCAATGTTGTACATTTTCATTTATTGCATGAAAATAGGGTGCCTCCATTTTAAATACTCATTTAAGATTGAAGTGTTTCCATTATACTTGAAGTCTATTTTACAAATTTTACATGTTATGTTATCAGTTCCATGCTTTTCAAAATTGTCCCATACATGAGATTTTCTGGCTTCATTTTAAAAGTACAATTAAAATTAATTAGCCCCTGAAATTAATCCAAAAACAACTTGCATTGAAAAAAATGGTATCCTGCTTTAATTAGTCGATAACTAATTAAATTCATAAAAAATGTTTAGGGTTTGAAGATTCTTTCAAAGACGAGCAATATTAGTTTTGTGAGATATTAGTGAAATGTGTATGCTTTTCCCTTCTTATTGGAAATGTTGAGTGCGTAATTGTTTATAATAATTAAGTGAAATATTTTTAATGTTCGCTTGCTTTAATATCTACCTCTCAGTGATATCTTCAACTTTATGCTGTCTATCAAGTTTTACTTACTTATATTTAATGTACAAGAAAATTTATTATAAGAAAGTACAGTGTAGAATACTGTAAATATTTAATGTGCTGATATATTAAACAAATACTTTATATTGCAGGTGGAAAAGAAAAATCCGGATAACGTCGAGGAAGAAAAAGCGTCGTGGGAAAAGAGCAACACGTTGCCGGCGAACGCGTCTAAATTTTCGTCGGAGTCGCCCAAGAGCATCCGCAAAAGGTTCGGCTCGGCGTCCGAAGAGACAATCTTGAAGGTGAACGGCCTAAGCGACGTCGCCGGCCTTTCGCTCGGACCCACCGAACTGGAGAGCCTTAAGAGTGAATTAGTCAAGGAGATAAGGAAAGAAATCGCCAAAATGAAACAGGAAATACTAGACGGTATGTATTTAGTTACGACCTAAAATTTTGATGAATTAAATCATAATTATTTAAATTAACTGAAACCAAAATGGAGGTTTATCAGTGTTAATAATAGCGACCCGTTTCATCACAATTCGTCTCACTAAAATGATCTTTTTTATTGCAGCTATCAAATCAGAACTGAATAGAAGGTAATTTACACAGTAAGAAAAAACCGGACTCCCGTCTTTTTTATAATTTTACACTTGCGGAACCATGATATGTATTCATCCAGTATCCGATCGACGTAAGACACACGAACAAGTATAAATTTGTGAATGTTTCCTATGCCTCTCCGTACGCTAGAAGGGAATCGCTTTGAAATGTAGCCCTGCGATTCACTGCGACTTGTCGACTCACAGGTGACTTGTTGGCTCACAGGTGACTTGTCGCACGCGAGCAGCTTACGGATGGGCCAAAGAATTAATATAAACGCTATATAGATGTTGTAATACAAGACAAAAAGCACAGTGTAAGAATAAGTTTTAATATAGTATTTATTATTTACGGATAAGTTATAAATGAATATATTTAAATTTTTAGTGATCGCTATTGTATTTTGCGTGCTTTTCCGAAGACGTCCCACTCGGCGATTTTCTACGAATGACATTCCTGATCTTGCATTTATTAAGACTACTTACGCTGCCATTTTGAGCTTTAAAATCCACGATTGTTTCCCTTGCATTTTATAAACGGATTTTTTGATAGCACTTTACAAACTTCTTAATTAATAACAAGGAATTAATATTCACGATAAATAATTTTATATAACTTTTGAGAACCACGATTTCTAACTATTTTAATTACTTTTTAACTCGTTTGAAATTGTTTGTGTAACCTTTGAATCCAGGACCAAATTCCACGTCGTATAAACGAAACCACGAAAGGTCAATCATAAAATAATTGTGATAATAAATTAACGCACGATTTTCGTTCGATTTGAAAATTTGCAAATTTGCAATCGAAACTCCGTCTATTTCAACGCGAGTGGGACTCTACTGAAAAGCACGAATGTATAAATATTTATTATAAGTTAAGGGACTTCCAGTAAGATATTTATTCAAGCCATCTTTGAACTATAACACGTTACATGTTTTTTGAGCAAATGCAATTTTATCGCGAGCCGGAAATTTCGCTCAAAAGTCGGGGGCGCCGGAGCGTGCGCGGACCGGCAGCGTGTAAATACTTGAAATTTCAACCGGATGAAAAGAATGTGCCAATCGCTGGGTTCGTCTGACGGCCTATCTTCGTTTTGTTTCAGTGACGTGGTAAAGTTGCATTGCGTTGTGTTTCGCGAGGCAGTTGACGGACGACGAAGCGTGCGCGATCGAGAACCGTTTTATTTTCAGTTGTGCGTTGCGTGTTTCATCCTTGACTGTTTTTTCGTTTCGGTTCGTATGAAAATCGACATATAGACTCTCTCGTAAATGAAGTAATAGTCGCTTGAAAAAAAGGTTAGTTTAGAATCCATATATACATCGAAAGGTCGTTTCGGTTTATTTTGTGTTCGGAAACAGCCCGATGATAAAGCGTAATGACGATTGTATAAAATATAACATAATCATATTTGACGATTTTATTTTAAGTGAATATATACATATATAACGATAAATAACAGATAAGTGCAAGTCACGATGATGCATTTGTGATATTTAGTCGCATTTATATTTTGAGGCTTTTGTCCAGTTTATGGAGGTTTTTGATTACTTTCGTTAGGAAAGCGTGTGTATGTATTGATTTTTTTGGCGTCGCACATGGTTTTTTAATGTTTTTCGATTAATTCCCGCCCCCTTCGGTTCAATTGTGATCTCAAGTCAAATTTGCACAATTTCTTTTGAACAATTTTGTACCAACCTTTGTAATTAAGTTGAATTTTACAGTGTATTTAACATAAATAAACATCTTTAAAATAATATGTGTTTTCTTTGAGTTGACCACACCATATATATATTGCCATCCCACTTAGTTGACATACTTAATACAGCCACGCATGTCTCCTGGTAGACAACCTTAGATCTTGTTGCAAATTAAAAAATTTTCATGTAGTTTGATTGGATTCTTTCGTTGCAAATTTAAATTAAATTTTTACTCTAGTTCGACTATTCGAATAAAGATTGCACCTTGATTCACTTATAGTTTTTGCACATAGATGGCGCAACTATTCACTCGCGGATACTACCTACCGAAACTTGGGTTAGGTAGGAGCAAAACTCGTTAGGGTACGTGGTATGGGTGGGTTAGCTACGCATCCCACCCAGTCGACATACTTATAGCGACGCATGCCACTTGGTAGACATTCTTAATGATCTTGTTGCAATAACTATATAGATTTTCATATAGTTTGACTGTGTTAATTAGCCACTCATCTCGCCTAGGTAGACAAACTTATCCTGTTGGAAATTTTTATTAGTTTGATATTGGATTAAGATTGTTGTAAATTTTTATTAGTTTGATATTGTTGCAAATTTTTATTAGTTTGATATTGGATTGAGATTGTTGCAAATTTTATATTTCAAGTTAGCGCCATCTGTGTTCGAGTAGCCGAACTAAGGTAAAATTCTTTTTTCAAGTTGGCGCCATCTGTTTTCGAGTAGCCGAATTATGGTAAAATTATTTTTCAAGTTGGCGCCATCTGTTTTCGAGTAGTCGAACTAAGGTCAAAAATATACAATTTGCGAGTACTCGATTGGGTTGGGTTGGTGTACATGGAAAATAAACTCAAACAAACTTTTAATAAAATTTATATAATAATAAATAATTACACAGCGATAACATAGTGTTGTTACATTTCACATTTATTTATATACATTTCTAATTGATGTACATAGGATTTGCGGTAGAATCGTTGGGAGAGAAATATTTCCAGGTTCGTTCTTGGCCGATTCAGCGCAACCAAATTACAGCAAGTTATTTTCAGGAAGGTTACAATTTAAATTGGACGTGTTTTGTCCAAACAAAATTCAAGATAAAGATCATGGTGACCAACATTCGGGTGTTGTTCGACAGGCGACAATTATCGAAAAAAGAAAAAACTGCAGCCCTTTGTACGGCTTTTGTGACGATTAACTATTAATAATAGTGATACTATTGGTTGGGCCAACCCAACCCAACCCAACCCAACCCAACCCAACCCAACCCAACCCAACCCAACCCAACCCAACCCAACCCAACCCAACCCAACCCAACCCAACCCAACCCAACCCAACCCAACCCAACCCAACCCAACCCAACTAAGCCTTCACCTGAAAATAATTTGCGTTTGATCGTAATTACTGAAATTATCAAACGTTCAATAAATGAACCTGGAAATCACTGTTATTGGGGATAAGCAGACTTCTGGAGTAATTGTTCGTTATATTTAAAACAAATAAAAAATTACGTGTTACGGCTGTGGAATGTTAATGAATAAGAATGGAATAAATTCCAGAACCGTGAAAGTGTCTGCTTATTCCCAACGTTTTAGGCAGCAAAATATTCGTTCGTGATAGTGATTACGTAAGTTGCAAGGGATGACGTTTTTTTACATTTAGGGGAACAACATGGCGACGTGGGCCCGATTGTTACAATACAATAACATGGCATATCACAGGAAAATATAGATCAGCTTGGCGGCGATGGGTGCTACAAGCCTGCTAGATGCTCAGGCACGTCAGTTGAATGTGGAGATGGCGGTAGAATCACTGCGATATTAGAAGAAACCTCATAGGACCTAAAAACAATAATTTGATTAAGTTTCTAATATTGTGACAACATCCACATTTATTTTTCAAGATTACTCAATTACCAATACTCAAAACTCAAGTTACCAATAAAATTAGTTAGACTGGTTAATTCCATGTTTACACAACGACTTTTTGGATGCATATTGTATTTAAAGCACTTGCTGCCAGTAAATTAGCCTTAAGCATAATTTTATACATTGGGCAAGTTTATTGGTTTCAAACTCTTGCTGCACTTAAAGCAACAAGAGTCAATAAACTTGCCACCAATACACTTACAAGATCAAAATCTTGGAACATCTTAGCCATTGTAACGAATTGTGTGCATTCAAGTTTACTGGCTTCAAGGCACTTGCTACCAATAAACACAAAATGTGCCTTTTGTACCTCTCCAGGTAAATGATATAAAAAGAAAGTTGTTCTTACCTTTTTTAAACGTGCTGGGTTGTGTTAGTTTAGCAGCAAACACGTAGTCTTCAAATCTTTCATTTTGATCAATCTCTCCATCCACTCAAGCGCTGAAGAGGACTTTGCTGACCTCATTTTGCAGAATTGCGTCTTCGATGTCCACGACAGCGTCTTCGATCATCCCATCGCCAGAAGCTGAACGACAGACGTCAAGAGCTTCCCAAGTCCGGGGCTTATTTGATACCCAACTACGCACGCCAAGCAAGACAAACAATTTCAGCAACTGATCGCCAAAAACCTGAAATTAATAATTAATTATATAAAAGCACAAAAAAATAATACAATAATTATGCAAATAAGTAAAACAATAAAAGTCCAACATTGAAAACACCAGAAATTCATTAAAAAATAATGTAAAAACAAAGTTGTTCTTACCGTTTTTAACCGTGCTGGGTTGTGTTGGTTTATCGGCAAACGCGACGTCTACAAATTTTTCATTTTGATCGATCTCTCCACGCACTCATGCTCTGAAGAGGACTTTGCTGACCTCGTTTTGCAGAACTGCGACGGGTCTTTGATGTCCACGACGGCATCTTCGATCATCCTTCGTGGCCATTATCAGAAGCTGAAGGAGAGACGTCAAGAATTTCCCACGTCCGGGACTTATTCGATACCCAACTACGCACACCAAGAAATCAACAATTTCCGCAACTGATCGCCAAAAACCTGAAATTAACAATGAATGATATAAAAGCTCAGAAAAATAATTAATTATGCGTATAAGTAAAACAATACAAGTCCAAAATTGAAAACGCAAAACGTTCGTTAAAAATATTAAGAATTCATTGTGAAGATTATGATATATATTTATCACAAATAAATATTTTTATATTAAAAAGTTCTTTCATTCCATCTAAAGCTTAGATCCAAAGCATATGTTCCTATCCTCCTACAAGTGTAAGCCATATAATTAGTAAAGAAACTAAATCTCCAAATAAAATGAGAAATATATCAGGAGTCTTGGCCATTATAACGAATTGTGTGCTTTCAAGTTTACTGGCTTCATGGCACTTGCTACCAATTAACACAATCTGCACCTTTTGCACCTCTCCAGGTAGAGGATGTAAAAAGAAAGTTGTTCTTACAGTTTTTAAATGTGCTGGGTTGTGTTGGTTTAGCAGTAAACGCGTCGTCTTTAAATCTTTCATTACGATCGATCTCTCCACGCACTCAAGCGCTGAAGGGGGATTTGCTGACCTTTTGCAGAACTGCGACGGCGTCTTCGATGTCCACAACATCGTCTTCGATCATCCCATCACCAGAAGCTGAATGACAGACGTCAAGAGTTTCCCACGTCCGGGACTTATTTGATACCCAACTACGCATGCCAAGCTAACTGAACAATTTCAGCAACTAATCGCCAAAAACCTGAAATTAATAATTAATTATATAAAAGCTAAGAAAAATAATATAATAGTTATGCAAATAAGTAAAACAATAAAAGCCCAACATTGAAAACGCAAGCAATTCAGTAAAAAATATTTAAAATCAATTGTGGATCGGCTTAGACATAGGACAATTCTGTAGCAATTCTATGAAACTATAGTAGAAACTATATTTCTTTTTCAAGACTTTCAAGACTGGTAGCAAGTTACCAATAAAATTAGTTACACTGATTAATTCCATGTTTATTTAAGTTTACTGGCTTCAAGGCACTTGCTACCAATAAACACAAAATGTACCTCTACAGGTAGAGGATGTAAAAGAAAATTGTTCTTACCATTTTTTAACGTGCTGGGTTGTGTTGGTTTAGCAGCAAACGTCTTCAAATCTTTCATTTTGATCGATCTCTCCACCCCCTCAAGCGCTGAAGAGGACTTGGCTGACCTCGTTTTGCAGAACTGCGATGATGTCTTCGATGTCCACGACGGCATCTTCGAGCATCCTTCGTGGCCATCACCAGAAGCTGAAGGAGAGACGTCAAGAATTTCCCACGTCCGGGACTTATTCGATACCCAACTACGCACACCAAGAAATCAACAATTTCCGCAACTGATCGTCAAAAACCTGAAATTAAAAATGAATGATATAAAAGCTCAGAAAAATAATTAATTATGCGTATAAGTAAAACAATACAAGTCCAAAATGGAAAACGCAAAACGTTCGTTAAAAATATTAAGAATTCATTGTGAAGATTATGATATATATTTATCGCAAATAAATATTTTTATATTAAAAAGTTCTTTCATTCCATCTAAAGCTTAGATCCAAAGCATATGTTCCTATCCTCCTACAAGTGTAAGCCATATAATTAGTAAAGGAACTAAATCTCCAAATAGAATGAGAAATATATCAGGAGTCTTGGCCATTGTAACGAATTGTGTGCTTTCAAGTTTACTGGCTTCATGGCACTTGCTACCAATTAACACAATCTGCACCTTTTGTACCTCTCCAGGTAAATGATATAAAAAGAAAGTTGTTCTTACCTTTTTTAAACGTGCTGGGTTGTGCTGGTTTAGTAGCAAACGCGTCATCTTCAAATCTTTCATCTTGATCGATCTCTCCACCCACTCAAGGGCTGAAGAGGACTTTGCTGACCTTTTGCAAAACTGCAACGGCGTCATCGATGTCCACGACGGCGTCATCCATGTCCACGACGGCGTCATCGATGTCCACGACTGCGTCATCGATGTCCACGACGGCGTCATCCATGTCCACGACGGCGTCATCGATGTCCACGACGGCGTCTTTGATCGTCCTTCGTGGCCATCACCAGAAGCTGAATGAGAGACGTCAAGAGCTTCCCACGTCCAGAACTTTTCGGTACATGTTCCCATCCTACAATTGTAAGCCATATAATTAGTAAAGAAACTAAATCTTAAAATAAAATATATAAGGAAAAATTTAATTTTATTGAGAACGATGATGATTTAAAATCAATTCGTCTTTAATTGATATCAAAGCCATTAACAGTTAAACAACACAGTTAATAGAAATCTAACTCAGTAAAGTTAAACGAAGAACTTAACACAAACAAAAAAGACCAATATCAACAGCGATCGATCGAGGACGACACTATTAAGAGCTAGTCTCTAAAACTGTCTTAATTAACCAAGAGACACCACGCGACGAGAACAAATTATTTATTTTATATTCACAATATCTCCAAAAAAATCATAAAATGGAAATGTTTGAAACATTTCCATTTCCAAGCGATGATTTTTGGTACCGCTGGCCGACCGCCGGTGGGGATGACGACTCGTCTATCGACTGCTGCAAAATACAAACCCGTCGGTTCCATGGCTGTTCAAAGTTAGATCCGCGGTGACCGTGTGAGTGTCCCCTACGTACCAAACGCACAAAAAAAAACGGATTACCGACAGCCACGGTAACTATCCACACAATTTGTTTATTTATTGCGCCCGGTGCCCGCCGAACCGACTTTTTATCGTCCGCCTGCGACGCACGTATCGCGGTGTTTACGTTTTTATTTATTGATCCGCGTTTAAATAGACGGGGGCAAGCGGAAACGGTATTTTTAAAATTTAAAAGGCTCGATGGACATCGATTTTAATTCAATAAAAAAAATTTCAAACGAGCGAAAATTAATATCGACGTAAAAAAAATACTTTCTAACTAACTGACATCCGACTGTTTCGCCGTGACATTTGCATTAAAAATTATCGAATGCCATATGCGCTATCTGGGTTAAATTACAACATTTTATTTGCGGTTCGATCGCAAATTGTTGCTAATTGCATTTTTTATCGAAATGTGTGTAATGTATCGGTTGCGAAATGTTTCCTGTACTGTTTATTATCGTTGCGGTAGTTGTATTGACAAAGCTTTAACTATCGCGTGTCCCTGCATTTGTGTTTGATAAAAATCAGTGGCGTAACTGGAATTCGGAGATTTTGGTCAATTTTTGAACAATTTGTAATTTTTTATGAAATTAATATTTTTTTACGATTTTTAATTAAATTTAAATAATTACCAGTTTTATTTTACTCGGTGCCGATTGGGAAGTTTGTCATTCATCATTTTTTTGCTCAAAATGAACGATTCAAATAATGTTCGAAACAAATTCAATTTTTATTTGTTTTTCTTTTACACGATTTACTAAATTTTTTTAACGAACAATATCGTGCACCATGGTTGCTACAAAAATAAGACGAGGTCATACATTTGTTTATTTTTATTGTTAGTCGAAAGGACGTGTGAAAACTTCAGGTGAATTTTAATATTTTTATAAACACGTTTGAGAATTCTTCAAATATATTACATACAAAAATAAATTGTGGGAGGTTGGGTTGGGTTGGGTTGGGTTTGGTTGGGTTAGGTTGGGTTGGGTTAGGTTGGGTTGGGTTGGGTTGGGTTGTGTTGTGTTGTGTTGGGTTAGGTTAGGTTAGGTTAGGTTAGGTTGGGTTGGGTTGGCTTGGCTTGACTTGACTTGGCTTTAGTAGCCCTAGTCAATTTTTGAAATGTTAAAAAATTATTTTAATATTTATGAAAAATATTTCAAAAACTCAAAATCAAATGTGCCAATAAAAATCGAAAAATTCTAATAATAACGCCCCCTCCCCCCATCGCGTCGTTGGGTGGAGTGTATTTTTACAATTTTTAAAATAATTTTAAATGAAATTTCTTTGTTTGTTTAATTTTACTTGAATTTTTGAGAATTATTGAAACATATTACATAAAACAATAAATTGCGGGGGGCACCGGGTTGGTGGGAGTTTTTCATGATTTTTAAAATAGGGGGTGACATAAAAATATTTATGTCGTTTTAAATTTATTTCAATCACTTCACAGGATTTAATTTTAATTGGATTTAGATTTCTAGAAAATGATTTTAAATTGCGACTTTCATTGGATCGGAATTTATTTATTTTTTCTAATCTGTCTCGGATTTTGCGATAAAAGGATTACAAAGTGCGCTTTTCGTAGGAATAACCGTTGCAATTTATTTCTGCTTATTTGATTTAATCCGTGAAACGAAATTACAAAAGAGTTGATTTTAGTTAGAATTTTATTTGGTAATTTTTTATTAAAAAAATGTAATAAGCAAATAAAAAAATCTGGGTTGGGTTGTGTTGGATTGGATTCAGTAACCCAACAACAATAATAAAATAATTAAAATCTAAAATTACAACAATTAACTAATTAAAATCTACCAAATATTTATTTACATTCGTATCCGGAATCGGAACTGCTTTTGAATCCAAAAAAACACGCCGCACGAAGAAAAAGCGAACAAAAGAGCCAATTCGGCGAGATTTTCACCGAGCGCACCTGAAAACGGGAGCAGGGGTATATTTATAAGCGTAAAGATCTGGGAGGACTTATTTTTGGTGCCGGTCGGCTCCGCGCAAAATTTTAAACTGGGAAACGACGACCGCCATCCTTGTCTGACGGTCTCTCCTGGACGCGAAGCCGCGTTGCCAAAACCCGAAATTTAACGCACGGAGCCCCCGAGAATTCGTAAGGACTCACGGACGCATAAAAGATCTCGATTACGGCAAATAAATAAATCTGATTCGGTGTTAAAGGAATTTGTTATCAATTCGGTCAGCGGTTCCCAAAACTTTCGACATCGCATATTATTTGAAATATTTAATTTAATTTTTTTAAAAATTTAAATTATTAAATCTTTCAGAATTAATTAAGATAAACGAAAGAAAATAATCGTGTGCGCAATATTAAAAAAAAAATCATTAAATAAAATCCCACGTTCCATTTGAGTTCGCTCATTGGACTTCCGTTTAAACAGGAAGTGCAACCAAGTCTCAACTGCCGGCATTAATTATTTATGTCCATCTCGTTGTAGCCAGCGAACGTGGTAAATCTGGCAACGCTGTTTACAGGAAGTCGTGCCAAAAACCGGAAAAAGCTAAATGGATACAAGTGCGCTCGCGACGCCCGACACCACCGGTGAAACGATGGCGCTGTGGTGATGGATCTGGCGGAAAATGTCGACGACTTGATCTGCACGTACGAGGGAACGGGAGACAGGACCATGGATACGCTGGCGATGATCATCTTCGGCTGGATTCTCGCCGCCTTTGTCGTCCTCTGGCTCGGCAAGTTCGTCTACGCGCGCTTCGTGACCGCCGGCCGGCCGGCCGAGACGAAGGCGAAGATCGAGACGGCGCCCAAGGCGGAGGAGAGGGCGGCGGACGCGTTGGACGCGGCCGCCGTCCTGACCGCCGCCAAGGCGGGCGGCATCAAAAGTGTCGGTAAAGTCGGTGGCGGCAAAAGTGTGCCGGCGACGCCGCCGGTCAGGAGGCGCCTGACCCGGCAGTCGCCGGGCCCGGACCTAAAGAAGGCCAAGTTTATTCCGGCGCCGCAGTGCACAGGACCTGACAACGTGAGTGTGCTCTGGGTGGGCGATGTGTTTCAGTGGTTGTTCAACGATCATGTCGTCGTCGGCGAGATACTCCAGGGTTGGATACACAGCCTGAACGAGTACTGCAGGAAATCCGACACCGAGGTGAGTCCCAAATATTTTTGATTTAACTTAAATAATTTTGACTTCGGCGCCCCAACTTGGTCGTCAAAATTTAACAAATGCATTTTTATCAATCAACATAGAAATTTTCATTAAAATGCAAAGAAAGTTTTAAGATGAAGTACTGAAGAAGCAACCATTTATTTTTTTCTACATCAACACAATCAAAGAAAAGCCTACATGACCGTTTTCTGTAAAAACGAAAAAAATTTAAAAAATGTATATAATAAATTTATTTTGTATTTTTCCTATTTTTTATTTCTTCAATGGGCTTCTGTTGCTCGAAGCAATTGTATAATAATCAAACAAACCAACGAAAATGAAGTTAATATAAATAAAACAAACAAAACATCCAAGAAATTATCGGAAATGAACTAAATGAAATGTCAACGTTAAAAAAAAGAACTGATTGATTGATTAAAATTTGACTTTAACAACAATAATACATCGGAGCTAATTTGTCGACAATTTCAACTTTGTCGCTCTTATTCTATTTCAGAAAAATTGTAGAGCAACGTTAGCACAGCTTTAAGAAATAATCTTAAAATACATCTAACGATAAAAATATATTGCAATTTTTTGTCACCTTTTCAAAAATAAAATCATAAAATCATTCATACGATTAATTAATACTGTCACTCTGACACGTACCTGTGTACATGTTTAACATTTAGATCAATTCACAATTAAATTTAATTCGTAAATGTGGTAAATCAATCATTCTATTGTTTAAACCAGTTGTGTCATAAAACTGGGCAATTATTGTAATAGCTGGAGATCAAACCGAAATTGTTGTCTATTACTATTCTTTGTTCCTTTGATGGGTCGTTATTGAATGTGTGTGTGAAGTTTTGCACCGATTTTTTAAAACTATATTCGATGGACAATGATGGGCGATTTTGCTGAAGAGATGGCGTTCAAAGTACACCGAATGCTTACGAATCAACTCAACCTAATCCAACCCAACAAAATCTAACCAAACTCAGTCCAACCCAACCCAACTCAATCAAACCAAACCCAACCCAAACCAAAAAAATCGAAGAAAACAAGCGAGCACAATGCCAAAAAACAGTGAACGAGAAGGTAACAAAAGCAAAATATATATTTAAGCAACAAAAATGTAATTGTAAAATGCACCAAAACATCAATAAAAAAAAACAACTAAAATTAAACAATCTAATCCAACTCAACCTAATCAAACCCAACCCAACACACACCCAAACAACCCGAATCCAACCTAGCCCAACCCAACCCAACCCGATTCGACTCAACCCAAACAAACCCAACGTAGCCAAACTCGACCAAAACCAACCCCATCCAAACAAAAATCGAAGAAAACAGAAACAAAACATACAATGAAAAAATAAGCAACGAGAAGGCAACAAAAGCAAACGGAAGCAAAATAATTTAAACAACAAAAATTTTAATGCACGAAATAATAAAATGTAGACAAAAATAATGAAAATCAAACAAACAAACAACAAATAACTCAACGAAAAGTCTAAGGCAATAAAACAAAGTTAATGATAAGATCAGAAGCAACAAAGAGTTAACGACAACCAAACAAACAAACGAAAATAACACACGAACAAAACATTAACGACACACAAACATAAAAGAAATCAAACTAACGCAAAACAAACGAAAAATCAAGTATAATTAATGACAAATAATAATAAAAAGCAAATAAAACAAACAAACAACCCCAACAGGCGGAAGAAATAAGTGAATGTAAAGAAACGACAAGTTGACACAAGTGATTAAATGAAGTCGTAAAGCCCAGCGAAATAACAATACAACTGGCAGAGACTATTAAACACCGCGTAAATATCCCCAACGTCCCGTTCGCAACGTTCCGCGCCTTCGTCGATCGATCGACGGACACCGAAGCGATATTTTAGGAACGCGACCTCGCGTTATTTTGCGAACGTCGTAATAGTCCCGTAAAAGCGCGTCGCCGCTGTCGGAATTCGAAATCAATGGCACGTCGGGCGCTATGCAGCGGCGGCGGCGTCTCGCTCGTCCGATGGCGTGCGAGCTGCCACCGCTGCTCAGGGCCGACCTCTCCGTTACTCCGCGAAAAAATGAAATTACGGAGAAATCTAAAGCGGCGACCGATCCGCTGGTGACGGCCCTGGCCCCTGCCGTGATCGCGTTCGCGAGGTCAACCGATGCAATCTGGACCGGTGACGCAATCGATGATGTAACGCGTAGGTTAGCACACCTTGATCCCCCGTTCCGCCGTGGACACGGCGTGGCATCATCGCGGCGATCATCGACTATTTATAAACAAACGTGAATTGCGTAAGCCTGCAGCGGCGATCGAACGGGGCCGAATTCTCGATTGGGAACGTCGACGTTGAAAGCGTCCGTTCGCCTAGGTGAAGACGATTGCGTACTTGCGAGATCCGACGAAATTCGTTACACATTTCGGCCCGTCAAGGTTGGTTATTTCCGTTGGGTCCAGACGCGTCGATGGCGAAGCTCCTTTCGCAATGTTTTCATCGAGAAGTTTTTTTTATTTAGACATAAATACGACTTATTCGAGCTGGCCAGCATCGCTTTCATTCTTAAATTTTGATTTGTGAAGGAACTGAATCGAATTTAAAATAATGAACCCAACACAATTGAAATCAAATCAACCCAATCCGCACCGATAATACAGAGCTCAACACAACCAGAGCTAAGTCGGTAATAACAGAACTTTGGATCAACCCAATCCAACCCAAACTATGTCCACTGTGCAGAACCCTAGCTCAACCCAACTCAATCTATGTTGGTTATAACAAAGCCTAGTTCAACCCAATCAATGTCGATAACATAGAACCCTGGATCAAACCAACCCATTGTATGTCGACAATGCAGAGCCCTTGGGGCTCAACCCATTCCAATTCAACTCACGTCGATGATACAAAGCTCTGGTTCAACAGAACATGTCCTAATCCGTTAAGAACACAACCCTGGATCAAGTCAACCCTATGTCGGCAATACAGAGCCCTGGGTCGGCCTAACCCAACCCAACACAACCTGTCATATCATTTCAAATATTCGTCAGCATTTTACTTCACGAATTATCTATGGTCGTCTGTCGATCAACGCTTGAATTATCGTTTGATTTCTATTGTCATTTCATATCAGAAGTTACAGAAACCTTAACAGGAGTAGGTGTAATTCATGTTCAATATAAAAATGCGCATCAAAATTGTCCAAATATAAAAAAATCAAAATGATTAGAACTGCAATCAAGGTTGATAAACATTCAAAAATTATAATTTGCAAAATATCTTTTTTTTCGTAGTTGACATTCTGCAATGGATTGGTATTTTACGTTTTTGTAATATTTTATCCGTTGAAATCTCGAGTTCGAAAATTTTCATGATACTTGCTATACATAATGTATAAGTAAAAAGTGATCTATGGATATCGTGAAGCGCTTGTCATTGGCGGCTCAAAAGGAAAAAAAAAGTTACATGCAATTGGTACCCCACCTATAGGAAGGGTCAGGTGTGAGAATAAGGCTCCACTACCGTTCGAAAATTTACTCCCACCTTGCGGAGATATCGTTTGAAACTGCAGCAAAAAATAGCGCATGTAGTCCAGTTGAATTGGACCAACAAAGGTACCTCCCTGAAAAAGTTGTAAGTGCGGCTTTCCTTCGCGAATCGGCGATGGGAGAGGGGTTAGTGGCAGTTCGGTATTCGGGAATCGAATACGTACTTTTACGCTTTTTTGTTTTTACCTTGCCGCTCGTCCTCGTTCCCGCTCGAGCTCTTCCCACACCACGACCGCGATAACATACGTACAGAACGTATCAGCAAGTGCTGCAGTATCAAGCCGATGCTACGAAGTGGGGGTGGAAGAATATTAATCGTGGACTAGAACATGTCGCTACAAATGCTAACCCAGCACTAGAATGTTTGCTGAACACAATTTGCTGCGAATGCAAAACGACGTGCAGAAAAATATGCGGTTGTCGCAGAGCAGGACTCAAATGTTCTGTATTATGTGACAGCAGCGGAGAAACGTGCGACAATGTGGTCGCACGTTTCACAAATTCTAAATATATTCAAATTTCTAAAATGCAAATAAACGTCAACAATTTTAGAAACCAAAATATAAACACTGCTAATACTGTAAAAAAATGGGTAAAAAATGTTAAAATCGCACAGGGTGCAAAGAATTATCAAAACCTCGAAAAATATAAAAATCTCTAAATTAATGATACACAAAATTCTCCCAAAATATGGATCAGGCAGGTGTGTAAAAAAATCCTTCCAAAACAGGAGTCGTACCCAACCCAACCTAACTCAATACAACCCAACCCAACCCAACATAACACCACCGAACCTACCCCAAAAAATGCAAAATACGTTAAAAATTGCTTAAATTACAAAAACCTCAAACACTGCGAAACTACTTTTTGTTGTAAACAAGCGCCCAGTTTTTCATTTAATTTTACAGACGATTTAAAAAAATCCCAACCCAACCCAACCCAACCTAACTCAACCCAACCCAACCCAACATAACACCACCGAACCTACCCCAAAAAATGCAAAATACGTTAAAAATTGCTTAAATTACAAAAATCTCAAACACTGCGAAGCTACTTTTTGTTGTAAACAAGTGCCCAGTTTTTCATTTAATTTTACAGACGATTTAAAAAAATCGACAGTGGGATTCTGTTGGAACAAAACGACCCAAATCTGAAATTGCAGCTTTATTACGATAGTAAGAGTTTAAATACATACTTTAAAGTAATCATAGTTTGAATATAACTAACTACCAATAGATGTCAACATCAACGAGGGGGCAGGTGGGGCAGTAATTCGTTAGTTTTTTTTTAATTTGTTGTTTTCTCGATTGGTTTTGTTGCAAAAACTTGAGTCTTGGTGGCCAAATTGTGCAAAAGTGCTACAAAAAAATTCGACAGTACATGGGAAGGGGGCGCACTTGTGTTGATACATTTTTAAATACAGAAAACAATTTGGGGTCAATGAAAAAAGTAAAAATTTGAAAAATTATGGCAAATTCAGAACTACTAAAAAATGAAAAAAATATTAAAAATTGTCTAAAATACAACTACTTTGTATTCATTTCCCTATTAATTAATTGATTTAAAAAAACCACGGTGAGATTGTTTTAAGTAAAACAATAAACTTAAACCTTTCACGATTTTCAAATTATCAGAAAGTCAGAACAGCAATAAAATAGAACGAGAAAAATTCTAATTCTACGACTTCCTTGGCAGTTTTAGTACCGCTGGAGTATTAATGTTTTCTCTGCGAGGCAGCTGCTACAGAAACCAATATACAGCGTGTTTGTTATTTCGATAGACATCTTCAAGTCGATACCAACGCTTAACCAATCTACTTGTGTTTATAATTTTATTCGAAGCTTTTATTTTTAAATGTTCTAGTCTGGTTCTTTTTGTTTAACATTCATTTGATTTTTGTGCTACGTTTTTTACAGATTTTCATTTTCTTCGTCTAATATTATCTAACCATAATTTTTAAAGTTATTATTAATTCTTTTCTTTTTCGCCACAATTCTTTGTTCATATTTATTCCTCTTTTTTGTTTCTATTTTTCAATTAATTTGCTTTGTAATTTTTACTTATAATTTTTGTTATCAGGTCCTTTTGGCAGTTGGGTTGGGTTGGGTTGTAAAATTATCTCGATTATTGTGCATAGTTTGACAACGTTGACATTTTTTGACAGTTGTATCCAAATTTGATAAATTTTACAAAGATCTTTTTGACAATTTTTGCCAACAAATCAACTTATTTTAATTCGTCCCAAATATAAATTGCAATAAGTACCAATAATAACTAGAAATCAAATAATTGATGTTAATCATACGTTAAAATACAATTAACATTAATTAAAAAAAAGTTGCACACGCAAAAAAAACGACGATTTGGGAACTTGGACTCGTTTCGCTCTCATATTGAGCTTCGTTCATAACAAAATCGATTTATACACAAATATTAACCTGGACTTTCCTTTGTGTCGTTTTTCGAGTCCAGCCCGTCCGCAGCTGGAACAATGGGCAATAAATCGAACCGAAGCAACAAATAAAAACCGTTTATTGTGCGTCGCGATCCCCGACTTCCGATGATTCAATTCCAGCGCCCGCTCTCCGACGTGATTTATCGCGGTTCGAACGCAGTCGTAAACGACTTACACAGGGCGTGACATAATCGCTTCACTTTAAGCGATGACATTAACGCGCGATAACGAAAAGACAATAAAGATGCCACGGGGTCGCGCGGCGAGTCAGAAGTCGCATTTATTATCTAATGCGACGAGCACGACTCGCCCAAACATGCGCCGCGCAAGCCGTAATCTGTTAACAATTTTACGGGCAAGCAAAAATGTATCTGACCAGGTCAACGCGATTAAAATAATAAATTCCGTTTGGAATTTTTTTTTTAATGAACCAGTCATTGCTAACAATAGAATTATCAAAAGTCCATAAGTCGAATTTTAAACAATTACTCAACAACACCCTCCCCCATAAATACTAACCGCGCCAACGAACACGTAATCGCAGCTTTCGAAGACAATCAAACCGTTTACTCCGCAATTTCCGTTCGAGAACGCCCGCTCACTCTCACTTTTTCAAAAAATCGCGATCGAGTAAAAGTCGAACTGGTTCTCGGCGTTTTGTCTTGGATTTTAAACGCGTGACGTAACGCCGCCGCCACATCGTGTCCTGCCAACAGCTGTGCGCTTCAGGCCCAGTCCTTGCGTCACTCGTTCGGGACAAAACGACCCATTCACGCTTCGTCATTTTTAAATTTAATGCATTAGATCTTAGACGCGGCGAACGAAATTTTCAAATCGAAACACAAACGAACTCGGAATTTCGACGGTAACGTTTATTTTTAGAACGTTACACATTCATTCCTGAAATAGTTAGGGCTAAGTGCAGCAGGGAGTAAAGCGCAAACGCGGCTAATGGAAATATTGTGCTTTTAATAAATTAATGCGTAATTACCTTGCGGGTTAATTGGAAAATGAACGGACGTCAAGATGGTTTACGTGCGCGCCAATTAAATTAATTGCACGCGCTATCAATTACACGCACGGTCGATGAAAATAATAGCTCCGGCCAATTATCCTGTTTATTTTTAGCGATTTAATTTAATAAAATAATTTTCATCTTCGCTGGCTATAAACAAATTAGAAATAAATGTCAGCGGTTTGCTAAAAAAAAAAAAAAAAACGCTAGCTTGCAGCATTCGCGGTGCATGAATCATTGTGCAGATGTCCGACATTCTTCAGGATTTGTATGTAACGGTGTAACGAATCATGAAATTGGCTTTAAATGCCTGGATGGGGGAGTTTATTTTATTTAAGAAAATTATTTTGGTTCCAACTATGTATAAAAAAATTAAATTGATAAAAATTTAATTTAATAAAATATTTTGAAATTAAAAAAAATTATTTGCTTATATTTTTATATTTTTTTGCAGCAAGGGGTCGGAATTGAATTCGTACGAATTCTACCAGAAACGCACCCGCCGACACTATCGAATTTATTTTGCGAATGCGACTCCAAAGACGACCTGGTAAGTGTTTTTTTTTTTTTTTTGAATGAACTGCTTTTAATTTCAAACCAATCGACCCATTCGTACAGAGCGCAAAACGTAATCTGCATCGACGGTGGGCTTTTTATGGACCGTTTAATGTCGAGCAATTATCGAATATAATTGACCCGGTTTAATTGCAGCGGTCGTAAATGTTCGTTTTGCCAAGTTTATGGTTTTCGCACTGCAGTTGCACATCTGACCGTTACCGCGAGTGCCAGTCGTGGACGAATCGATTAGGTTCATTAATTTCCAAAAAATCGAAATACCTTTTCTACCAACAAAGCCAAAGGGGTAGTTACATTAACTCCATCTAGACGTCGTGTGTCGAAGTCAAAAAAGATACAAAAAAATTAATTTGAGCTGCAATCTCAAACCTCATCATAGCCAGCAATTTACGAAAACTAATTCATATATTTTATCTTAATTTTCTTAGTGTGACGTCATCTATGAACGCGAATTTACCACCAGGTCCGTATTGGAAAAATTCTACATTTATTTGAAAATATCTTTAAATCAAATTTTCATCATTTCTTTCCCATTTAAGTCCAAACACAAATCTAATTCGTTGTCATAACTCGAAACGCGATGCAAAGTAATCACTCAAGTTCCTGCAAAGCTTCGCAATCGCCGGCTAATTGTAATAATTCTCGAGCGAATTGCGTTGTTCTTTAAGCAAACCGTTTCCAATTATGTGTACGCGGAACGCCTGCAAAGTGTGTCACGGAGTCGTTTGCGCAATAATGGAAATTAATTTGCATGTAAATTATTTCCCCGTGTACTTGAAATGTAAGCCACAATCGCTGCTGTACGACTCCGGTTGGAGCCTCCTCTTCCCCATGGATGTTCCCAAGGATGTTAACGTCCATCAAATTTTTTATTTTCATTTAATTGATAACAAAGTATTCAAGCAAAGCGTTGCATAATTGCGATTGCAAACGTGCACATGAAGTCATATGCTTGTAAGTTTCGCAAACGTATGACTCTCCCGCAACTATTTTGGACGGGCACCAACTATGCACACATTCAGTGGCGGCAACTGACGGGCACTTGGCAACACGACGCTGTTTCCACACAGTCCACCTGTAATTAGCTGAAAAATCGACTTCGTTAAAAGTGAAATTGCGAATCTCGAAAACTCCCGTCGATCGAAGAAAATTTTCACCGAAAATGAAACGCGTCGCGTGACGACAACGTCTCGTCTTTGACGGCTTCGTCAAGTATGCGCGATAGGCGACGGGGTCGTAGACCCAAAATGGGAGATTTCGTAAGGAACACGTAACGCGATAGCCGTCGTTCTCGGTCCACGGTCCGTCGGTCAAGCGAGGCGAAAGATGCTCGTGGATTTCGTCGCGGGCGGCGTAACTGGAAACTTTTTCGGAGGACGCGGCTGCAAACGACATTCGATACGGGTGGTTGAGATGAAAGATGTTTCGTTTTTAAAATTCGGCGTAAAACGCAAGATCGTGGCGTCAGTCGTGCCAAATGTTTGAATTGAATGCCAAAAATTTTGTCGTTTGACAGGTTCCTATAAGCAGAACAATTGTATGGTAAAGATTGCATAAATATTATTTTAAAATCCAATAGATAATAAACTGGAAGTAAATAAAAATAAAACCAAATATAAGTAACTCGAATAATAATTGTAGAGTAAATAATTGGAAATAAGAACAAGGTAAATTAAATTTAAAGACTGGCGTGTTCCCCACATAGTTCTTCGTTCAAGCAATACATTCAACAACCAATAACCACCAGTTCAATTCTATCTACTTCCCTTACACTATTCCACCTACTCCCCATAATCCCCCTACGGTATTATCTCGTCTAACTGATTTTTTCATTTCTTTGTTTCTCATCCCATTTAATTTAAATCTTAAACCCACCCCCTCTCTCATACTGCCTCGACGAAAAATTCGTTGCTACAACTATCCAGATGCTTAGCAATTCATTTTCGTTTCAGACCATAACCTGCGACTGCGAGGCGACGCCCGCGTTTCAGTTAAAATGCACGCGTCAGAAGAGCGAAAAGGTGGAGACTTCCCACTACAGGGTGAACGTGAATCGACTCCGGGCTCGCCTGAACATCGTCTGCATAACGGAGAAGCTCCAGGCGGACCTGAAGTGCGACGGGTGGCCCGAAATCAAAATAGCACTGGCGCAGGTCGGCAACATCAAGAGCAACCTCGACGAAACCCAGCTCCAAGACGTCATCAGGTTCGTTTCTATGTAGTTCATAACTAAGTTAGAAAAATTGTGGTAAACAAGTCCCCCTTTTTTACACTGAATGACACCAACATTCCTTCTCAATGCGAGTAAATAAAATTGTTACAATTTGAAGACTTGGCCAAGATGAAGACTTGGATGTATTTCTTCCTTGAGATGTGTACTCGCACTTCTTCGTTTCTCATTTGTTCTCTCCCCATACGTTGCCATCGAACCACGACCGTCCACCCTATTAATTTGCATGACGTTTGCATAAATATGATTGCCTTTCACTCTAGCTGTTGGCCTTTCCCCTTCTTCCCTAATAAATTTCCTCTTATATCTTCCAACGTTTCTCTTGGTCTACCTCGTATTATTTTTATGTAATTTGACTTGCCCAAAAAATCAGTTTTTGTTCAAAATTATTCCCTAATAAATTTCCTCTTATATCTTCCAATGTTTCTCTTGGTCTACCTCGTATTATTTTTATGTAATTTGACTTGCCCAAAATATCAGTTTTTGTTCAAAATTATTCCCTTGTAATCTGATCTTTGACTGTAGGTAAAATCATGACGGTTTCTAATCTGCCAGTTAGCTTCTTCATTCCAGGGGTCATATAATACTTCTGGCAGTGTTTTTATCGCATTTTTACGAGCATTTCCGAAGTTATTTATTTGTCCAGGAGATTTTCCAGTCTTTAGTTTTCTTAAATCATTTCAATTTTGTGTCGTTTTACCTTCTCTACGATTTTTTAATACCTTATAAAACAATTTTTTAATTTCCTCTTCTAATTTTTCCCCATATTCTGCACATGATGTGTCATTTACCGCGGATGCCATATCCTTAATCATAATTCTTCATTGCCTTCTTACTTAAATAGAGTTTCCATTTCTCATTTTAATTCCAACTTGACTAAAACTTTAGCCTATTTGACTCAAACCCAACCCAACCTAACACACCTCACTACAAACGATTAGATGAAACCATTTAATAATAAAAATACTATAAGAATATGAAACCTGCGCCCATGAAACCTGCACACCTTTTTAATTTCAATACAATTACTGTGATAGACAATGCCACTCTTGTGGGCAAAAGGTCCAAAAGTGTCGAAATAAGTCGATACATTGGATTTACCTCAATTTTCAGGTTTATCAATTTTTTATTTGAAACTTGTAGATAGTTTTAGTTTACCCAAAGACGACGACAGCTCCAAAGTTGTTGAAACGACTTATTTTTAATTATCAATAAAAACGAATGGAAGTAGTTATTGGTTACGACTAAATTTGTCTTCTCATATTCGATGTTACAACTTGTATCCGAAAGAATTATCGATTCGTGAACCTTGTCTGACTCCGAATTGCGATTTATGGAAAATTTATCGTGGGAAAATTCATTTTTTCAGAAACCGTAAAGCTACTCCTTGATGACCCTGTTGGGTTGGGTTGGTTTCAATTTAGTTGGTTGTTGGTTTTCTAATAATAATCAAGACTACTATAATTCCTTCATTTGTTTTTGGCCAAGAATTTCAGTGGAGTTTTCTGAACGTTGGGTTGGGTTAGCTTAGGAACATCACGCAAATTATATTCAAAAAATACACTCAGAGAACCCTAACGTTGGACTGAGTTGTTTTCATAATTCTGTAAAAAATATCAACAGCTCAAAAAAAATATGACGAGAACTGCTTAAGCTAACCAGAGACTGGGATTAACACTGATTGAGGTTAGACTGATGTTTGTTCATTTCACCTTACTTGGGCCTAAAGGATTTTAATCAATTTTATAAAATAATTTTTTTATCTCGTCCTTGTGTGTGCTTCTTCATAAAAATCTCCCGAATATATTATTCTAAATTCTTCTTCTTTGTCTATTCTTCCTTCCCCTTCCATTTAATTTCATGCGTGCCAAATTCTAGAATACAACTGTTTCAGCGAGGTCGTAACCGGAGCCCTAAGAAACACAGAATTTCACATCGACTTGGCGCAGTACAGCGCCTGTCCCATGTTCGTCCGGCAGGTCCAAACCCCCGGTAGGTCGCTACCACTGCACTACGACAGCATGGTAAGTTCCCTTACAAATAAACTTCGAACCATCGCCCAATTAATTTTTTCTAGCTGAACTCCTACGCGAACACCACCAACCACATGAACGTGAACCGGATACCCGGCGAGAAGAGGCTGCTGGTGAAGGTGATCAGGGCCGTACAGCTGGGCGGGGTGCAGGGCTGCGCGGAGCCCTATTGCGTCGTCGAAATGGACGAGCCGTCGCAAAAGAACCAAACGTCCGTCCAGAAGAACACGAGCTCGCCGTACTGGGACGAACACTTTTTATTGTAAGCGGCCGAATTTCTCAATAATAATAATAATAATTGTCGTTATTAAAGTGACGTTTCACCGAACACCGCCGAGCTGCTATTCGAGATATACGACCACTCGGTCAAACCCAATCGGTTCTTGGGCCTGGCGATCGTCGGCGTCGAGGAGCTTTTGATAAACCCATCGCAAAGACAGACCATCTCGCTGCAGAGCAGACCGTACGAAAGTGATCAAGTCTCAGGTACACTGACGATAGAGGTAAGTAAGCGTTTGAGATCCAAGGCGACATTTTTTAATTCATGGACTCGTTTTCAGTTTTTATTCATAGAAGGCGCAGACATTCCGACGATGGGCAACCAACCGTACAAAATCAAGGAGACGATTAGGAGCATGTCACCCACGAGGATGAACATGACGCCCAGTCCGAGTTTTAGACAAGGTTTGTCGTTAATTTAAAGATACAGATCTTAGTTTTACCATTTAATCATCTTGCAGATAATTTAACGAACGGGGATCATTTTATGGACGACAGGGACCCAACGAGAAACAAAATGAATTACAGCCAAAGTAAGAATACGTTAATCATTCACAGTGCACAAAGGGTAAGTTGAATTTATTTTCAAATAATTTAATCAGATCTTTTAGTTTAGCTTCGTTAATATCGACTTCTTAATTCATAACTTCCATTGATAATTAAATTTTCTTTTTATTTCAGCAACCGTCACAAAGGCTAGTGAAGGTAAGAACCTCCTCGCAGAGTTTTTTTTTATTTGTGAACTATGCTAAAAATACTGACAAAACTGTGTGTTGATAAACTAGAGTTAGCGTGTTTTGTTTTGTACTAACTCAGGTCGAACTAAGCGACGGTACCTGGAGGGAAATAGAAAGGGTCGAACGGTCGCTAGACGACGAGGAAATCGGGCGAACGCTGACCGAAATCGCGCAGGTGCAGGCGCAGGAAACCTCGAACGGAAAAGTGGCCGCCGAAAACGGCGGCGCCTGCGACGTTGCCAGCGACAAGGTGCGATATGCTTTTTCAACTCACTAACTCCGTCCGCCGACGCAAATTTCCACTAAGGGGAAAGCGGCTTTGGCTTTAGCTTTCGGTGTCTTCCGTTTCGCCGTTGAGTGGCGCGTTTCTCACCGGATTTTTTGCAGCCCGGCGGCGAGCAGCAGTACTTGCAGGGAACAGTGCAGACGCAGATGCCGAACGAACCGTTCGAGTATCGGGGAAGGTCGAGGAAGAGGAGGGACTTCTTCGGGACGATCAAGAGGAGACTGGGGGGCAGGTCCAAGACCAGATCGAAGAGCGCCGGTCCTGGAGACGATGACATGGGACGCGACGATTCCCTCAATAGATCCATTTCGGCCGATAGGGGTCGTGGAGAAAGTAAGTGTGATATTGTCACTTTTATATAAATTGTGCATTTTTACTTCATCTACTATTTTCCTTCAGTTTCCTATCTTGCAGTTGGCTTTTCGGAGATTTTACGACGGCTGTCTTTTTGCCGCTAATCAAATGTCACCACAAAAACTTAACCTCCATCTTTAGTTAATCTAAATTCAGTTTCAATGTGTTGTAGATGCAGTGAACATCTATCCCCCCCCCCCCTCAATCTTTCATTTTAACTTAAACTTTTTCCAATTTTCATCTCTCTGTCCATTCACTTTATCTTCCATACCCCAATTTCAATAATATTAAGTTTGACCTGACTATTCTTTCTCTTTCACGACACAGTCTCTTTTCCTTCGAACAGCACCCTCGCTGGCTCACTTTATTTATGAATATCATAATTTCTTCGTACGATTAATTATAAATTATTTGTTTATCACGACACGCAATGTAACTCCTTCCAGTATAACTTTAAACGCATTTTCCTTTAGGTTATAGATTACACGTGCCCGGTCTGAGACCCGAAGAAACGTCGCGTCGTTCCAGCATGTCGGAGGCCTCCGGGCTGAGCAGCGCCTCGACCAGGACGTACGTGAACGAGGCGAGCACCCTGGTGCTCGAGACCCTCGAGAACGGCATCAAGAAGCACTACCTCGTTCCGCTCTCGCTCGCCCAAAAGTCCAAGTGGAAGAAGAAGGGGGCGAAGCTGCACATATTCAACGATCACACGTTCATCGCCAAGCACTTATCGGGGTGAGTGGTTTCGGGGGGTGGGCGCGGTGGTCGTTTCAATGGCCGTTTTAACCACGCAGGGGCACCGTCTGCCAGGTCTGCGGCAAGAGCGTGGCGCGACGGATCGGAAAGCAGGGCTACGAGTGCAGAGATTGCATGCTCAAGTGCCACAAGCAGTGCCACGTCAAAGTCAACGACAACTGTCCGACGTCCACGATACACAACATCGAGCTGTAAGTATTTATTAAAATGACACGCTGAACTTAGGGGAAGTTTCTGTGACAGTACTGACGCCATCTAGACGACGTCAGTACGCTCAGATTCGTACTGCTATGTAATTACAGAGGTCTACTTTCACCGACTAAGCGGAAACTCTAATAATAATTTCCGCAAATTAAAAAAAAATCTTTATAATCTCCCACGTGGTCACTTTATTAATCGTTATTTTTTTCTATGGGTCTCTGTTGCCGATTTTGAGTGAATAAAAATGGGTAAGCCGTAGCCGCTTATATGTTTTCACACGCCCCCCCATCAAATAACGCTTTTTGTTGTCGTCATACCTGCATGATTTTTGTGTTCATCATTTAACTTGAGTTTCGAGAGCGACGAATAAAAAAAAATGTTGTAACACAATGGACATTGACTGGTTGATGCTTTTAGCATAGTGTCAGCATGGATTTGTACCAAGGGGAAATTTCGCAGACGAAACGCTAACACTTTTTAATTTCAGGTCCTACATACAGAACCCCTACACCGACAAGAACATAAGAATGCTCTGAGTCCAAAAGGAAGCGCCCCACCGAAAAATCTACGACTTACGGGTAGATTGATTACTCGAACGTTATTTCACCTCAAGTTTAACTCTCGTCGTTGTTTGAACCAGTCGAATCCCACTAGCTTCGTGAAATTTACAAAACTAATTTATTTTTTATAAAACAAATTTTTATTTAAATGTACGTGTTGTGCTTCGATTTTAAGTTGTCTCAGTGCGCCGCCGCTGCCCCCGTATGATTTGTACATATTTGTTGATTTTTTAAAGTGATTATTTATTGTTTCCCGGTGCCTACCACACTTTTTCGTTGACTATGAATTAAGAGTAACGTTACAAAATGCTGTGCTTGAAAAATACAAATATAGATATATGAATATATATATAATGTGATTTTTAACAGATTTCGTGACATTTATTATATACTAAGGCAGTTGACGCACACGAGTTTATATGTAATCGAATATTTCATCGGCGCGACGCGTGCGGTTTCCGTCAACGAACCGCGTCGCGTCTCGTCGTCATTTTAGATTTAAATCATTCACCGCTTGGATTTTATTAAGGGTATCGAGGATTAAGATTCTTAAATGGAAAAAAAGAACAAAAAATAAAACACGTCGTTTTCTCTGTGTCTCATTTCGTATACTTGTAAGTGCCTGTTTGAATTTTTTAAAGTGAAATGTGAAAAACTTATTTATAATGCCGAAGGCCGTCTTGTATTCGATACTTATATTTAAGTATGTAATTTTTTTTTGTTTATATGTAAATGGCAAATTATTAAAAACTATGTGAATTTATTCGTCTGGTTTGTTCGAACCATAACCCAATTCATCATCCTCAAAAGTAATCCTGAATACGAGGGGTGATCAGTATTTACGGTCCCTACCATAGAAGGAAACAAATTGAAAAATATCAAACGTTTATTTTTCTATATACTGCTATATTGTTTGTGTTCATCCTCAAAAGTAATCCTGAATACGAGGGGTGATCAGTATTTACGGTCCCTACCATAGAAGGAAACAAATTGAAAAATATCAAACGTTTATTTTTCTATATACTGCTATATTGTTTGTGTTTGTGTCTATAAAATGTAAGTAAAATAGGGGAATTTGGCTAAGACATCACGTGATCCATTTTGTTCGATGAGAGTGGACTACTTCAAAAAGTTTTCAAACCTGCATGCTGAGGTTGGGTTAAGTCGGGTTGGGTTGGATTGTGTGTAACAACAAATGATTAATACTTTAATGTGTCAAATTGATTCAGCGTCACTCAACGCCTAGTCCATCAGGGACGCTAAATAATGATCTCCCCTCGTATAAAAAATAAAATCAACCAGTAAAGCATGCAAAAATAACTATTATTATTTTATTATCATCGTCTTCGATATTTCAATACCACCCCACTCAACCCTTTCAAGAACACATGCATTAAATAAATTTAAAAAAAATGTAACCACGATAGATTTAATTGTTTCAACATTGTACCTATATCACAAAAATTACATTATTACTATTTTTTATTTATTAATTATTATATTATATTAAATATATCTAAAAACAACTATTTTCATTTTACTTTCAGAATCGATTTTTTTAAATGTCATTAATCATAGTATCGTGAAATATCGATCCTCGTCGCTTTTCAAAGCAACGGAAGTACTTTGTGGTTGGCTTAACACCGAGCTTTTTTTTAGAGGAAGTCCGGACGGTATATTTCTTTGAAAGTTATACGACTTTCAGCGAACCATAAAAGTTTTAAATAATTAAATAAATTGTCTGATTACACATTTTTATCACCGAGTTTGAAAAGTTCAAATTTGAAACAAATTAATTACCTTGTTACGTCACCTGTTAAAAATTAATTAATTAATTAATTAAATGTCATTTTTGACAAAAAATTTCTTCTCCAACCATAACGTACACGGTTCGAAAAATCCCAACGAATATTAAAAGATCCGTCGTACGCCCATGCGGTCAATTACACGCAATAAGCAACAGTGAAACTGTCGATTAAAACGTAACGGGCAAAGTTAATAATAAAGGAGAAATCGCACGTCCGTTTTAAACGCACAATTCCTTGAGCAACAACAGCCGCGATCCGAGGCCAAAAAGAAAGGTGTTCGCGAAGCATAACACGGATTAATTAATAATGTAAACAACACACGTCTTGCTCATCTCGAGTTTTATAAATAAATGTTAGCCTAGCTTTTGCGGCGGTGAATTCGTTCAACGGCGCTTTGTCTTCGGGGGTTGTTAACCTGTGGTGTCCAACTTACGACTTTTTCGAACTAGTTCGCATTCGTTCCATTGCTCGGATATATAACTATTAGATAATAAATATAGTACGAGCAGAGACGTAGCCAGGGAAGTATGCTAAGGGGGCTGAAATTGTTTCAGAGGGCAATGGGGGTGCACAACTGTACGCTTCATTGTTTCATAATTTAACTTATTTTTTATGTTTACGCAGTGATTTCATATAAATTTTTTTCTCATCGAAATATCAAATTGATATCCTCTTTCCACCTGTTTAAGGTCAACAGTGGATAATTGGTATATCATGGTTTACCCCATAGTAAAGCTAAGTTTTTTAGATCACTACATAGTTCTGTAATTCTGCTAGTCGACAAACAATCGGCCTATGCTACGTCCATTTGAACTATTTGTCAAATAGCAACGCGACTGGAATCGCACGTCTACATAAGAACTACTCAAGAAACAATTCATCTGAACTACTTGCCACATTTCATTGCGATTCAATAAAAAATGGAAACGCACTCAATTCACTCGAATTACTCGTCAGACTGGATTGCAATTCTTATGAAAGCGCAATACACCAAACGAATTGCAAACATGAAACACGAAAATTAAGAAGAAAGGAACAAAAATATATTTTTGTAATTTACTTTTACAATATAATCAAAAGCTGTTTTGAACCATGCGTGGTCGCTGTATTCTCTTCGATATGAAAACCACACCCCTTCCATCTATCGCACCACGAATACACCAAAATGTTCTCATTTTGGGTAAATCGTGGTTTAACTGTTTTTTTTTTTATTAAAGTTTGCAGCAGTGACACAACTAATTGCAATTGAACTACTCGACAAACAATCGACCTGCGCTCAATTCATTTGAACTACTCGGTAGACTTGTAATTAATATCTGATAACTTTAAACACATAATTTTATAATTCGTTCCATTTTCCAAAATCTGTGGCTCAGACCCCTGTCGGCCTCGTCATGTCGACGCCCCTGAGTACTAAAGAAGTAAATAGTTATTGCATGGCTTTATTTATAGTCGGTAAATAGTAGACGGAATTCAAACGACTAAGTTGATCGGACACTTTAGTGACGTGCGAGCCATGGACTCGAACGTGTTCTTTAGTACGTCGTATTATTCGTACGATTAGTTCGTTTTCGGGTCATTTTCGTACAAAAGTTTATTTCGGGTGTCGGTTCATCGCGAAAGTTTATTTTTACTTCGAGGCGATCGTTTCAACCCCCCGTGTGAACGCGGCGAATTAATTTTGTCAGTTGTACAGCTGGAGAATGCAGGCAAACGTCAAACGTACCGTTTTCGCTGCGATTTTTTTAAAAACCAGCGACAATTGAGCGCAATTTCCCGGAGACATGCACGCAGCTGACGGTGAGCGACGAGACCCGTTTTAATTAGCGCAGTTCGGGCGAACCCCGCCGTTCGTATTTTTAGGTTCGGACGCGAATATCTAACGCCTGAGTCATGGACGAAAACAATGGAAGAGTTTCGCCACAGCAGGAAGGAGACGTCACGGAACCGGAATCGCCCAAGAGCTTCGCGTTCACCATCGACTTCGGCGACGGAAAAGTCGACAACCAGAGGCACAAGTCGCTGGTGGAGAAATACCAGAAACGGCACCGGCGCGGACAGAGCCTCTCGAAACTGGAGGATGTGTCGCCGACGGTCGTCGCCAAGAAGCACCCGTTGTCGGCGAACCTGCCCCGCAAATCCAGCTTCCAATCCGAGGGATACTTTTCATCCGACGAACGACACGAACGAAACAAAAACGTACGGGCCACGGCGAACAGTTTGAAAATCAGGGACAGCCTGACTTTGCCGCTCAGGAACGTCCCTGTCGATAAAATGACCCAGTCTTGCACTTTACCCAGCATCGCTAGTCCAGAGATCGAATCAAAGAACGTCGTACAAAACCAACTGAGCCCCGATGGCGAAGATATTGAATTCGACAAATCGGACTCGGTGAGCGACACAGGAACTTACACGCTCGACGCCGAAAACTATTCAGAAGAACAAAAGGCACGAATGAGCATTGATCGTGAGTTCAAACTCGAACAAGTTTCAGTCTCGAAAAAGACCGAAGAGTACGTACGTAGTCTATTGAGTCCGAAGGTCGAAACTACGAAAGTTGAGACATCTCCCAAAGTTGAGACGACAATAAAAGTTGCACCGAAGGTTGAGATACCACCGAAGGTTGAGATACCACCAAAGGTCGAAACGACAACAAAAGTCAACGTCAGCGACGTTAGGAAACCGCAAACGTTGGATCTGGTCACCAACGTCCAGAAGATGGCGAAGACTTTCGAGAAACATCGGATTCTTTCGCCGATTCTGTCACCGACGCAGAATTTATCGATCACGCAGAACAAGTCGGTGAGGGAGGAGGTGAAGGAGGTGAAGCAGTTGAATAACGGGGAGGACGACTTCCACAACCGGAGTTTCACGAAAATTTTGTTTCCCAGCCCGAAGGCGCGGACCGGAATCGGTTCGGAACCTGCCATGGATCAAGGTTGGTTGGTCGATTAATGTTTAACTATAGGATCCGTTAACTTAGTTATTTTCCAAACAAATAATTAATTTATTCAACGAATATTACTTTGTGTTGTTTTATTGACCGTAAAGATATATTTTCGATTTTGTTAATGAACATTTTAGCAAAAATTTCCGAGTACCAATTATGATATAAAATGAAAAACATTTGAACCACAATTAAAAATAATTAATTAATACACCTTGCCCAACCTCATCATTTTATATTTTAGGTAGCGTCATATCAGTGACTTCCAGCGGCGCCTTTCGCTCAAAAACCGAAAAGCAACGAAGACACGCCCGCCAGCTGAGCCTGACCAAGTCCGAAGTGCACGTCGAAGCCTACACAGACAACAACTACCAAAACGAGCTCGTCGTGCACGCCGCACTAACCCTAAACAAATCAAACGGCGCCAACTTAACAGCGAACGTCATCCACGTGGCAGAGAGCGTCCCCAAGTCGACAAACGTCGGCGTCAAAAAATCCCCCGACTTCGACGCCATCAACGACGTGAACGTGGTCAGCGCGAACATAACGATAGGCAAGGTGACCAACCTGCCGCCGGCGATCGGCGGGGTCTCGGGGAAGACGTCTCCCACGAAGATTCCGTCGCCGATTCACACGTCGCGGCCGCGAAGCCGGGACAGTGTTAGCTCGTTGAACATCGACTTGTCGGACAGCAGTCTGGAGACCGAATCGTATCTGAAGCCGACGCAGAACATCATCAACTCGTTGCAGCAGCGGCTCTCGCTCGACAGCGACCACGACGCGGAAAACGAGAAATACCTGAACAACGATGCCAGGAATCTCCTGAAGAAGGCGTCCCATCTGAGGCACAATTCCTTCGACGATAAAAATCTCAAGATATCGAATAAGTTGGAGCACTTTCAGAACAAGAACTTGCAAGGTATTGATCAAACTTGTTAAATCAATATTTTTATAGGGGGAGCGGGTTTCAGTTGCAGGTTATTTATGCAATTTATTTTCATTTTGCACAATTTTCGTATTAAAGTAATTTCTTAATTTTTTTTTTAAATTATTCGCCTTTTAAAAAATTGATAAATAGGTCAATTACTTAACGTCTGGTTCATCATATTTTCCTAGGGCACCTCAACAAGATACAAAACTCGCCAAACAACAGCCCCATAAAGCGCTCAAGCAGCTTCTCGACGAAAAACCAAAACAACGTCGCCAAAAGCTCCAACCTCAACAAAGAGACGAACCTGATCAACTCGCCCTGCTTTAACCGCAACGCCTCATCGATACAGCGCTCCGCGTCCACTGCCAGCATAAAACCGAACCTGCTGCAGCAGATCCGGCGCTCCAGCATCAGCGACCACCAGAAGATCGACCGCAACCAGTTCGGCGACACGGAGTCCAGTTCCGAGGACGACTTCGACAAGCTCCCCAAGAAGAAGGACATAACAAACACGCGATACAACAGGGCGTTCAGCCTGCGCAGGGGGCGACTGGAGGCGGAGCCCCCGGCGCAACCCAAGTGCCCCAACACGCCAGAGATGCGCAGGAAATTCCAGCCGAACGAGGCGAGGATCGAACGGGCGATTTCCGTCGATAGGAGACCGATGAAGGCGAACGACGTGCAGAGCAGGTACCTGCAGAGCATCGCCAAGAAGAGCGCACCGGCGCCGACGCCTCCGCAGCATCACGGCAGACCCGAGCTGCCAAAAAGCGCCACGCGGAGCGCACCGAAAATTGTCAATAAAGTGCCGGTGTTTTCGAGGACCGACACTGGGAGGTTCAGCGTTAGGAACTCGAAACCTGTCGCCAATAACACCAGAAAGGATACTGGAGGTTAGTATTTCGATTATAAGATTTATTTTAATGCATTAAACTGTCAAACTAATTTATATTGTCCTGAAGATTGGAAAATGCTATACATTTCTAAACTAAAAATAAACGAGAAATCACACAAAGATAAACGAAAAGCATAATTCGAAACAACTTTACATATCTCAGTACTCTAGGGATTAAAATAAATCCCATTCAATGCACGAAATTCGAAAATTTCACGAATTTTTTTTATAAGTTCGCCAATTCGAACCAGAAATTGAAATGTCGTGCGATTGTCCTTCGTGATCGTTTTGGTGAAACGAATTTAAATTCTGGACGACTCGGGGCCGTTAAAATAGAAAAGAATGCGAATCGGTTTAAATAAAACTGAAGCGCGTGTTGTCGCCACTATGCGCCGGGCCGATTTTTCGCCTTGTCTTTTTTCGTTCCCGCTATTTTAACGACAACTATTTAGAGTAGTTATGTCGGGCGTTCCATCGGACTCTTTTGCCTCACGATCGACACAATTTCGTCGGCGAGCTAGCGGCCGACGCGTATTTGGCAATGTCGTGGCGCGGACGGGTCGAAAATAGAAAGTTGCGGCGGGGCCGGTGGGTGATGCGCTTTAATAAAATTTTTAAAAATTACGAGTCCCTGTGGGCGGTTGGGTCCCCGCAATATCACGATCTAAATATTTTTGACAATGAAAAAAAAATAATTAAATTTATTTGTTAAGAAAAAAGAGTTCAAACTAAATGGCCGTCAGCTCTTCCAAATCGCATGAAAATAAATGCAAATTGTCGCGAAACTTTGAAGGTCGATTGCGTAATTTTTGTTTGTTTTGTGGTTTCGGTTTGCGAGTCCATCTCCAGGACCGTAGCCAGGAAAGAAAGTTAGAGGAATCGTACGAATTTAACTCCACATATTTTCAAAACACGAAAATTTATTAGAATTACAAATAACATTTATTAACTTTTGTTTATGGCATTTACATATATTTTTTTTTAATTAAAAAATTTCATAATCGTCCCTTTATCCCAGTTACTGATACAATCAAAAATCAATTTTAATTTAGTCTTGTTTTAGTTTCTTTATACTTTCATTGCAATTAATATTTTAAATTTTAATTATTTTTTTTTAATTTAAAATCATCGCATTTTTAATGCACGAATTACACCAACATGTTTATTTGCGATTTTCGGACGGGGTTCGTTGAGGGCATATGGATGCACCCTCCTGGCCCCAGGCCTGTGCATCCGACTGGAAACGCAGTTTCGACAAATTTGGAAACGACGTGACGCGATTACGCGATCGATAACTGAGTCATGAACACGTTTCGAATGGAATCCAATGACGAACGTAATCTGTGTGTCCTTTCTTTGTTAAGTAACAATAAAAATTCCAGATGTATTTTAACACTTCCTGTTCGACGCCAAGTGCAATTAAAAAAGTCGAATCAAACGAATTTCGAGACGAGAATAAAAATTGTTTCATTTTACTTCTTACAGTTCAAAAGAAAATATAATTGCTAATTAAATAATCGAATAAAAAATTTTCACAATAGTTGCGAAATTTCAACGTCGTCATTTTAGTTACGAAAAGTTGTTCTATTTATACAGTTGTCCTATAAATTGTGGTTTTATTAATTACGAAATATTATTATTTTAATTGCAAGGAAAGCGCGAAATTTTTTATCTCAATGTTTTTTTACGCAATGTTATGTTATCTTAAACAAAATTATTATAAAACCATTTTGGGATAAAAGAAAATTTTTTTTAACTTATGATCAATTAATCAATAAATTTTATACTTTATACTCGTCACAGGCAAAAAGCAATCAGGTGGTAGAAGCAACTCGTCCCTGTCGAGCAGAGAGGTCGAGTTCCAAAACTGGAAGCGCAGGAAGAGCTACGACCCGATGAAGGCGGCCGCCGAAGGCAAACGCAAGGCCGAAATGGCCAAACGACAGACCTCGATGACCCAGTCGTACACCGAAGCCAACCAAGACTGCGACAGCTCCCCGTCGCACTCCAGCTCCGTGCATCGCTCACAGGTAACTATCGACGAATGAAACTCGATCCGAACCATCCCTTTATTTAATTTTCACCCAATTTTGTAGCATCGAAAAATGTACCTCTAGATCGATTCGACGTTGCTCGAATCGAAATCTAGACGACGACGACGACGACGTACCATCGACGGTTAAGTAAGTGCGAGTGAGCTTGGTTTTGAGATCTTCGTCTCGTTCGAAACCGAGACACGATTATTAATGATTTGTTTTTGTTTGAAGTGGACGAGCTGCTTATTTATTTCTAACAGAGTTGCACGTTTGTTGTTCTAAATTTATTCTTTGTTTTCGTAGAGTTTTCATGGTACGGCTGCTCTCGAGCAGTTAATAAGTTCGGACGAAGACGACCAGACCCTCTCAGGAGACGAGGGTTTCAGTCCACCGACTCCGAGTCCCTGCGACCTCAGTCCCGCCAAAGCTAGTCTCAAATACGCGTGGAGAGACCACCACGTCATGCATTGAAAATTTCGACGCATGTGTAAATAATAACTGCTTGCATTAATTTATTGTATTTCAGTCATAGGCAATTCGTATTAATTCATATTTTTTTTCTTATGTAATGGTTATTTATAGCATTGATTCTTTCTACGTGTATCTCGGTATTTTTAATGCATATCGTATCATATACCTGAAGAACTAACGCTGTGCATTAATTTATCGTACGAACGATTTTCTACCTTGTGTAATATTTTACGTAAGCAATATTTGTGGGCATTCGACGTGCAATTTATTTACAAATTTTCTTAATTTAGATTTAGAAAGTCGTTCAACGTAAATTCAAGCGACGCGGAGCTCAAACGAAACAACCTCCGCGCTCGCCGTTTAATTCTATCCGTTTCTCTTGATTAACAAATTTTTGGTAGTCAAAAACAAAGTTGTGCAATATTTGCATGTTTAATACCACCATCGGCGACGGTAATCAAAAATTGCGTGTTTTGAATTTAGTTCTCGATTGTTCAACGTGCGACGGGCGTCGGCACTTTCGAACGTTCCGCAAAACTTCCAAAAATTTAGCTCGGCGTGGGCGTCGAGTCGATATATCTCTGCTCGACCGCCGCTCGCGCGCGGGCCTTTACATGTCTAGGTTAAGTTGATAGGATGTATAAAATGTGATTTTATATTATGAGATTAATTGTACGTACCTGTGCATACATTTTAATCAGTTTTAATTTGCGTTTTGCTCTCATTAAATCCAATTGAAAGTATACGCTCGTTATTAACTTCGTGCATCAGGTCAACGTTTGAAAATTCGTGCGCTTACGTTTGCCGATTGAGGAAGAGTGTGTGGATTTTCGTTAGAACGAAGACTTGTTTTGGCGTAATGATAAATTATCTATATATTGTATTAAATTGATTGCGTTTTCAATAAATAAAATAAATCATGAAACCAATAGTGTATGAAGAATGGATATAAATTAACTCCAGAAAATATTTCTATTTTGTGAAAAGTTCACAAGATCAAAAGATTATTCAGAAAATATCAATTTTCAAATATAATAAATAATGGCTATCCTGTAAACAACGTAACCTTGTCTTTGACATAAACAAAACTGTTAAACTTACCCATCTTAATAAGGAATCAAGAAGAAGTATTTCAGTAGCTCCTGCACCTGTAAAAAACGAATGAGCTCTGTGAGTATGAAGTATCTGTAGATAAAAATAAATAAAAAATTATACCAAAGGCTTCTAACTATGTACATTGTGTAAACAATAAAGCCATCAAGGGGAAGAATCAATAATCTAGACGTAAGTAAGGACAACTTTTTCCACGTCGTGATTAAGTTTAAGGACAAAGTCAAAAAAGCCAAAAATTTTAATCATTTCGACTTCTATTGCTTATCTACGAGCAGGTTTATGTAAATTAGATTTTATCAAAGGGGACACGATACACTTTCTTGTCATTAAATTTCATGGTTACGGTTCTGATAATGAAGAGAATTGTATTCACTTTGAAAGTTGATTGCGGCTTTCTTTAAAATGCAGTGAAAGCAATCTACGAAGACAAAATTCTGCTTGCTTTCTATGCTTTTCTATTACTAACTTTTGAGGCCAACTTTCAATTTAATTATGTACATTTTTTATGTGATAATAAACACAATGAGAACATCAAAATTCTATTGTAATAAAATTCATAATCACAAGTAATACGGCATTTTTATCTTTAGCCGCTATATTTTACCCTAAACAACTGTCTAGTTTTGCACATCCCTCTTCAGTTGGACGAAACATTCATTATATATTTCGTTGCCGATATAAATGGATCTGTATATATAATTTACGTTTTTGTGGTGGTGAAAAAAGAAAATTTGACTTGTGTTTTATTTCCATGGAATTTTTTACCTTGTCCATAAGATCGAATCAAATTGGCAAATTGGCTACCTTTTCCAATTACATGCCTAAATTCTGTTTAGAAATATTAATTAGTTTCCAATAAAACACCCGACAAAAGTGCTACATTTATTATTTATTCATTTACAAGTATTACAAACACTACCAATACATTTCATTAAATCGTAACAATTAGTCTTTAATATAACCTTCAACGGGCATAAAGTTCATAATCAACCGACCCAGAATCGCGACGTTCGCGCAAAAGAACGAAACGCCCTGTATCCAAATAAACAAAAACGTGTTGCGTCCCTGGTACTCCAGGAAATACGCCGGCAACAACCAAGCGCCTTGCGCACCGATCCACACGACGATCAAAGTCAACGCGGTCCTCTTAGACATCGCGATCTGCCACAGACTCAACGGCAGAACCGCCATAATCCAAACGAAATACTGCGAGGTGAGCACCCCGTTGAACGCCACCATTACGATCGTCTGAGTCAACACGGAAAAATTCAACGTGAATTTGTTCAAGCCGTACCGCACCGAGAACACCGACAACAAAATCGCCTGCGGCAAAACCATCAAGATTTTCTGCCAAACGCCTATGTTACGAACGGCGGCCGTTAAGTACTGCAAATAAAAATAGAGCGAGAAATTGTGCCTGGTGTCTTTTCGAACAAGGTGGTAAATATAAGACTCGTGCAAAAATTTATATCCGTACATATAATAAAATAGGAGAGTTAAAACTCCAAATGACAGCACGGAACCGCTTATCAATTTTAATTGATCGTGATTGGGGACGAGGTGCATTAAATATATTTTCTTAAAAATCGTTTTGCGCTCAGGACCGTTCCTTGCGATGTTTTTCGTGTTTTCGATCGATTTTACGCCACGTGGACTATGTCCACGATACGTCGAGTAAAACGAATATTTACTCAAATACATAAAAAGGGCTAGGCTGTACGCCAATGGATATAATCGCACGTGAACTGCTAACCCGTGGATTAAACCGGCGAGGAATTTCGAACCTTTGCATTGCAGGGCATACAACGTCGATAAAACTAAACAACCGGCGATTGCATCGCAGTTTCCTCGAGTAGCAATAGCGACGGTCATCGGGTTGTATAACCACGCGAACATTGCGACGTTTGCGATCTTATCGGCTTCGCATATTTCATAAGATTTATTATTTATAGGTTTTCCTTTTTTACGCAAACGCACGTTGTGTCGTTTATTCCACTGTTTTTCTTGCAAGTTCGATTCAGTCAGTTTCAAATCTTCGACTTTATTCCTTTTTTTGTAATTGTCGAGGATATTAACGTTATGTTTAACAATCACGCGAATTAAAAATGCGACGATCAAATCGACTGCACAAAATAACAATTTCCCAAACGAATGGTGTACCAATAAATTCGGCACGAGCAAAACAGCGATCAGGGGACTATATCGATACGTATGTCGTTTATACGGCGACTCGTTACTTAAAATATACCGCGAGGCGTCCGTGAAAACTTTATAATCGACGTCCGTGTACGAAACAGTCGAGACTGCGTCGTGATAAACCCCGTAGGCCACGAAAACCACCCTCAAAGAAAACCCCAACAATAAATGCCGCTTATAATCAATCGACTTGAACTTTTCCCAAAGATGCGCCGACATTTTATCTTCGCCCCTTCGCGCTTATAACCTAGTTTTTAAACTGGCGGCCGATTTGCGCAAGCAATCCTTGAACAACCTAAACTCGTCACTGCAATCGTTCAGTTCGACCGAACCTTTCTTCAAGACGCATTTCGCGTAGTTCATGGACTCGGTCCGGCATTTCGCCAACACCAGCGGATACTTCTTGAAACGTTCCTTCGCCTTCTTCACGGAATCCATTTAGTGGCGGAATTTGGAACGGTGCTGCTTTTGCAATTCGTTCAAATCTGGGCGGTCGGTGCTGACGAACGCGTCGTAGAGCGGTTTGGAGAAAAACACCAGTAACGCGGCGCCGGTGATGGCCCCGATGAACAACCTGGGATTTCGCTGCGTCCAAGATCGGTCTTTTACGACGAGTTGTCTTTTCATCGCATCAAACGGACTGTTTCAGGTTGGAGACTTTCGACGACGTGTCGTCGACGTTCATGCCGCCGCAGACGAAGCTTTTCTCTTTCCACGTTCGGCAGCAATTTTTCATGTCCTCAATGGCTTCTTGGCATGCGCTCTCTTGGAAATTGTTTTCTACGAAAAACGTTACATAACTGTCATGGTATAAAGAGGTTAGGTTTGATTTACTGCTCAGACAATCTTGGATCCTACAGGCGAAGGCTTTGCACGGGTCTTTCTTCTTCATCAATGTTTAGTGACAGCCGATCGGTTTTGCCGAATAATTCCCAAATTTTTGCAACTTGAAGAAATGTCAATATATACGAAAACTTCGAGGTTACAGATCACGATTTATGGCACTTACGCGAATCGAATTATCCCTAGATTAGACGTAGAATTTTAATAAAAATTAATTAATTTGAATTTCTGGTTTACTGTTACTGTACTTTTATAACATTTCTCTTACGTTTGTAAAGAGGGTAATGAATATACACAATACTAATGAATACGCAAAATTAATATTATCAAAATAAAGATTTTTTGTTATCAAGTTTAATAAACGACTGCAGTGACATCTCATCAATTTCTGTCAAAACCTCTTGAGCTCTCCAGCGCTTCTTTCACGAATTAAATGTCAATTCGACCGTGTTTAGTCTTGTCAACTTGGCAACGTCGCACACGTAAAGTTTGTGTTTACATTCCGTACTACATAGTCATAATTTGCATAAAATGGCTCTGTCACCACGCGAATCTGGCAAATTAATAGCCGGTCTGGCCGAGCACGTCAAAATACAACAGAAAGGAATCGAAAATCTAGGCAACGAGGTTCGTTCTCAACCAGTCAAAATTCCTAACCAAACTTTCTCATTTCAGCTCACGAATTCCATAAACACCGGCGAACTTTCACTAGAAACTTTCAGCCAGAGCTCCGTTCATCCGCGAGCAGACGACCCATGGGCTTTAGACTGGTTATTCGTGGTGGACACCTTAAACTTTTGCTTCTGGTCGATGGACGACGAAGAAGGTTGGACGGTCGAAGGCAAAACCGGTTACTTCGCCCTATGCACCGCAATAAACCGGGCCATGCGGGAAAACATCGACATTTTAAACCCGAAATATTACGCGACGATCACCGAAGACCAGCTCAAAAAGACGCTGCGCAGCGATAACGAAGTCCAAATCCCGCTGCTCAACGAACGAGTAAAATCATTGCACGAAGTCGGCGCGGCCCTGTTGGAAAATTTCGAGGGGACATTCGTCAGCTGCGTCAAACGCGCCGACAACAGCGCCGTCAAACTCCTGCATTTAATTCTAGACAATTTCAAGTGCTTCAGAGACGAAACCGTTTATAAAAATCGCAACGTTTCGTTGCACAAAAGGGCGCAGATTTTAGTCGGTGATATCTGGGCCTGCTTCAAAAATCGCGGACTCGGCTATTTCAAAGACATCGACGAGATAACGATGTTCGCCGATTATCGCGTACCTCAGTCTTTATTGTTTTACGGCGTGTTTACCTACAGCGACGCGTTGATGGCCAAGTTACGTTCGAACGCAATTTTGCAAAACGGCGATGAAATGGAGGTGGAAATCAGGGGGTGTTCGATACACGCCGTCGAGTTATTGAAGGAATTCGTCCAGAAAAGGGTCGACAAATCAAAAGAAGTCAACGCAGTCGTCATCGATCATTTTCTGTGGGATTTCAGACGAAAAAATGCTAGGAATATCGAAGAAATGGGGTTGCCATTCCACAAAACTTTTTGTATATATTACTAAGTAATAAAACGTATCTCTATGTGAAATGTAATATATTTCGTTGATGTATTTGACTTGTATTTAGTAATAAATAAATGTTTTTAGATTTAAATTTTACCTTAAAATTGAAGAAAATTCACCATTTCACCGTTTTATACTTTCATAAAATTTCAAGTCAAAAATGACGTTAGACGCATCGCGTACTTTTACGACACAGATGGCGCGCGCTTCGAAGCAACTGTCGGTAATTCGGATACCTGTTTGCGTCGTCGAACTTGAATTTGGACGTCAGCGACGCCGGACGTCACAACGTAAAATGACGCCGCCGTGAAAAGACCCGATCGCCGGAAATAACCGAGAAAACCATGGAGTAACTCGCCGCAAAGATGAAGTTCGCGGAGCACCTGTCGGCGCACATCACGCCCGAATGGCGAAAGCAGTACATCAGCTACGAGGTATTGCGCGCCGCGCGTTTTCCGCGTTTTTCGCGACGCTGATCTCTGTGTGTGTGTTCCGCAGGAAATGAAGGCGTTGCTGTACTCGGCCGTCGAGCAGGCCCCGGGCGCCGATCACGTGGAGCCGGAAATTTTGCAGAGGTACTTCGCTAAGTTCGATGAACAGTTTTTCCACTATTGCGATAAAGAATTGGCGAAAATTAATACGTTTTATTCTGGTAAATGAAGAAGTATTTTATAGGTTTTTGCGCTTCCTTGTAATGCGATACGAAGTGACGTAGTAAGAGCTTTTCTATCCTTTTTTATTTACCCAGCGATTTAAAATTTTGGCCGTTTAAACGCGATCGGTTTTATCGATTAAAATTGTCGTGGATTTACTCGTTTTACGAAAGCGAAATAATGAAAATGAAATCACGGATCAATGGATTAATTTTACGTAAATGAATTAAAAAATTCAATTAAATTTTTTGGAACGTTTTCTGGCCCGAAAATTGTTTTTTTTAATTGCAAGGATGACTTGGTGTAAACACCCACTCAAAATATCACAAGCTATTAATAATAATAATTCGTAATAGGACTCAAACATAAAATGTTGTAAGTTTCAAAATTTATTTATAACACCACATATGTTTCGCCAACTCTGTGGCTTCATCAGGTGACGAAATACAAAACGATTATCTAGAAAATATTACGTATACAGGGGGTCTCAACGATCTGACAAAGTTCCCCTAGGGTGTTATGATTTCGATTTCGAAAAGGGTAAGTATCTATATGTATAGAGTGTCCCTAGGTTCGTACTCTATTCAATATTACGAAAAATGTAATGCGATTGATGTTGAGAAAAAATAAAGTATTTTTCTGAATTACTCGAAAACATGATAGGTGTAGGAATATGTACCATCAGTCGACGCAGAATTTGATTTTGAATCGAGCGTTGGTAAATTAGTAGGTGTCATTTGAAAAAAATTATATGTTGCCCCTTAAAGTTGTGAGAGATTGAAAATTCACTGACAACACCCTATATACTAAAGAGCATCCTTGGGTGTAGTAATACTTACATTGATGATACCTTAGTCCACGGTTAAAAAAATACCCTCCCACCAACTACCCTCTCAGTTACATGATTTTTTGAAGCATAGTCTGCAAATCTAAAATTTTACAAAAAAATTGAAAATCACTAATTCTGTTGAGTTTTGACAAACAAGCTGTACATGGATATATTCACAATTCTTCATAGAATTCAAAAATGTAAAAAAATACAGGATGTTCCATTTAAACAAATCAAAGTTTATGTCGCCCCCGCAGACGAACCACCCATGCCGGCTCAAAATATTACGAGTACGAACCTAGGGACACTCTATACATATAGATACTTACCCCTTTCGGAAATGAAAACGTAACGCCTTAAGGGAACTTCATAACCTGTATAAGTAATATTTTCTATATAATCGTTTTGTATTTCGTCACCTGATGAAGCCACAGTGTTGGCGAAACACATTTATGTTATAAATAAATTTTGAAACACAACATTTGGTGTTTGAGTCTTATTATAAAAATGAAGTTTCAACAAGTAACTGCAGAATTAAGCGACACTAATAATTTGTGAAATGTTAGACGTAAAATAAAATTAATTAGACGATTTACTCAAAGAAAAATATGAAATAAAAAAAAACAAGTTGTTCCATTTAAAATAAAAATGTAAAAAAGGTAAAACTGTAAAAATGCAAAAAATTCAAAATCGTTAAAAAACTGGAAAAACTTAAATTTTTTAAATGGAACAGTCTGCATTGATGAACACGTCTACAGATTCTTTACCGTTTTAAAAATTATCGTGGATCGTCTATAACGTCATCTTAAATATTTTATTAACTCGTTAAAACCATTGTATTGATGTACAGGTTGTGCATGGAAGAAAAAAAATATATAAAATGATAAAATAACGACTGTGGCCCTCGCCAGATTTATTCCTGGCAAAAAAAAATCAGCAACGTTCAAATAAAATTGGCTTTGCAGAGAAACTGGCGGAGGCGACCCGCAAATATGCCAACTTGAAGAGCGAGCTGTACGAAGCCCAGGACTTCAACAGCAAGGAGCCCTTTTCGAAACGACGACAGCATATCCTGAGGAAAAAGACTTTGCCGGTGAGGAAGATGCAGGAGCTGAAGCTGGCGTTCAGCGAGTTTTACCTCAGCCTGATCCTCCTCCAAAACTACCAAAATCTCAATTTCACCGGCTTCAGGAAGATACTAAAGAAACACGACAAGGTATCCTAATATACATCTCGACTCATGTTTGATTGTCGATCCATTTTAAATTTGTGGATCTAGGGGCGTGGCGAATATATAGAGCCTGATTCATATCGTTTGCAGTTATTTTCATTCGAGTGCGGAGCAAAATGGCGAGTGAACCACGTCGAGAATTCCCACTTTTACATGAACAAGGACATCGATCGTCTGATACGCGAGACCGAGATGACGGTGACGCAGGGCCTCGAGCGCGGCGACCGCCAGAAAGCGATGAAACGGTTGCGGGTGCCGCCGCTGGGCGAGCAGCAGAGCCCCTGGACCACCTTCAAGGTTGGCCTCTTCTCCGGATCGCTAATGGTCCTCGTCGTCGCGGTCGTCCTCTCCGGTAATATTTCGCGACCGACAAATTTTCCGTCCTTACCAGTCTGTTAACGCCGCAGCAATTTTCCACCACGGTTCCGATGACTGGCGTATTGTTTTTCGACTATACCGACCGCCCCTGCTCGTCATACTGTTCATGTTCATGTGGGGCTTCAACATATACGGCTGGCGATCTTCCGGCGTCAACCACGTGCTGATCTTCGAGATGGATCCGAGGAACCACCTGTCAGAGCAGCACGTCATCGAAATGGCTTCCATCTTCGGAGTAGTTTGGTCGATATCTGTGTTGGGGTTCCTGTACAGCTCGGAGCTTAGCATACCGGCGTACGCCAATCCCCTCGTTCTGATTGGGATCATGTTGGCGTTCCTTTTTAATCCAACCAAGACGTGCAGATATGAAGCGAGATTCTGGGCGCTTAGAGTAATGGTACGTAAGTTATGATCCATCAAATACGTGCAGAGTACGAGCCGTTAAAAAAAGTGCAGAGTTTGTCGGGGTTGGGACGAAACACTTCACATCGAACTTTCAAAAAAGTTTTTTTTTTCTTCAGGGTCGAGTCTTATTAGCTCCGTTCTTTTACGTAAACTTCGCCGATTTCTGGATGGCCGATCAATTGAGCAGCCTGGTTACCCTATTCACCGACATGCAGTACTTCGTGTGCTTTTACGTCGGCATCACCGATTGGTCGAGCGCGACAGGTACGCGAGCCTTTCGCCGTCGTAACCGAACTTTTACGTTTTATTTTTTCGCCAGATGCGAATTATTGCATCGAGAGGAACACGATGGTGAGATTGTTCATGGCGTGCCTGCCGCCGTGGTTTAGATTCGCGCAGTGCCTGAGGCGATACAGGGACACCAGGGAGGCGTTTCCCCACCTGGCGAACGCCAGCAAGTACGCGACGTCGTTCTTCGTGGTCACATTCACGACGCTGCTGAACGTTTACTCGGGTGAGTTGCATCGACATTGTTTTGCGCAATTTATGATTGTCCTGCTTCGCCTCAACAATAAATGTTACAGATAAATATCAGGCAATGTCCGAAAATCCGTTCTTTTACTTTTGGATCATCGCCTCGTTGGTCAGTTCCTGCTACGCGTACACGTGGGACATAAAACTCGACTGGGGCCTGTTCGACACCAAAGCTGGCGACAATAAATTTCTACGCGAAGAAATCGTCTATTCATCGACGGTAAATTTAAATCACCATTATCAAAAAAAATCCTTAATAACGAACATTTTCCAGTGGTTTTATTACTTCGCGATATTCGAGGACTTCATCTTAAGGTTCGGCTGGGCGTTTTCGACGTCGCTTATCGAACTGGGCTACGTCCACGCCGACCTGATGGTGTCGATCCTGGCGCCGTTGGAGGTCCTGCGGCGCTTCGTTTGGAACTTCTTCCGGCTGGAGAACGAGCACCTGAACAACTGCGGCAAGTTTCGGGCGGTGCGTGACATTTCGGTGGCGCCGCTCGACTGCTCCGATCAGATGCTCATAGTGCGGATGATGGACGAAGACGGCGTCTTGAATCGCAGGAAGAAAAAATTCAGGAAGCGCGAGGAGCCGCGCGCGACGATGGAGGGCGAGTCGACCGACGACATGGACAATTAATCCGGCGGGGTTCACGCGTCAATAAGAAATATTATTCTATGGGGGAAGGGACGGGCCTTTTTACGATTCGATTAACCTCATTCGGCTTGGTTGTCAAAAAATTACTTCAAATTTTTTTTCGGAATTTTTCAAACGATTGACAGGGCTTTTTTTTCTAGCGTTAAACGTGAATGTGATAATTTGTACAAAGTAGTTAAATAAAATGTCTTAAGCGTGTTGATTTGTTTCGATTGTATTTGTATTGTAAAAACTCGACGCGAAAATATTAATAGAAAAAATAAATTAATTCAATATATAATGAAAAATATGAGGAAATAAGAATATTTTGGAGGAGGCCAAAATATCTGGAAGGGGAAAAACAAATATTGGATGGGAGAGGAGTACAAAAGGTGCGAGATATGTGGAAAAAGAAGGGATGAGTGGAAACATTGGTGGGAGGAGTTCGAAAAGACGGGATGGAGCAACGATGAGAAAGAGGGAGGAATAGAACGGAGGAAGCTGTTCGGAGAGGAGGGAGGGGTGGAGTTACTGGAGAAACTAAAGAAGATAAGAGGGGCGGAAAAGGAAGATTAGGGCATGGAAATAGGAGAGAGATTAAAAGAACGCAGATAAAGTAACGAAAATAACGAACAATAAAGGAAACAAACAAAAATAAAATAAAACATTAATTAAAGATGAAAAATAACAAACCAAAAAAGATAAAACAGTCAAATAAAAGTCAATGAATTAGTACCTTGACAACAAACGGAGACGAAACTAGAAAAATTAATCGAATTTCTATAAAAAATCGCAGAAATATTTAAAATGAAAAATCCTAAAATGGAATAAGGAAAAAAATTAAGATGATTAAAACATAAGTACTAAGTACAACGATATAATAAAAACAAAGCTGAACTACGAACTAATAAAAAATCAATTTAGAAGTTAAGACGACGTTGGGTTGGGTTGATGTTCAAGTAGAAAATTGGCGAATAGCTCACAATGTACGTATTGCTGTAGGGGTTTAGGCCGTAGGCCAGTAATCCTAAGTTCTGGGTTCAAAACCCAACATTCGAATTTCATTTCAGAGGTACAATTCAACAATGTTAAAATGGATCTAGGTAAAGCTAAATAAACGAACTAGCACAAAAATAAAAATTAATAAAAAAATAAACAACGCGGAAATATAATATTGAGGTACTATTGGGTTGGCCTGGTTCAGTTGACGTTTCAGTTCACGTAGAAAAATAAAGACTAGAGATCATAATGCGATTATTATTGGTGGTGTGGGGTAGGCTGGGTTGGGTTAGCTTGGGTTGGGTTGGGTTGGTTTGGCAATCATATGGTCTGGGGTTCAAAACCTAGTTATGACGTTCGAATTTTATTTCAAAAATTAACTCCATAATGAACGATTTTGAGACTGATCTGAACGATTAACATGTGCTACTCCTGTTCCCTTGACAAGCGAATACTTGAGTAGATTATATTCTAAGGAATGTATGTAAGTTAATTAATAAAATAGAAAACAAATATTAAAATTTGAAAATGAAAGAAAACATCGAAAAAAAAAATAAAATAAAAATCACAAAACTAAACAAAATTGAAGCACAAAATTAAATTAAAGTAAGTAACCGATAATGAACCCAAAACAAAAAACCACCGAGTAAATATCTAAAATATCTAAAAAAAATTGCTGACGTGTTATCTCAGCAGAGACTCGCCGATCGCTTTTATTGCAATTGCACTCAACCCATTTTCAAGTGTTTATAAACAAAGCCAATTTAATACGAACGCCCACGAGTCTCGTTAAAAATGTTCGTTATCGCGCGTCGCGTAAAATACACATTTTTGCATGAGCGCGATATCCAACTGACGACGACAACCACGAGGGTTTCGAATCTGCACCGAATGAAGTGTTTCTAAAAGTGGTCGAGCTTAAAACATTACATTTCCAACAGGTTCAACAACAGTCGAGGGGTTTTAATTGGGGAACTTTATCAGCGTACGGGTAATGTGACGATACGGGGTGCGCATGTCTGGTTTACTCCAGTGGCGTGCACATTTGCTGATAGTTGAATAATTGCCAAAATAAAACGATGGGTAAAATTAATTAATTAATTAAAGCTGTGGCAAAAATTTGCCCAACGCAACGTTTTAGATTTAGATTCAGAAATTTAAATGTGACAGTAAATCATCAATCAGAATTACACCACATCTGTGGCAAAAACTGTATCATAACATATCATATTTTTTTACATCCAATTAACCCAACGATATTCAAACGAGTTGTAAACGAGCAACAATTTGCATGCCTTTTATTCAGTGAGAAGATAACGAAGCGAACTTAGTGCCTACGCTCGCGAACTTAAGCAAATTAAACAGGATGCTATGAGGAGCATATGTGCACATTTTCAGCTTAACAGGACTTGGTTCAACCTAAGCTTTTTACTTATGCTAATTTGCAGCAACGAAATAAACTCTAATGAAACTAGACAGGAAAATGCAAAAGAAACGAACTTATAAAATCTATACGCTTGATGCACAAAAACGTCAGACCATAAACTACAAAATCCAAATAAATAAGCAGGGACATACAAAACAAATGCGAAACTAAAAAAGAGAAAAAAACAACAAAGGTGGTTAATCAGTCAAAGTAATAGGCAGCAGACCCCAATTGGAAGAATTAGACAAAATAATAAATTATTGCAGAAATAATAGAGGCTAAACTAAAAGAAATAAAAATAAACATAAAATAAAATAAAATTTAGCGGCGAAAAAATTAGAAATTAAGTTTCAAGGCGTCAACATTAAAAAAGTGATGGGAAACCAACCATAATAGAAAATAACATAAAATGAAAATTAGAATCAACCGAAAAATACATTTCGAAGAAGACAAAAAGCGATTAAAGAAAAAAATAAAAAAATAATATTGATAATTTAAGATAATAACAAGAAACGGGGAAGAGAAAATGTAGAAATAATTTTAAAAGAAATTGGAAGGGAAAAGAAACCTTCAACAACACGACGATACAAATCAAACGAATAATAATAAAATTAAAGCAAACAAACAATAATGCGAAAGTAACACTACCAAAATTATGAAAGACGAAGCAAACACAATCAAACAAATACATAAAATGAAAGAAACATATAATATGAGATTTTAAAAAGAAAAATGCACAATCAAAAGGTAAAAAAGGCTAAATAATCACAACAACAACAAACAAACAAACGAATTACAAATTAACGCACATACAAACAACAGTTGAAAAATAAAGACCAAGTTTCTAAAAAATAAAAAAGAAGCTGAACCGAAGTTAGTAATAGAAGACAGCCAAATACACTTGGACACGATAGATATCAATCTGATGCAAAATAAATGTGAAAAAGCCAACGAAGAAAACAATAATGAAGTAATTTGTCAAAAATCACGACTTGGAATATTTTTCACGTTATTGTTCGACTTTAATTTTAAACTTTTTGCTGGCGTTTTCATTAAGAAATTCTGTGATACGTTCTCCAATGTTTCGACATCAAAAACAATAATTTTTCTGCTTCAAGTAGAAAAGTAATTATCTCGTGACCACCTCTTCCACATGTTCACGCTTTCAAGCTTTCGAGCTCTTAAAGCTGCCTGTGCATGAGTATCAGATTTTTGTTGTTCATAGGTTTTGATTGTTGGTCACGTCTGGTTTTTTTAAATTTAATTTACGTTTTTGTTTAATTAAGATTGCACCAAATTTCAGTCTAACTTCCTTTTGTAGCTTCTTCGTTATTTTTTCTTCAGCTGAACATAAGCAATACGTGAAAGCATTTTGGAGTCGCAGCAAAATTTTGCTTTTTTTGTGGAGGCTAATTTTCCTCTCGGTGGTTTATTTGTACCTCATGATGTGATGTAATTACTTCTGATTCAGACAACACGAATAATGGAAAAACGCAAAATTGTCAAAGTGATGGTCAAGTCAGAATAATTATTGCTATCATCACCACTAAAATTGAACGAATATTTGGTTTAACCCTGAATACAATTTGAGCAAAAAAAAAGAGTACAATGTGTACGCCCCTTTGCAATTCGAACTCGCAATCCAAGCGCAAAACGCAACTTTCGCGTCGCAGCTCCACCCTGCTCGACGTCACTGTCGACGTCGTCGGCCGAACGATCGCACCGGCCGCCGGAAAACAGTACCCAACGCGCGCTCGCCGGGAAAACGAGCTTACAGTGTTTTCTCTCTCGCCCGCCGGTGACGTCCGACGAGCGATTGCATGCCGGGAAATCTATCGATTACCACCGAAAATGGCAGAGGTGTGATAACATATGGAGTGAAACAGTCGACCGCGTACAATATGAGATACGCCTTCCTGACCGTCGCCGTCGTTTTCGTTTCGTGCAGTGTGTGTGCCTCGGGCGACCTGGAGATCTACCCGGGTAAGCGATCCGACCGTACCCCGTTCGAACTCGTCGGCGGGCGCCAATTCCGTGTTTACCGGCGTCGACGATCGCATGCACGGATCTAAAGACGTTCGGAAATCAACACGTCCGAAAATTTAAAAAATCGATTATTGGTCCCGCGTCGCCTACTTTGTAAACAATTCGAAAATCGAAAATCCACAGATGTGGAACAATCTGCGTTGTAAATCGCGCACTAATCATCGATCGCGGTTCAGGACGAGTCGCAACCTTGTCGGAGGCGATTTAAAGAAATTGCGATCGTGTGTTGCGTTCGCTTGATTGCAGCTGAACATTAACGACCAAAGTTCGTGAAGTAATTACTTGCGTACACCGTTTCCATATCAACAGATACGTGCTGAGCAAAAAATCATAGTTTCATACGACAGAACTAACGTTTTTTTTAATTCTCTAAATGAAACGATCAAATATTCTATTAATGAAACTCACACTATTTTCTAATTAAGGCTCGAATTTGGGAAAACTAAATAAAAATCATTTGCATGTCATTTTACTTAGAAATTCTAAGAAATATTATCAATCAATCAAATAACATTAAACGAACAAGTCGTGCATGTCGATGAAAGCAATTCAGCTAGGGCTCAACTTCGGGAAAACTCATTTAGGGGGTTGAATAACCCCCTTTGTCGAAGGTCGGCGTCGACGTAAACGAAAAACTGTTCGTTTGCAGTTCTTTAAGGGGTAGCTCATCATCTAAGATGGACTCGTAGCTTAAGGGGTATAAGTTAATCATGGAATCTTTAGAAATGGTTTCAGTGATGTAAATATTTTTAATAACCCAACACATTTGCAAAGGACTCGTTCTATAAAATTTCTTCCCCTCATCTTGTTTCACAGCCCAATGGTTTATTCCACATCTTTTTCCTTTCTTCACTCCTTCAATCCACAATTATCCACTGTACGTACCCCACACTTCTAATTTGTGCAACCCTGCACCCCATGTTAGTTAGGCCTAACATTTCCACTGAACTTTCTAAAAAATCAACTGCTCCTTTGTCTTTCTCAATAACTCTTTAGCAAAATCCTCATCAAAATGTTTATCTTCAATAGAATGAATTAAAGCTAATAGTCTTAAATCCACAACATTGAAAAATTGCACCATCGTTCAAACTTATCTACAGCAAGTGCAGCTATGACCGACGCGCAGAAAATGCAGTTGCAAATGCAGAAGTTGCGATAAAGCCACCAATTTATACAAAAATTCGACACGAAATTTTTCCGTGGGCATTTCGTAACCTCGAATATCTCGATAGTAAATCTTGACATTCCGCTGAAAACACCTTGTCGACGATAATCATTTTTTTAAAAGTGTGCACAAGTGCCACTTTTCGTATCAGAAGTTTCCGCTCGTTTTAAAACCGGAAGTGTCGATAAAGCGAACGGGCTAACCTCATATGTTAATCATCGCAGTCGTAAACGCTTCGATTTGAATAAACTTCGACGCGAACGCACGTCAGTTTTCGTTTTATCAGGTGAACGCGAGATAACGTGTTGTAAAGTTGTCATAAAATCCAATAACACGTTAAATGTATCCATTTAAATTTTTGGGCGAAAATCTGTTAATAAAGGCATTGTTTTGGGACTTTTGGTATTTATGTATAATGCTAACGATTCGACGAAGTCTGAATCTCTGGCCTTCAGGTAAACGAAAATTGAAAATGCAAGTAAAAAGAACGAAAGCTAAGTGCGGCACCATCTTCATCTTTTTTATAATAAAAAAAATATCAGGCTTTTGAGTCTTAACGTCTTAAAATAAATTACGAAACAGGAAATAATATTTTTAAAAAATCAACTCAAAATACAAAATAATGAATTCAAGGTCGAAAATTTGAATATAATTATATATGAATTTAAAAAATCTATAGTTTAAGATAATACGAAAAAAATTAGTTTTTTTCTAATAGGTTTCCAACGTCGAGGAAATATTAAATATGAAAAAGAAAGTTGAAAATGAATCAGGGAAATTAAAAAAAATGGAGATAGATCAAAAACGTTAACAAATTGTATGTCAAAAATTTTGAAAATCAACTACAGGACAAAAAACCATGAAAAGAGAAATAAAAAATTAAATTCTTGGAATGGGTTTCAACCCAACACAACACATACCAACCCAATCCAATTAGTTTTTTTCAGGAAAGCTCCAACGAACCCGACTCGAAACAATTTGTTCGAAATGCGTTTTATGCAAACGAACGCAACATAAAACGCAAAAATAAGTGAGAAACGCGCGGAAACAGTTTAAAATAAATAAAACCAGAACGAAATGACGAGAAGACAAAGAAAGGAAGTAAACTCCAATCAAACGAAATAAATACAAGACAAATGAAAGCAAACAGAACGGCCAATAAACGACGATTAAATAAAACCAATCAACGTGGAATTTAAAAAGCAAATTAACGAAAAGGCAAAAAATGAAAACTAAATATTGAAAAAAAAATAATCAAAAGGAAAACAAGATAAACCTATTAAAGCAAAAGAAGCAAAACCGGAAATTTTAAAAAATTTAATCCTGTAATTGATTACAGGACAAAAACATGAATCTAGAAATAAAAAATTAAATGATTGGATTGGGTTGCGTTGGGTTGGGTTGGGTTGGATTGGGTTGGGTTTCGATCTTAAACATTCGATTAAGTCGTTTTGCTTCTTTTCATGCCCAACCCAACCCAACCCAACCCATACCAACCCAATCGAAAAGTATTTTTCCAAAAAGCTCAAAATATCACACAAAAAATAAAATTAAGACAATCAGTTTAGAAAAAGAAAGTGGAAATAAATCATAAATATTTTTTTTCGACAGGGAAATTTAAAAAGAATATGAATAGCTCGAAAATTGTTCAAAAATGTTAACAAACTGTATGAACGCAACTGTAAATCTCAAAAATAAATGACAAACGTGCTGCAACAATTGAAAATAAATAAAATCAGAAATAGAAAACACAAAATAAAAACGAAATGTCGAGAAACCAACGAAAATTAAATAATCAACGTGGCGTTTAATTATCAAAAAGACAAAAAATGTCAAAGAAGCAAAAACACATTAAAAAATCAATTAAAAGAAAAAAAACCCTGAAAATAGAATTAAAAAATGAAATGATTGGATTGGGTTACGTTGAATTAGGTTGGGTTGAATTGGATTAGGTCTGGTTGGATTGGGTTAGGTTGGGTTGGATAGGGTTGGATTAGGTTGGCTTGGTTAAGGTTTGGATGGGTTTTGGTTCAAATTTCGACCATGAACATTCGTTTAAGTCGTTTCGCTTCTCTTCATGACCAACCCAATCCAACCCATGTCAACCCAACCCAACTCAATCCAATTAAATGTGAATTTAGAAAAATGCTGCTTTTTAAAATAAAACCAAAAAATCAGAATATTATCATTCAGCGTTTCCTAAAAAAAGCTGCAAATACAACTCAAAAATTCAGGCAATAAATCGAAAAGCAAAGTGGAACAAACATGTTTCTATAGCAAATAAAAAAACACAAACAAGGAGCCAAATGATCAAAAACAAACGTTCAAGTTTTTGTATCAAGTTCGTTAAGGTAGTGAATTTCGTGCAAAAAAAAAGAAACGTGGAAATAAATATTAACCCCAGTCATGCCAATCGATAAACGTCAGAACTTCAAAAAAATTTAAAACAGTTTTATGTCCTATAAATTTATTTTTGCCTGCATGACAATATTAAAGAAAAAACAGTAACATTCAAAACAAATACTAAAATAACAACAAGGGCTAAACGAATAAATGGAACCAATGAAATCAACGGGCCCTTTAAAAGTCCACCCAACCCAACCCAACCCAATGGAAATAACACAAATGAAAATGGAATTGATCAACTTTGGAAATAAAACAACGATAAAGAAAATGTTAGTCGAACGTAGTAGACATAGGAGAATATGATTTTTTTTTAAGAAAATGACGAAATGAAAAAATTGACAATAAATGGAAACAAAGACTAATGAAAGAAAAAAAATTACATAAATAAAACAATGTAAATAATAACGAAACAAACAATAAATCAATCGAAACTGAAATCAATGAAATTAACCAAAGAAAAAAATCAAGTCCAAGAAAACAACAACAACAACAAGAAAGTGGCCCAGAAGTCGATGCGAGCAGACAAAATATAGAAAATTAGTGTCGGATTTTTAATAATTGATATGAAACAAATATATAAAAAAATCAATCATAAACGTTTATGTGACTGTATTAACTCCATCTAAACACCCACCCACACTGCTGTGCAATTGCAAATATCTGATTCGACCAAAGTTGGCCGCCATAAATACGCGTATAGGCTGTTTGAATAATTAAGTCGCAATCATTCCGATTGGGAATTTAGTTATTTATGGAACGACACCATTACAATCCCCGCGGGATCGCAGAGGGAGCGACCAACTGAGCAACGTGATTTCCCATGTTAATACCCGGTGTCATTCGAAAAAATCCGCCCGGCGCGAAATTGCGAACGCAAAACAAAAACGTACGTCTAAATATCCCAATTGTAATATCAAGTGTAAGGTGCCGTTTATTTGCGCAACTTAATTTTGATTCTAAACCCAGGTTATGTTTTTCATTTATTATGATGAACAATTACGTCAGTTGCAAATATTCTCACAAAATGTATTAAACACTTTGAAACTACATTGTATTATAAACATCTAAGTCTATGTAAACGTTGAGACGAGTTCTATCGGTTACGTTTTGAATACAAAGTAAAATTCGAACCAATTAATTAAACTTTTCAAGTTTATTACATAAGTACACGTGACACTTTCATACAAAAATATTTGCATTTGGAATTTCGGCAAAATCTAACTACAGTTTATTTTGATCAAGGAGCCACGTAAATTGTAAATATTTTCAACAATTTTATTAAACACCTTGAAACTACTTTGTATTATAAATAAGCCCAAGTCCGTGTTAAATTAAATTAAAAATCGGGTGCTAATTTCACACACCTTACTATCGTAGGAATTGAACTCCTTTGAACTCGTTGTATAACAAAATTTAAAACCTAATGGAGATCTATTTTCAGTTTCCAACGAACTCGAAATAAAAAGCGAAACTTATCGAACCCCAATCGACGGCTAATGAGCGGCATCATTTTGCAGTATCGGCCGAAAATAACCGCGAGGTCAACCCGCTTACGTCACAAATCAAAAGAATCGCATATCGTCTCCGTCATACGATCGCCGAGATAATCCGATATCTTCGGCTAACTAGACGCCGAAGATTACTCCCCGAGCGGCCGTGCCCATAAACTTCCCTAATGCCAAATCGATGTCGCGGTGTCGGGGGGTCGTAAAACGTTAACGTTCGCCCGGAATCTTCGTCGCAGCTCCGGCGTTTTTAACGACCACTTCGTTACGACACTTAAAGGCCGCGAGTTACGCCGTACGGTGACACTAAACGTGTTGATTAAAAACGACGCCGTTGTAGCCCCGCATATGTTCGCATTAAGCGAACGAAAATAAGATCCGTTGGGCATGCACGGGGCGTTCGGGTCGCTTCGATTATGCAAATTTCGCTGAACAAACTTACGCCCTGCGCGCTTGCATGCATTAGCGAAACAGCTGTCTGGGGGTTATAATTGCCGATGTCCCCCGGCTTTGATTAAATCGCTGTAACTTTAAGTTTGCGACGCGGTCGAATTCGAACACTGAAATTTTGATTAAAATAATTAAAATACGACTATATGCATTAGAACAATGCATTCGCTCTGGGTTTTAAACTCAAAATGGTAATTTTATATTTCAGGTATGTCGGAATGATTTACGATCAATTTAAAACACAAACCCAACTCAAATATTTATAAAATAATGGAAAATTGGTTTTAAAGTGTCAAAAAATAGTCAAAATTATTTAAAAATTGTAAAAATATAAAATAGCAACACTCCTAAGTCAAAATTTATAAAATTGCTAAAAATATAAATATTTTACTAACGCAACCCAACTCAAACCCAATATGTCAAGTTAAAAGGATGCAAAAAATGTCGAACTGACAATGAAAGTATGAACCGTCGACAATACTGAAAAATGTGAATTATAAAAATGGACGTAAATGACAGATGCTAAAAATACAAAAATGTCAAAGTCAAAGAAGTGCAATTTTTGCGAATGCAAAAAATTGCACAATTGGCACAATTGACAAAATTCCGAAAAGTCAAAAATGCAGAAACTTCATTTTCGGCAATTCTGACAATTTATCTACGTTGACAACATTTTTATGAATTTTTGCCAATTCTGTTTTTTGGCCATTGTGGCTATTTCGAAATTTTTGACATTTTTGATTCTATTGAGTATTTTGACATTTGTTGATTTTTGTATTTTGGAAAATTGTGATGCTTTTAACGATTTGACTATCGCCTAGTTTCACATTTTTTCTACATTAATGTTTGACATTTTCTGAGTTTGTACCAATCTTAATATTTTAAAACTTTTTGATATATATGCATGTCACATTTTTTTTGGACATGGTTAATTTTAAAATTATTGCATTTGGCGTTTATTATTATTTTGCATTTTTGATCAATTTGAATCATTTTTGCATTTTTTGACAATATTATTTTTAGTTTTTAAGATAATTTCGCATTGGTTACACTAAACAATACGATGTAGCCAAAATTAAGGAAAATAAAACTTACTGCATGAACAATATGCAAAAAAAAATCAAAGAGAAAACGAAACCCCATTGAGACGATTTGTTTGGGTTGGGTTGGGTTAGGTTGGGTTGGGTTGGATAGGCCTATGTCAAAATATTAAAACACGAAAAGATTATCAAAACTGTCACTAGTGGTCAAAATGGTCAAAATCATCGAACATTTTCAAAAATGCTAAATTTAACATAAAAATAAAAAATCAAAATATTATCAAACTTTTCTGAAAGTTTCCAACGTCGATGAGAAAAATGAGAAAAAAATTAATCAAATTGGCAACATTGTAAAACACGACAAAATTGATAAAATTGCTAACAAATATTTTAGAAACACAACCCAACCCAAACACAATACGTCAAATTAAAAGAATGCAAAATATGTCGAATTGCCAACGAAATGAAAAATTGAACATACATGGCAGATTGTAAAAAATATCAAAATTAAAGAAGTGTAATTTTTGTGAATTCAAAAAATGACAAAGTTGAAAAATGTTCCGAAAAGTATCCGACAATTCTAACAAATTTGTCCAGTTTGACATTTTTATGAATTTTAAATTTGGTCAATTTTTTTTGATTATTTTAACACACATTTTATAGAAAAATGATGCCCACTAATCAAACAGCAAAAACCAAATAAAAGCGTGAAAAAAATTGATAAAATTGCCACAGGTTAAACTTTTTAAAAATGCAAATATGCAACAAAATTCAAAATTGGTTAAGTGGTCAAAATCAACGAACATTTTAAAAAATGCTAAAAATTAACATCGATTAATTGGCAAAATTGCAAAAATTAGTAAAGATGTCAAAATTGATAAATTTATGAAAAAATAAAAAAATTCTAATATACAATCAATTAAAATTGTCTGAAAACATCAATGTTACCGTAAGTCAATGATATGATATTATTTTTACCAATTGGTAAAATAAAATTACAAACCAAACCTCCAGATTACCAAAAAACGAGAAAATTGTCAAAACAGTTAAAAATTGTAAAAATGCAAATTAGCAAAATTTAAAATATTTATAAAAATATTAAGATTTTATAAATGCAACCCAACCCAAGCCAACATTATATCAAATTAAAAGAATGTAAAAAATGTCAAAATATCAACAAGAGTATGAACTGGCGAAAATACTTAAAAGTGTAACTTTAATTAAAGAACTGTAATTCTAGTAAATTCTAAAATGCATTTTTTTGGTAATTTATATTTTTATTGCGAATTTTGACAAATTTTCTGTTTCCATTATTGTGAGACATTTGTTAAGTTTTGAATGTTTGATAGTAATTTTTATATTTTAAGCACATTTCATAAATTTGTATCTTGCATTTTAACGTTTCTCAATACTTTGCATTTTCCATAATTATTTCTTTTACATTTTTGGCAATTCTGGTTTTTGACCATTATGGATATTTTTGACATTTCCTCTTATAGCTATTTCCACACTGTTACCAATTTCTATGACATACTGCTTGTTATTCTTCGCGTTTGACAAACTTGTTAATCTTTGTATTAATTATTTTTGCTATTTTTTTTTATTTAGAAATTTTTGACATTTCCTATATCAACATTTTTGACCATTTTGATTTCTTTGAGTATTTGAAAACATTTGCTGATTTTTGTATTTTGCAGGTGAGTGGCGACGTTTTGAAATTTTGACCATTCGACCTAGTTTCGCATATTTTCTGCATTCATCTTCGACATATTTGAAGTTTATAGCATTTTAATATTTTCAAACTGTTTGACACTTTTAAAGTTTCGATTTCTTAGCATGTCACCATTTTTTGGACTTGTATAAAATTTTTGGCATTTTGTATTTTTGATCATATTGGCATCATTTTTAGTAATTCTTGCATTATTGACAATTTAATTTTGATTTGGCCATTTATGTATTATTTCTTATGATGATTTAGTTGTAAGGGTTGGGTTGGGTTGGGTTGGGTTGGGTTTGGTTGGGTTGGGTTGGATTGGGTTGGGTTGGGTTGGGTCGTTGGTTACTTTCCTTAGTTTCAATTTTTTCAAATATGTCTAACGTTATTCTGTGTAGGAGGTTTGTTAGTGAGGCTGGGCATCTCATTTTTTTAATAAAACTGCAGCAACCAAGGACCTTTTTAGTGACTAACACTAACTGAAATGTAAATTATAACCGGGCGTAACTTCGATCGATACGCCGTTTCAAATTCTATTAAAATATGCGATGGTTATGGCTGGTTACGTTGCGTAGGTTATGAGTTATTTAACTTTTTCTATGTGTGCACGCACATACGATTTGGAGCAAGCCTTGGACTAACACTGAATATGAAAACACAATTAACCCCAATTTTATTTATCACCTTTGGGAATCATAATTCAAATGGAACCTACAGTTATTTAGGTCAATGTATCCATGAACAATTAAAAATTTCCGGTCCAACCTTAAAAACAACAATTTCATCGAGTCGACTCACCTACGTAACTCGTGACTTTAATCATAAAAAAATTCGTTCTTACAAATGAAAAAAGTTTAAATGAAATCAGACATAGGAATGAAATTGTTTCAAATTCAAGATTTTTAAAAAATATACAAGTTGTTCATCATTGCTCCTTAGTTTACCTAGTATGATTGTCTCAGGGGCATAAAGAATATTTGATCCCCAATACAAAAAAAAATTCGACGCCCAACCAATAATTAATAATAATAATTAATAAACCTTTCAAATAAATTCGTTACGAGCACATTCGATGCTTTGCCGACTAGATATCCCCGGTCGTTTTCGTAGCACAATCGCGAAACACGTAGCCCGCTTTAATTGCAACTATAATGGCGGAAATTTAGTTCGTTAATTGCTTCGTTACGGGCGCACTTCGTAACTAGCAGCTCCGCGTCGTCGACTCGCATTATTCGAACGCCTGCCGGATGTGTACAATGCAACGGAGCTGAATCCGCGTCCGGAACTCGGTGCGTCTTATTCATGAAATTGCCGACAACAAACAAACCGAGGAAGTTTAAATTGCGCCTCGCTTTCGGCTTAATTCGTCGTCGACAATATTCGAAGCTAAATAAGCGGCTCAAGCGCAACGATACGAACGAAAATAAATATAACATAAATACTACATATCACATTGTCTACTCCCAACTGAACATTTCGAAAAACAATTCGCAATGTACGTAAGTATTGCAGATTTCATGCGAAATTTCCATCCCCTTTCACATTAAACCCACGCCGAGCAAAAAACAGATTTTATTTCGTTTCACGTTAAACCCCGTCCGGGGCGAAGAAAGATTCCTTTTTGCGTAACATTTGCGTCCGGGCAAAAAATAACTACAGCGAATTATTCAAATTATTCGCAAATGGATGTAACCACCCCTGCGCGGTCGTAAATTAATTTCCGGCGGCGGGCAACAAGCTCATTATCATCGGTTACATGAAACGTGTTTTCCGCAAAGAAATCATAATTAAACGTCGCTGAAAGTGATGCCCGATTACGAAACGTCAGGACAGAAAATGCGCAACGAAAACAATAACAAATTTCGCGCACAATGTACAGTAATGATATGCAATTTTCGATTAAAAAATCGCACACGACCGCTAACATTAATTGAGCGTCCAATTCAATTTGTTTGAGCGGAAATTGACGGAAAACATTACCGTGGAACCGCAATAAACAATGGAATTAAAATAAAATATAAACGCACCAGAAAATTACATATAAATTGTGCGCTGGATTCAAAGTGGATCTCGCACAAGAATTACCAACGCGACATGAAATATTGAAAGGAATTAATTTTTCACAATTCCATGGACGAAGTAATGTTATCCGATATTTTATTTAACAAACTAGAAGTGCGCAACTAAAATATAAAAAAATCTTACCTTCAAGAAAATTTCCCATCCCCTGTCCGACATCATCCGCGAAGTTCCACGAAGTTTCAGGAAAATCTAACCAACAACAGAAAAAACAATGAGAATGCGAATAATAGAACAAACATCACAAAAGCAACAAATTCAAAAAAAAAATTAATTTATTTTAATGTATTTCATTGTAAATGTGAAAATAAAACCACATTACAAATAAAAACACAGAATGCAGAATCAAGAGAATACGAAATGGGAATAGGATGAAAACAGGGGCGTGTACTCAGCCCTTTATTTTTCTCAACTCTAACAGATGATGTGATACCCAAACAATGTTACAAAATACATCGACCTAAAAACATAATAAATACGTAATAAAAATTACAGGAAATTTAACACGTGGATGTATAAATCAAAATTTTTTATTTTTTTTTTGACAAAAATGAAATTAAAGTAATATAAAGGTTTGGTTGGGTCGAGTTGGTTCAATCTAAGTACGTCATGAATTTGCAGGATATTGAGAGGGACGAGATTTATATTTCTTTGATGTAACCAACGACAAACCCACGCTACGTACAAGTCACGTTTCACGCACTAATTCCATAGAATTCATGGAAAATTTCTACCGACGATTCTCAGCGCTTATTATATAGCTTACGTTTCAAAAAATAATTAAACCACGCTACCACTTTTATTTATTTCGACTAAAAATCGAGTGTTGCCCACGACCAATTCAATATAACCGTCCGAATGTCAACGATTTCACACCTGACTCACAGAAAAGATCTCAAATACCACATTTCCGAACTTTAATAACAAAGTTTTGTTCTTAATCAACAAACTACAAAACTCACAAAATCATCGACCCACGAAGACTTACAAACGTAATCCTGTTTTAATCAAGTTGCGATTACTAGCGACGTTGCAATCACTCGCACCGGAGCTTCGCTTATTCTTTCCCGTTAATAAATCCCATGCGCTGTCGTTTCGATCAGGGAGCAATTTGGGTCGCTCGCGCCGGGCCGTTTTTAATTTAAATGCCGATGCTTGACTCCATTGTGGGGCGCGTAGCGCGTAACTCGCCGCACGTGCGGCGGTCGGTCGAATTCACGACGAGGGTCCGCCGTGAAGTCGCCTTTCATATTCGCGCGATGGATTCCCCGCGCAGGGCAATTAACGTGATCTACGACCCCGATTTGCATTCTAACTACTTGGATATAGTTCGCGGCGCTCGTAATTAAATTCGCATTGTATGCGGTGAGGTGAGGGCTGCGGGGGTGAAGGGTGAAGGGCGAATGCGTTATCGATTCGGCTAAATATAAACGGCGAAAGAAATCCGTTTGTTGCATTGTCGTTTGCACGATTGAAAAGCTTTCGCATTATTAGATTCATCAAGGGGGCAGCGTTCGACCGAGTTGACAGAGGAATAATAATGAAGGCTTTGGCAGAGGTGGGGGATATCGGAAGGAGCTATGGAAAGAATAGGGCAAATATACGAGGAGACTTGGTGCAGGGTGAGAGTGGGTAAGGAGTTGACAGATGAATTTACACAACAAGAGGATTGAGACAAGGATGCCCACTGAGCCCCCAGTTATTCAATGTGCATATAGCTAAGCTAGAGGAGGTATTAAAGAAGGGACATGACCGGGGTAAAACTAGGGAGGGAAAACTAAGGACTAATGGAGATGGTAAGAACTCAACACGAAGAAGATAAAGGTGATGGTATCCAGAAAGGGAGAAGGGAAGTGCAGGTGAAATGAAAATGAGAGTAAATAGAGCAGGTGAGAGAATGGATGTACCCAGGGTATCTGAGAAGAGAAAACAATAGTACAGGAGCACATGCCTGTGGGGAAACAGGAAAGGGAAATTTGAAGAGACAATTAGGCTATGGAATGTATGCCTAAGGAGTGTAATGTTGTATGGGCCAGAAGTACGGGGTGTTAAGGAGCATAGCTGCTTGGAGAGGACATACATAGGGCAATTGAAAAAGTTCGCACAAGATTATGTGTGAGTGAGGCAAGAGACAGGGAGCGAGAAATTGGGGTAGAGACGGAGAAGAGAGCGTTGAGGTATGACGTGACAATGAAAGATATGATAGAGGGCAATCTGGCGAAAAGGGTGGTGGAGAAACTAGTGAAGAGGGAAAGGCAGGGAAGGAAGCTATCAAAACCAATAAACAATAAAATGTACGAGAAAGCGGGGATGTAGGTGAGGGAGCCGGAAAGGAGGAGAGTGGATGGGAGAGATAATATCAAGGCACAACGTTAGGTACAAGGTTACAGGTGTATGGAAGGAGACCAAAGTATCTAGAAGGTAGAAAAACGGCAGAGGAAGAAAAATCGAGGTTTAGATGCGGCAACGAAGACAGCACAAACAAATATTGGATTGGGGAGAGTTTAAGAGGTGCGGGGTATGTGGAAAAGGAAGAGATGATTGGAAACATTGTGTGTGGGAGGACTATGAGGAAGAGTGACGATGAAGAAGGGAATGTCACGTGGAATCTGTCATCAAACTAGAACGTAATGTGTATGTGTACGACATGAAACTATATACTCTTAGTTCCGAATGGCAAAGAAAGAAGTCAATAACAAAGAAAATTGAAACAATACCATCACCGTCTTACATTACAAACACAAACAAAAACAAAAAATAAGATAACATAAATCGTGGGGCAACAGCATCGAAGTACACCAAATCATGAGTGGATGTTGGATATCAAATGAAAGGCTTGGCTTGTGTACAACGTTTCTGTGTCAGATCCGCCCCTTTATCAAATACTGCTATTGATCAAAGTTGCAATTACTACACACTTGACATTTAATCAATAAAGTATCATCTAATGTTTCGTTAGTTTTCATTCGACCCTTCTTTTTATTTTTATAGAGGTATTGTTGAAGATATTCATCCCACATTTCAGTCTACATCTGCTTAAGTTTTAATCGTTTTGTCAATTTTTTTTTTAACAGTACTGGCTGTAAACGTATCCCTAACATGTGCCAACTCCACTTCCTAAAAATTCCTTATTGATTACTATTCCCCTTTTTGGATAACCACGATATTTTATTTTCTTTCGCATTCTTATACTGTTTCGTTACCACCTAGCTGTGTCTAACATGTTATTACACTTATTCCATCTCCACTTATCTTCATCATTATCTTTTGATATACAAATCTGATAACATATTTTCTGTTACTTTCTTCTTGTGCTATTTCCTTCATTTATTTTGGCTTCGATCTTTCTTTCCTTGTTCAATCGTTGTTGGTATAAATTGTTCACCACTGACGTACCTTAGTTTAGGTCATTTGTCATGATCTTATTCTCCTGGTCGTTTTCCAGTGCAATCAAGCACCCAACTCTGACCCACAATGACAGTTGGTTTAACTTCAACTTTATTCCGAGATTATTTACTGCAGTTCGTAGATGGATTTAATTATTTGCGTCGTTGCTTTTCCACTCATTACCAGATTGTTTTATCTTTAATTTTTCTAACTACCCTATTCTTCACATCTCCTAACTCTTTCCTAATTTCCATATTTTCTTTTGAGACTCTTAATTTTTCAAATATTTGCGTTCCTCTCCTAACTTTTTTATATTTGTCTTTTAAATTTTCATTGTTTGGTACTGATGTGAGTTTTTGATTTTAAGCTTTCACTGTATTAAGGATAATAGTTATTTTGTCTTCAGTATTTTTTTCATTTAGGTTCAGTTTGCCAAACTACAATAACAGCATTGTAACTACTGTTACTACGTAATATGAATTATTACTAGCTCATGCTGATTCCCTATAGAACAATCTATACATTAGTCGATCGATGCTATTTTATTAACCACAACTGTAGACACTGCAAAGTTGGTTCATTAGATATTTACTCCGACTTAACGGAGGTGCCCATGATTACATGAATTCTTAATAATACTTTGCCAAGTGTAAGGATTCAACTCTGATTTGATTTGATTTATTTTCAAGGAGTTAACCTAGAAGCCCGCCCGGAAAACAACTACGACCGATCCGAAGAACGCCTACCGCCCCTCTACGTCGACCGCAGGCGGCCGAAGAACCTGGCATGGCCGGAGCCCGAGCAAGAGTACTTCGCTAACGCCGAGGGCGACGCGGAGCTCAAGGCGAGGATCTCCGAGGGCTTCAGGCACATCGAGGAGCTGCTGGCGACCCGCAGGAAGCAGCTGAAGGCCAAAGTCGAGGACTCGTTCCGGAACTTCGTCGTTCCGGACGTGCCCGAGCGCGACGACGACGACTTCAGGCGCTACTCGGCCGGGAAGGACCGCGAGTTCGACCGGTTCAAGTACCCCAACAGGCAGATGCTGGACGACGTGAGGCTGTACCCGCAGGGCGACAACGATTTCAGTTTTCGCGACGGGGACGAGGAAGACGAGGACGAGTTCGGCGGGAACGACCTCGGCGACAACCGGGCGAGGAGCGCGGAGCGATTGTCCGACGAAGAGACCACGTCGTTTAACGCCAAGGTTTTGGACGATCCGACGATGTTCGCCTACGCTCCGCCCGATCCTAGATTCTACGAAGATTCAGCAACGCCAGGTATGTGTTTTTATTATTTAGTTATTTAATTACAACACGCATTAGCACTCTTCGAATAATTTGTGTCTTTTCCGTTCGCTTTTGGTCATGGACTAAATTTCGTTTTTTTTTTATTAATTGTATTCATGGATTCTATTTTACAGAAATCAAGAAGCAGAGAGAAGTTTACGGTTTCCGCAATCCGGACGTAGCATACGATGATCAGGATCCGTCCGCCCAATCGGAGCAACTCACCGACGGCGTTTCGAACGTGCCTAACTATGGAGACGGTGCTGAGCTCAAGTTGCTGAACGACGGTTCGGTTAAGATGGTCGCCGTTAAACCGGATCCGGGCGACACGGATGCCACCAGCGTGTACATCATAGCGGTTGTGGCGGGGATCAGCGCCGCCGCGACGGTCGGCCTGGTAGCGTTCTTCATCGGCTGGTACAAGTAAGCTGCGTTCGAATTGAACGTATCATTAATTTACTAACAAATTAATCAAAACCTTGCGATATATAAATTGGATGCCAATTTAATCGCCAAGCCACTCATTGGGTTCACAAGTGACGTCACATTTAACCTTTCTTTCGACCCACGTCCTTTGCCAAATAAATTTCAATATATTTCGTTTTATGGGCGTTTTAAAAAATCCTTCAGATCCAAAAGATATTTGGCGCCAAATTAAACGCTTCGTATTTTCACTACAAAGTGAACTAATCGAATCGCACCGCTCGTGATATGACGTAGACGTAGACGTGAAGGACGAGGTTTTCAATTTTCTCGCGATCGATATAAAGGACATCATGGTAACGGTAATTGAATCGACTCGCGAGATCAAAGAACACGTGGATTCAATTTAATCCCCATACGCTCTTTAATCCTTTTGTGAAATGCGATAAATGCGGCTACGGGTAGTTCGCTGCGAGTAACTGAGATAAATTACGTGGGTTCCATTTACGCTTTACTGGAAACGTTTTGTTGCATCATTGTATGTTTTTTTTCCTCAGCTATGTTACATTTTAAAACCGTCATTCACATTGGATTTATTTATCGATCCACTTTTTTGTTTGCATCCGCAACCGACTTACAATTGTTAAGTGCGTAAAATGTGGATCTCAACTCGCAAGAAAATTGCATTAAAAAGAACATCTGAACATTTGATGAAGAATTTTGTTGGTTTAACAATAGCCATGAGAGACCCTTCACGAATACGCTTCTCGTGCCGCCTCTTGCATTGCGATATAATTTTCTTAAACGAGAACAAGGCTTTAAGACACTAATCACAATGCAATTTTTAATATAACAAGATTACGAAAAAAATGGATAACACAAACGTATGGTTAAACAAAAGAACACGTTAAAGTATAACGAACTCAACTCAAACTAATCAAAGGATTAGGTTGCGAGCCAAGCTAATCAGATTAATTTAAAGTTTAGTTCGATTCGTTGAGTTAAAAATTCGGGGCATTGGGTTGAGTAGGCAAATATCAACGTTGAACAAAATGGCAAATAAAATGTATGAGACTGCAGGTTTGCTGATGGACGTGGTGAAGGGAGAAGGAAGGTCGATTATTTATTATTATTTTAATGGAAAGTTGAAGGATGTGCGAAAGCGAGATTTTTGAAAAATCAACGACAGCTACAATTGAGCAAATATTTCCAAAGAATTTTTAATGACGTGTAATTGGAACAATTTGTTCGAGTACTGGACAAACAACAAAATTTAGTCAAGTCTATAAAAAGAAAATTATTAGAAATAGCATCAAACATTAAACGAAAAATCCTGTCCTAATTTGGATAAAAATCATGTTCCTTTAAATTATCTCAACTTTGTTATAAATTATCTCTACCTTACTTTAGATTATCTCTACCTTACTTTAGATTATCTCTACATTCCTTTAGATTATCTCAACCTTCTTTTAGATTATCTCTGCCTCCCTTTAGCTGTCTATATCTTCCTCGAGATTATCTCTACCTTCCTTACCTCTACCTTTCTTTAGATATTCTCTATTTAAATCATGAGTACCACCAATGTTTCGATGACATCACAATTCACATTTCTCACCTCCGCCATAGTTTTATAAAAAAATTCTCAGAATCAAATGGCATACGAATTTATTATGCGTATTATTATTATTGCTTTATTATTATAAAAAATATTTCATTTATGGTCGTTGGCTCCAGCTAAGGATTATACAACCGAAATATGTTGCGGGTTCTTTTTTGTTATTGAGGAAATTAAGGGTATATTTTATAACGGAACACCAATTATCACAACGGCGATTCTTTAATAATACAGGTTGAAACGTAATCTAATGACAATTAAAATTAAATGTTTATTTCAAGCTGTAGTGCTTTTCAGATTGTTCCCTAAGCATATGCGCCGCCTTCTCTGGAGTCAGATCCCTCTGGCACTGCGCCAGGAGCTCATAACCCACCATGAATTTCCTAACAGTGGCTGAACGCAACAGCGGCGGTAAATAAATACCATGGAACGTCCAATGGCTCTGATCTTTGTCGGCCAGCGATCCGGTAGGCGCCCCGTGCCACCCCATCGAATACGGAAAACTGCATTTGAACAAATTATCGTACTTGGCCACCAAAACCTGCAGCAATCGCGCCAGCGCCACCCTCTGTTGAGAGTCAGTGGATACGAAACGCAACACGTGCCTTTTGGGCAATACCATCGTCTCGAACGGCCACACCGCCCAATAAGGGACCACCGCCACCCACTCGTCGTTTTCGCAGACGATCCGCTCCCGCTGGGCGAGCTCCCGGTCGACGTAGTCCATGAGGAGCGGACGCCCGCGTTTTTCGTAATAGGACAGCTGGGTGCGGTCTTTGACGCGCGGCTCGTTCGGCATGAAAGTCGACGCCCAAATTTGACAGTGCGGGTGCGGATTCGAGCAGCCCATCGTCGCACCGCGATTTTCGAAAATTTGGACCCAGTCGTACGTCGCCCCCAGTTCTTGCGATTGCTTCACCTGCAATTACGCACATTCCTGAACCCCGCAATTTCCCAAATGGATGTCGCCGAACCCCCTAAAATATCCAGTGTGGCGATTTTCATTTACTTTAACAGTGTCTTTGGCAATGAATCAGACGAACAAATTTATTAACAATGAATTAAAGTTAATTGTTAGTTTTTACCTTATTTTGTAAATATGTTTCTGAGATAGAGTGGTCAAGGTTTGGATTTGTTTGGAATGTGTGGTTCTGGAATGGAAAATTGAATCAAATTATTTATTGTTTGTGTTCGAGCTTCGCTCAACCTGCCCAAATGTCATCGAACCCAACCCAGTCAAAAAGATAAAAAATTAAAAAAAAACTAAAAATGGAAATATTGGTGGAATTTTTATATGAGTAGTTAATCGAATTGCTAAAAAAGTCTAAGTATTTTATGTATTTTAGATTTTTTGCCTTTTTGGCAATTTAATTTACATGTTTTGGTGTATTCGTACATTTATTTCAACAAGTTCAAAATTTTACCCAAAATTTCTGTCGTATTGATATCTTGGCAATTGGTCACCGCTAATAAATTTTATAATTTTGTCATTTCTGTGTCGACCCGCATAATTTCTTTGGTTGTCCTCATCCAAACCTATTCTCAAATCTCCCCTTCCTTTCCACACTTCTACAATTTTAATTTACATACTTTCGTTCATGAAGTGTTGTTTTCGTATAAATATTTTAAAATTTATGTTAACTTTTAAACCTTGGAGACATAAGTTGGTTTGGGTTGCCTACCAAGTGATGTCGATTAGGTTGAGCTTAAGGCTAAATGGGTTCAGTTAGGATTAGTTGTATTAGTTTAAATATTATTACAGCTAATCAACGTAAAATATAAATCAACCCAACTTTTATGTTTATACACAAAAATGTGTAATATGCAATGAACAACGAACCTTGAACAGATAAAATGAAAACAAATTCCAGAAATATTAAACACTAAAACTAAAAATATATGTTGACTAATAAAAATTTAACAAAATATGTTTAATAAACGCCAGAAAAATTACCAAAACTTTTAATCCAAGCTTCAAAAACATGGCATAATTCAAATTTTAAATAAAAAATACATAACATAAATCAATTAAATTTTAAATTACATGAAACAAATGTTATTTTCTTTCCATGTAATTTTAATCATAAATTTAATTGACTTATGTTCTGTTTTTTTAATATTGATATTTTTGTCTTTACATATTTTGTATTTTTTTTTATTAACAGTTCTTATAATTAAATATTTCACTTTTTTCAATTTTTTTTGTGATAATGTTTTGATTTTATTTAAGTTTTCGATTTATCTCCCTTAAAGCAAAATGGATAATAATAGACTGCCAGAATAATTAGGTAAATTAGATCCATGTTATTTGATTGGATCCATGCATGAAAATAATAATTAAAAAAAGATAAGCTCAAAAGCCACCCCAACCCAACTAAATTTATATCAACAAGATTCAAATGTTAATATATTTGTACGTGCCAACCCAACCTAACCTAACCCAAGCCAACCCAACCTAAGCCAACACAACCCAACCCAACTTACATAACTAAGGTTTAATTGTTGATATATTTACTAACTAGCCCTCGCCCCATTAAACTTATACAGGTAGATGAGGAGTAGGATAACAAGGAAGGTCGTAGTCCTGAGCGAATAGAACTTTTCTTTGCTGGTATAAAAAAACTGGAAACATATTTTCAGTAGAAATCAGTTTCTAAGACAGAAATTACAAATTATTCCCTAAGCAAATTTTCCAATTTTTTTTCCAATTTACAAATTTGTTAAAATTTTCCATTTTTTTTTCAAATTTACCAAATTTTCACCATCTTTTTCAAATGTTTTTTATTGGCAAATTTTCTTTCAAATATATAAAATTTTACATCATCAAATTAAAACAAGAAATATTGCAAAATTGTACATTTGAAAAAATGTGTGAAAATTTTAAAAACTTTGGAAAATTTTAACAAATTTGTGAAAATTAGAAAATTTGAAAACTTTTGGAAAATTACAAAAAGTATATAAAAAAATATGGCGAAAATTATGAATTAAATGCCATTTTCTTCTTAGGTCTATATATTATTTTTTGCACAACCCAGGTAAGACGACAAACGAAGAAAGCAGTTATTAAAACCTAATTTTTTGACATTCAATAATTAATTAATTAAAATTATTAAATGTTTCAAATGTCAACAAATTAGGCTTTAATTTTTTTTTTCATTTTTCATCTTGCCTCGATCGTAAATCTACTACTATTTTTAAACATTTCTAACGAATGTGATAAAAATAATATCAATGGTGGCGCTAGAACCGGATAATTTACTCTACTCAGATGCAATATTACTTAATTACCTATTTACTTATTTGTTGCACTTAATGAAGACATATAATTTAGACGAAATTACCATTTTGACACAAATTGATTTCTTGTGCAAACCAATTAATCTTTGGATAACAACTCCAGACATCACCACATATCTCAGGGGGTTCGACTTTTCCACGTCCCTTTACTCACCCATTCCTCGATGATGTCTTGCACCTCTCGGGTGGTCATGGTGGCGAGATAAACGTCCGAACGCGGGTGGAAGCACATAACCCTGCAAGTGCCCCTAGCTTCGGCGCTCTGAAATAAAGGATCGTCCGATTTGGGCGGCGCCGGAACGTCGTCCAACAGCGCCGGAAAGTCGTTGTCGAAGACGCAGGTGGATTCGTAGTTCGGCGTCGCGACGCCGGACGCTCGGACGACGCCCGGACACAGTGGGTTCGTGGGGTCGAACGGCGGCACCGTCTCATTCGGCGACGTTTCGACCTGCCCCTGCCACGGCCTTAACATTCGATGGGGCGACACCAAAACCCACTCGTCTTTCAAGGGGTTGTAGCGAAGGTGTTGGTGTTCTGAAAGTTACGTTTTGAAAAATTTACCCCATGATCAGGTTATGGGAGATTACTGATGACTAAGTGGAAGAGAGAACACATCTGTTTGAAGAAGATGGACTACACCAACCATCAAATTGAAACCACGAAAAAACCAACACACAATGACATCTATTGAGGAACACGATCAACAAAGGACCAAATACAGAAAAGTGAAGACGAAACAAATACAAATATAAATACAACAATAAAATTTAGCCAAAAATATTTAAAAATATTAAAAATCGTAATAGTCGTTAAAAATAAAAATCGTGAAAATCCTCTTAAATTGGTTCAAACTGGGGAAAGTCCTTGAAATACAAAAATGTCGATAAATAAAATCCTTGAAAATTACATAAATCCTTAAATGTCTTAAGTAAACCAACTCAAAATAGCTTAAAAATAATTAAAATCGTAAATTTAAAAAATTATAAAAAATCGTAAACAGTTGTTGACGTTTATGAAACTCCTTGAATATCGTAAAGTAATTAATAATCAAAAATATCCTTTAAATCATAAAAATCGTTGAAAATCCTTAAAATATCGCACAAATCCTTATTAATTGTATGTAACCAAACCCAACCCAAAATAGTTAAAAAATATTAAAAATCCCATAAAAATATCAAAAAATCATTAAAAAGTTAAAAAATAGAAAATTTCATTAAAAATCCTTGTAAAAATTATTCAAAATCGTACCCAACGCAAACGTATTATAAATTGCATTAAATTATAAAAAAGCTTCTTAAAAAACATTTTCGCTTAATACTATAAAATGTATTAACGTTTATGAAAAATGTATTAACGATCAATCATGAATCGTTTGACATTGTTTAACTTATTGTAGTATTTATGAAAATAATTTTCTTTTTAAGTCTAAATGATTTTAATTTGCAATTGGTAAAGGAAATTTAAATAATTTCTAACGAAAATTGGTATACGTCAGAATTAATCCTAATTAATAACTGATTAACGAACGACACGGATATGAAATATGTGCAATATTAAGTGTCTTGCGTAGCAAAAAATATCAAATGCCTTTTAACTAACTGAACCAGATTGAAGAAACGAACAAACTTTATAAAGTTACATTCTCGGCAACGACAGGTAAAATAGAAAGTTTTAACGACTTTTCCTCGAAGCTGCTCTTAACAATACACGTACAATACAAGAACGTCAATCACACAAATCAAGTTTATTAACCGGAAAGCTGTAGTAAAATTTAAGAGGATTTGCTAATAAATTTGCAAAATGAATGAAGTAAAAATGTTACGACGAAGTTGCAAATATGTGGCCGACAAAGACCTTAACGATTTTTTTTAAGAAATCGTTCGACAATAAATAATACAAAAATCATTGAAAACCTTAACCAATTTAAACCAAAATTAAAATATTTAAAATTTCAGTGGATGTAGGTGCAAAAATGGGCCTCTGTAATTATATAGCAGCACGTGTATTATTAGGTTACTAATGTCTAGATGGCGTTAGTACTCACACAAAGCTTTCGTAGCCAAAGCAAAATAGATAAAAATTTTAAAAATTGTAGGAATACTTAAAAATAAACGTAAAATCATTAAGAGACGAAAATTTGTAAAAATACTTGAAGATGGAAAAGGCAATGAAAAGTATCCTTGAAATCTTTAAAAATTGTTTCAGTTGAAGCCAAAATATTTGAAAAATATTGAAAATTGTTAAAAATCCTCAAAGATCATAAAATTAATTGGAATCCACGAGGAATAGATAACTCCATGGATAAAAGAAAAGAAGTGAAAAGCCACAAAAAAATAATTAAAAAAAAACAAACGTAGAGAATCGAGAAAAATCCAATGAAAATTAAAAAGTGACAAACAATAGAAAAATTAGATCATAACAAATATAAAATAAAAACACAAATAAAAATAAAATTCATAAATATTTGTGAATGTAAAACTAACTAACCAAAGCCTAAAACATAAAAAAAACAATCCAATAATTAAATAAGAAAATCAATTTAAAAATTTCAAATAAACCAACAGAGAAAATCATATACATTGAAAACGAATAAATTAAATCAATTACGAAAGAAAAATGGGCAAAAAATATATCAAATGTAACAAAATAAAAGCCTCTACGTAAATACAATGAAAGAAGCGAAAAGGAAATGCAGAAACAATTGTTAGCAAAAAAATATGGAAACTACAAGAAAAAAATAAAAAATGCAATACATAGTAAAAGAAACTATTAAAGCAATCACATACGATATAAACAAACGTACAACACAACCCAAACCAACGTAGAAAATCACAAACATAAAACATTTATTACAAACGAAAAATACAAGCAAAGAAAAAAACGAAAATATTAGAATAATTTAAGAGTAAAACTAAATAATGAAAACTTTAAGAGAAAAATTTAAAATCTAAACAAAAACAATAAAAAACTAACACAGAAAATCACAAACATAAGAATCGAAAAATTTTAATTAACAATGAAAAAAAATAAACAAAAATATAGAAACGAAAGCAAATGTAAAATAAAAATAACTACATACAAAAAAAGAGACCAACCAAGAAAAATAACAAAAATTGGAATAAACAAATAGTGAAAAATACAATCAATTGTACCAAAGTAGAAAATCGCAAACGTGGAGAAAATCTATTAACAATGACAACAAGTCAAAAATAAAAGCACAATACAAAATAAAAACAATCTAATCTTAGAGGAACGAAAACACATCTGGAATATGGAAAAAAATAAGCAAGAGGCGTTCACCCAACTTTTGGGATATGCAGACCAATCAGATTATGCCAAACAATTCATTGGAACCAATTTGATGCCAAAAATAACATCGAAAAATGCATCAAAGTTCCTCCTTTGATTAAAAAATCACCCCCAATTAAAATTAAAAATTCCCGATGAAGAATCTAATTAATTCAAACCTTTTTAAAATTTGCATCGAGTAATATTTAGCCAATTAGAACTTTGGAATAAACTAGTTTATGTGAGTAAATTTCTAATTGGACTTGTGCACAAAGAGTTATCGCATTTCGCACGAAACTATTATTTAAAACGGGCGGAAATTGCATTATGACGAATCGACTAATTTTGAACTTCGAACAATAAACCATTTTGCACAAAGGAAAACTTTTGCGGGTGTCTGCGCCCGAACAAAACTTAGTTGCTTTTATAGTCCCGGTGCTTAGGACCTTTTCGACGAAGTTCTTTGATTTGGGAACAAAATCCCAAAGGTGATCGAACATCTCAAGCGACTGCGTGTCATAAATAAATTGACTGGGGATGTTAGAAGATAACATAAACTATTACAACAAGTAAATATGTGAAATTCACAATGATCGCCAAAATTACCCATGGGATTGCTTCGTTTACCAACTAAATAATTGTTGAAAATTTGGACGAGATAAATAAGAACATCTCGTTAAAAATTCTTACATCTCGAATGGACAAATTCAGAAGCCAGTGGTGAATACAAAAAAAATGGTGCTAAAATACCACACCCACGATTAAGTCGACCAAAACAAATAAAACCACAATAAACAAATAAAACAACCCTTGAACTTGTCGCATCAAAGGAGCCTATTTTTAAATTTGCAATTTCGGATATTTAATACGCTTGCGTTAACTTACTGTCGCAGTTGAGCGGGCATCGGAAATAGCGTCGCCGCGTTTGATGAAAAAAAAAATTCGTCGAGAGGAAGCGCGTGAGCAAACGCGACTGATATCGAATTCCACCGATACGAATATAACCTCAAACGCACTTGCACGTCATCAAAACACACGTTGAAAACGAGGCGAAAAAGATGGGGCGAAACGTACTAACCATTTGGGTCGAAAGACATCGTGCGACCATGGAGACGATGCGAACTGTGATGCAACGCTGGAGGAGCACGAAATCGACGTCGGTGCGATCGTTGACCGATAATGTAAGTGGAGAACGACGTTAGATTGCGTCATTGCGCGATTCGAGCTGTGCGCACGGAGATAAATGCAAAGATTATGATTTAATGTACGAGTAGGTATAGTTCGTTCAAAGAGCAAAATATAATAAAATGATAATTATATATTTTAATTAAAGATTATTATACTGAATGATGACTGAAAGTTAATAATTTAATTAACTATTATTGGGGCGTCGTTAAATCGACGAAATTCGACACCAGGGATGGACTGGAACCATTGAACAGGTCCAGTAATATTATTTCAAAAATAATAATTTGCTATATAAGTGGGTAGGATAATTTTATTGTGATTTTTAAATCGCTCCTACGAAGGAATTAAAAAAGGCAAAAATGCAACCAACTTTAAAATTAGATCAAACTCGCTTCAAGTTCACCATTGGGTTGGGTTGGCCATTCTAATGGTTTCAGTATCACAGTGAGTCCAAAATATCTGAATTTTTGATCTGGTAGACACAGGTAGAAAAACCCAACCCAACACAACCGAACCCAACCCAACCCAACCCAAAGCTCATTTTCCTATTGGTCCACTCGACTCAGTCTCCCCCGAAGAAAATTAAAAAGGAAAAAATGACAGCCAAATCCACTCCAAGGTCAATATTTGTTCGGGTCGGATATTTTTTTAATGGTCTCATTATCATAGTGAGGTCAAAAGATCTGCACCTTTGACCTGGTTAGGACGAAAACTCATTAAGTATCGATTGGATCAACATTGAGCAAATCATTAACCCCAGTAAGAAGACCTTTGACATCGAAATCTAATCGAAAATCATACGGAAACATAACTCAAAAACCTGAAACAGAAGATCGAAATTTTTCGATGAAGTTTCAAGCCATAAACATAAACATATCACCGCCATGAAATGATCGAATAATCGCCAACGTCAACAAGTTATCGTCGATGATGATGAAAATGTCGTCAGTTTTGATTAAATGATCTTTAACGTCTTCGCAAAAATTAACGTTGATGAAAGTATTGCCTAGGATGATATTAGTTGATGAAATCATCGCCGACGATTACAAAGAACCATCGACGTTGTCCAAATAATAAATAAAGTTGATGGAGTTATCATCCACAATAATTAATGTTGGTGAAGGTGGCCGAAGATGATAAAAGTTAATGAAGTTGTCATCAACAATTCATCGCTGTCGAGTACAAAGAATCATCAACGTTGTCCAAATAATCAATAAAGTTGATGAATTGTCATAAACATTAATGCAATAATCATTGTCTTTGATGAAGTGACCGTCTCAACTTCCTTAAAATAATCAACTTAGACGAAGGTATTGATGATTGAACCCCGACGTTGATGAAATGACAACATCGTCGAGGTTATGTAAATAATGAACAATTTTGACGAAATTATCGTTGGTGACGATTAAAGCATCCACAACTTTTATGAAATAATCATCGACGTTGTCAAAATGATCATAAAGTTGTCCAAATAATCAAAAATGTTGAAAAGCACCGACGATGATGAAAATTTCATCATCGTTGTTGACGTATTCAATATTAACGACAACGACAATATCATCGACGCTAATGTAATGATCGTCCAAGTTGATAAAATAATCATCAACGTTGTCCAAATGATCAAAAATGTGATCAAAAATATCGTCGACGATCACGAAACGTCATCAATTTTAATGAAGTAATAATTTTCCCAACTTACCTTAATATAATGAGGTGATAAACATAATGATGATACAACTACCATCGACCATCAACGTTGATGAAGTTATCAGCCAAGTTGATAGATACAACGTCAAAGTTCTTGACATAATCAATCGACGATAAGACATTGATGAAATCAACGCCGACGTTCACAAGTAATCATCAAATATTTGTGCAAAGTTTAAATTAATTAAATTCCACAATTCAAAGCAAGAAGATGACGTGACAACCGACGAGGATGCTTGGAATTCAAATGTTAGGTAGCGCACATTCTACGCTTGGCTGATCGAAACCGAATACAACTTATTACAAATCCATCAGTCGACTAGCACCAATTATTGTAATTTAACACAATTTGTTTGTTTTGGGTTGGTTTGGATTAGGTTGGGTTGGGTTAGATTAGGTTGGGTTGGGTTGGGTTGGGTTGGATTGAGATATGAATCAATACGTGGACGATTGATGTGGATTATAAATACAACAGCCTACATACAACGCTGCATAAAAAAGCATCGTTGGAACAATATTGATTTATCTTAGGCTAAGTGTGTGTTTGGGTTTAATTAATGTCGACTCTATTGTTAATTGCTTGCAAATATTTCTAGATAGAATTTAACCAAGGTGATCTCGTGATCATACAAACTCCTCGCAACGCATGACTACATGCACTTCAGCGGATTTTGAGCGTTGGTGAAACATGTTTATGAGTGTTGTGTTATAAAACCCTTCACATACTAATAACTTTTTAAAATGGTAAGAAAGAACGTTTAATTTGCTACATAAGTGGGTAAGCTAATTTTTTGTAACTGTAATTTTTAAAATCGAGTGAGTTTTGTTTAATAGCACATTTTGGAATCGCTTCAATTTCCTCTTATTAGAAAAATTTTATTTAGAAGTCGTTGACTTGATGATCAGATAAAAGGTCTCGTTTCGTCGACGCCCTGTATATCACCCCGATAAGACGTAGCAACCGGAAAATAAACACGTTCAGCGATTCGCCAATCAAACGACAACAACAAATACGCGAATCGGTAAACACGCAATACAAACAAAAGCATTAGAATGCGACGCATTCACAATAACCTCCAACGCAAATTAGTTTGCTGATCTAACCCGTATAATTAAAGTTCGTAGCATTTCATGCACGATAGCAACAATGGAGTAATTTATTTACAAATTAGAAATGTCTATCTGTTTATGTTTACATTGCACGGTAGCAAACCAAACGAAACGCTTGTAATAACTAGCCTGTGCATGTCGAAAAAAAATGCATACCGAATTAAAATATTTCTTCGATAAGACATATTCTACGAAACAATATATTTTAATTGAAAAAATGAATTATTGCCACTTACGACAGGAACATAAAATAAAATTAATTACCGTTGCTAATCTCGCATGAAACAACACGACGCGTTTTGGATTCTTGGACGATCGTTTCGTTCTCATAGAACTCTGATTAATTCTCAATCAACGAAATATTATTCGTGTTATATTTTAACGAGTGGTAGTATTCGAAGATACACCTCGAGTCGATTATTTAACGCGATGTCCAAACGTCGAAGGTCGAGTTATTTTGATTTAATTAAACGCCGCGGCGTTTTAATTAAATTGCGATCGCGTAAGCCCTTCAACTTTGCGCGCCGACCGATTCAATTGGAAAATGCACGGATGCAAGGAAGCGATTTTTGTTTCGGTTTTGTCCGTTTCGCTTGTTGAAGTCCAATTAAAATACGACAGGCGAAGGGCGCGCTGATCTCGTTTCTGTTACTGTTTATTTTTTTTTTCTTTCGATCGATTCGATTTCGCGAAAGACCTCGCGTTGTAAAATGGAAAATAACCAAACGGACGATACCACAGTACGAATCACACAATGATGACGTTATAATAAAAATAATTTTCAAGGATACGTTGATGATTGATGATTAGTTGTACGAAATAATATACTATTTTTCCATTGCAAGACACAAGTAGACGTAAAAGTCAAAAGTAGTTCCTATACAATCATCAGCTATTGTTTTGGGGACAACAGACATAGTCACCCATGTCGCCCAACGTTTACGCAGTTAGTAGCATCAATGGCGAAGTTCTTAACACGTAGTCAATTTCAAAGAAAATTTTATTCCTCACCGAAATGAAAATGGATATGAAATGCAACGATGACAATCAAAGCCTAAAATCCAAGAGACAATAAATAAAGAATCGCCAGGTTAAAAGAGCGTGTCAACCAAAACAAAAAAAATATTTTATTACAATTTAAGTTTATTTCAGACTTATCGACCAACTGTTATTGAAACATTGAACCTATGTAACGAAACAAAAGCAACGCGGAATTGAAATAAAACAAAAAATAATCCCGCAGAGAATTAAATTAAAACGCGTAAATAATTGGAATAAACAAAATCCGGGCATTTTAATCCGGCGGAGTTTCCAATCGATGGTCATTAAAATCCCATTTGGCCGAACAACTTTAAATTCCGTTGCACATGCAGTGTATTTTTAAAAAAATCGTGCCAATAAAATTTTAGTCGATTAGATATTGGACATAATTAACTACCAACATGTTAAAAAGCTCAATATAATGTACTTGAATAGTTGACAATACAATTAAGTCTCGATGTTGTTTAATCCATTTCTGTCTTGTGTTGTTGGAGATGTTGATGTTGTGGTTTCCAAAACGATAGCCGCCACTAAAGGCTTTTACGACTTAATTGCGTCTTACAATAGAAACATATACAAATCCTTTAGATTAATATGTCGACTTAACTGGTTCAGCATTTTATTTCAACTTCGACACAACGTTTTTTATCATAAGAATTAACTCAGTAGCTGTCGTTATTGAAACACTAAGCCTTAACAAAACAAAAGTAACGCGAAGTGTAAATGAAACAAAAAATAATCAACTAAATGCATAAACAATTGGAATAAATAAAATCCCGGAATTTTGATCGTTTTCAATCTATGTTCGTTAAAATTTCATTTTGTCGAACGACTTTAAATTTATTTTTTAAAGTAAACAGAATGTGCTTGAACGATCGACGATATAAGTCACTTTCGATTTTCCTTAATCCTCTTCAGTTTTGTGTTGTTGTGAAGTGTGAACATCTGTCTAATTGTTATTGTCCCCAAAATAATAGCTTTTACGACTTAATTGCGTATCACAATAGAAAACTACACAATATGTTGACCTAAGTTGTTTAACATTTTATTTTAACTTTGATTAAGATTCAAAGTTTTATATCATAAGAATTAACACAACTCAACCCAACCCAACCCAATCTAATCTAACCCAACCCGACCCAACCTAACCTGACCCGACACAACCCACCCCAACCTAACGCAAACCAATAGACGTCACTCGACTATGTTTAAAAATAATATAATGTACTCGAACGATCGACAATATAATTCAGTTTCGATTTTGTTTAATTCGTTTCTGTTTTGTGGCGCTGGGAATGTTTGCACTTCTGTTTCCTTGTTAATGTCTCCAAAACAATGGGCTTTTACGACTTAATTGGGTTTTACAATAGAAAACTACACAAATCCTTTAGATAAACATGTCGACTTAGGTAAACATTTTATTTTAATTTAGAGTCAACGTTTTGTATCATAAGACTTAACACAGTACACACCAAGCCAGGCCATGCCAAAACAAACCCAACCCGACACAACCGAACTCGACACAATCCAACCCGAGACAACCCAACCCGACACAACCCAACGTAACACAATCCAACCCGACACAACTCAACCCGACGCAACCCAACCTGACACAACACAACCCAACCCAACCCAAACCAATAGACGTTCAGTAAAAGCCTTTTAAGACTTAATTGCGTCTTACAATTGACTGTGCCAATCTTATTGTTGTTTTTAAACACAACTGACTTGGCAGTTTAACTTTACCTTGAACTACTTTCAATATATATTTCAATCTCCAATCATTTTGGATAATTTAAATCCGTTAACTTCGAGGCCCAACCGTCGCAAGTTCCCGCCATCTAATTTTAATCGCCAGACCCATAAATAAACACATTAAAAAGTTTTTTTAACGCTTTCTATCGAGATAATCATCAAAGCCATTTCGCGAAGAACGCGCAACACGTAAATAAAAATAACTTTTTTGTTATTATCCGCCTCGTTTGCTTTCGTTCCACATAATAAAATTCAACGAAAATACAGCGACGGACGAAGGTGTCGTTAATGTCACCCCATAATTTTATTTGTTTGCTTTTTTTCCATTAGGGACTTACGTTAAAAAGTTGACGCCGCGCCGGTGACTTCCGCCCCTTTCATGTTACATAATACACAAAGGAATAATTTGTTTTGTTTAGTGGAAATTTAGCACAAAATTTAACGCCAAGTGCATCGCAAATGTCACATTTACTTTCAAAAGGAATTTTTTTTTGAAATCGAATGAAAGGCGTCGACATTAATTAACCAAATCGAAAAGTTCACCCTCACAATATATATAGTTGTTACATTAACGAGCTAGGAATTATGTGTGGCCATTAATTTTTTTTAATGTCGTGGCGCCCATTTCAAGATCAACACCATCTTCACTGAGCCGAAGCAGCAAAACATTCGTGCGTCGAAATATTACAATTTCAATTATCCTCACCACGTCTGGCTGCATTTTCAACTGATTTAATTTCTTCGTTAAATATATTAGCCCATATTTCTTGCAAATGAACTAAGTGGTCTCAATTGTTCACATACTACCAAATATTGTATAGAGTGGGGAGGAACTCCCTAGATATTCGATTAAGATCATCTTGCCATATTTCAGTAACTAATCGACCTGACTCTGCGACGAAGCGTCGAAACAACGCGAAGTATTTTCATTACGGGCACGAGGCGAACTACAGTCGTTCCAATTATTATAATTAAGATTGTGCCGATATTCCATATTACGGGACGTGAAATTTCGCTTCGGAATGTTCCTCGTGCCAGAGAGTTTTATTAACAAATTCCTAGACTGTAGTTGGCTCCAGTTGATAATGTGCTATACAGGGACGGCTCGACTAACCAAGAGGCGCCAGTAAGATATAAAAACTTAGATAAAAATTCTTATAGTATCCGCTCCAGGGAAGGAACACAACGACATATTATTCACATAGGTGGCGGTGGTACACAAACTGAATCTTATCGGTCAAAATCACTGGATAAATGTTTAGAAAAAAATTGCGACCAAAAAAATTTATTAGAAAACCCATTGCAGTTCGTGAGAATATATTTTTTAAATTATTTGAAGGAGTTGACAATAAATCGAGGGTGGAAGATTTTAGATAATTACAATTGCTACCATAACTGACTGACTCAAGGCCACATTTTGTAATAGTTGACGATAAAACATTATCACCATTAATCTTTAACATTCGAAAATAAATGTATTAAGATGATGTTTCCTGTTTCGTTCTATCTGAGCTCGTCAGACCACCACACATCAGGCATAACGAACAGTTTGTCTGAGTATTAATGCCATCTAGACGTCACTGCAATTTCGTAGCAGCACGTCCAGACGGGACTAATACCCACACAATTTTTTTTAACATTAAAGACAAAAAATACAATTCTGTAAATTGAATTCCACGTCGGACGCCACAATGCGTTTAACGTTCAGGACATTCAATGGCAATTTAACGGCGTGAATATTTAATCGCCCAAAAATACCACGTTGGACAAATGCAATTATTATTAAAAAAAAAACGTCCCCTGTAACAAATATCCCCGACGTTCTCTGTGAGCTCGCAAGAATGGCTGCACGTATGAAAATAACCTGAAAAGAATTGCCACGATTAATTTTAATGTTTATGGCTTAATCTGTCGTATTTACCACAAATATAGCGCGCGCATAGCTCCCGCGAGATGTTCCGCCTCGTTAAAAAAAACTGCACCGGGTTCGTTTATTTACGTTTAAAATTCCTCGTGTTATGCCGTGGTAATCGTAAACGTGTTACGTGATGTGATATAGTAGGCAACGCAACTTGTAGTTCAAATATCTTTTTTGTTATATAAAACTGAGTTGGGCTGGATATATGTCATATATACATATGAATGGTGGGAGAAGATAGAGCAGGAGTGGGGAAGGAGAAAGAGTTGGTAGAAAAAATGAAAGTTAGAGGACAGGTGGGAAGACAGGGAGAAACAGTGGAGCGCGAGAAAACTGGAGGGAAGGTTGGAAAAAAGAGAAGGATGAATAGTATAGTAACAAGAAGATTAGACGTGGAGAAAGGAACAGGTGGAAGAATGGTTGAGAAAAAATCCAGGTGGAACGGGAGGTGGAGTAAGCATAGTAGTTGGGAGGGGAAGGTGAAGAAATGGTGCTAGCGAGGATGACGTCAGGAAGGTAACATGAGAAGGCAATGAGGGATAAACACAAACTAGCAGGAAAAAGGAAATACATAGACCATGACCATTTACTGACGGAAAATGAGAGAAAAGTGCAGAGGAACATTAGGAACGAGGCACAGAAGAAAAGAGGACAAGGCAAGAGAACGAGGAAGTGATACAGGAAATTGCAGGTGGGCGGCATCGGTGGGTATGGGAGGAGGAACATGGAACGTTGATGCAAAAAAAAAACTAAGGAGATGAAGAGAGATGAAATGGTGAACGGAGACATTTCTGTAAGAATGGTTAGAAGAAAGGAATTGGGAAGCACTCAATGGATACGAGAAGGGAGACAAGGAGGGGGAGACTACATACGTATGACCAAATGGAAGATCTGTTATATATTATGTAATAACAAGCGACTAGGTGAGAGAGGTTTCAAAATTTTTAAGGTCGGTAACAGGGCGGAATCGGATCACTTGCCGATAGTAGTGAGTTAAGGGGAAAGAAAAAGGTAATATGGGGAGAGGGGGAGATTGGTGAATATATGGAACGATGATACGATATGACGCGGGAGTACCGAAACAGGAAAAGGAGAAAAATGTAAAGAGATAAACATGGATATGTTTCAGCCAAGGTGGCCAAGCGTGAGTTGGAGACGAGGGATGAGCGGCCAGGAAGGAAGAGGAGAAAGAAAGGGAAGGCGGCAATGGAAGGCGGGAAATTATGTAAATAAGATAGTAGGATAAACCAATTAAGGTTTATTTAAAAAAAGGCAAAAATAATTTAATAAACGTCAACGAACGAAAGATGAAAACAGCGATACACTAAAAACGAGACGAACCCAGACTACGAATTTGACAAAAAATAAGTAATTAGCCATTTGTTTTATTAAACAAATAAATTAAAGGAAAAGAAATGGAAATAAATGATAGCAAACGATAAGACATAAATGACGAGCTCAAGTCAAGCCACAATAAACAATCAAATTAACATAATCTGAAAGTAATGGTACAGTGATATACAAAACCAGAGCACAAGCTTGTTGCACTAACTATTACATTGAAAATAGGACACGAGCACGTAAATACTTTGATATTGGTGACATACTTCATAGTCATAGCGTCAGCAGAATGTTTAAATATCGAAATTGCTAAACCAACAAATACAGTCAAAATCAATCAAAGACAAATACAGTCATTACTGTCATCTAGACTTGCGAAAATCGACGTAATGCAGCCATCGCATCTGCCACTAGTTGTCATGAAGCTCTTCAGCTATTATTCCATGTCAATTATTTTCCACAAACATTGTAATCGTTTAAGTAATTTTTAACACAGGCATCCCATACACAACTACACAATTCTGTTGGAGAAAAGTTACACTAGGATAGGAGCTTTAATGAAATACATCACCAATTATAAAATAGCTCAATGAAATAGTCAACAGGCCTAGAGAACGGATCAGGTACTTCATTGGAGTATGAGTGGGAAAGAAAATATTTTTATCCATTCACATGAAAAGAGAAACTACAAACTGTATAAATTACGGGGCCTATCAACTGAAGTGTGCCCACAAATAATAAACGATTTAGAAATGCAATTGAAGACAAAGTGAAAAATGACTTAACATCTTTTTCCCTTTTGGCAGAAAAACATAGGGCCACATAGACCAAGCAGAGGAATCTTATGGGTGTTCAATGGTCTTAGCGATGCCAAGCTCCATAAAAACATATATGGAGAGCACTAGAAAAAGTGCAAACCAGTAAATAAAATCTATTACCAAATAATTATCACCTTAATAAACAAAAAAGACCTTTGTGTCAAAACAACAATGCATTTAAAAAAAATTGATGTCCTGGATTTACTTTATGGGGAAGACTTATGGACCTTAGTTGATGGAAATAAATCCAACGCAACAGCATCTGAAATGGAATATATGAGAACGATGGTAAAAATATAAGAAGACGCAGAATCAGAATTAGGAACCTGAGAGATGGATCGGATTAAATACCAATAGTGGAAGAAATACAAAGAAAATAAGTTCAATGCTATGGGCACTTTATTCTTAAGGAACCTCATACGAACCCTCAAAAAATATTTTAAATAATGTCCGAATGGCAAAGTTAAACGAGACAGACTCCTAGTTAGTTGGGAGGATAACGAGGTATGATGAGGAAACGCAAAATGAACATCAACCATCAGGATATTTGCGAAGCAGAGAAACAAGTACATGAGATGGATCGAGGACCCAACGCCATCAATCATAAACTGAATTTGAGAAAGACGAAAAATAGTTCCACGAAATCAACCAGCTAACGATTCAATGACCAAAAAAAAAACAAGTAAATCATAAGAAATTAAGTGAGAAAACAAATCAGGACATTTGAAAAGGACCAAACGAAAGAACACCAAACAATCGAAAAAATTACGAGAATGGGGTTCAAGCTTCCAAATCTGTACACCCCACCTACTACGCTTATTTTATTAACTTCCACGACAGCATTAACTATTATTTCCTTTCTTACTAAAAACTTCCACTAAGTCGTATCAAGCAAAGTACCCAACGAAAAAGTTAATGGAGTTTCAACAAGTAACCGCATCTCGGCGATTCGATTTTTTTTAAACGTTCCGAGTTGAAGTAACGCCCTTTGTAAATAACGCCGGGAATCCTAAGCAGATTACGTCGGGCCCATGCCCATGCACACAAGGACGAAATTATTTTTCCATTTGACTGAGAGTCTAAACTGCAAATCCTTGCCCGTCTACTCGAGCGCATTTATTTTTACGTCTAATCGAATTCCCCTGTTAGATCTCTCCATTACCGTCGTACAAGAAACGTCGATTAGAAAAATTAAATGGGTCGCTTCGACGGATTTTTGCGGATAAAACTTTAATCCGCAAAAATCCGCGTCGACTTGGATCCGCGAGAGGCGATCGAAAGAAAAACAAGAGGGGGGAAATTCATGTAGTCTCGACAGGATCATTTACGAGATTCGTAAAGTTGCCATAAAAATTTATTTGTACAGACTCATTTCTTGGTAATAGTAAGGCCTAACCCAGGACCGTAATTACAAAACAGAAGAAAATATTTTCTATCATTAACAAATTGTTTCTTCAAGAAAAACGAACCGTTTTAAATATACCAAGTACGGCCTATTTACTTGCAGTTTCCGTTCCCACTGCGATGACTAATCTACATGTGTAAGTAAACAAGTAAACCGTCGATTGTTTCAAGATACATATAAAGATAATATCTTGAAACAAACTCTACTTCACAGGCGTACTACCACACCTGCCCCGAGCGTTAATAAACGGAGTAGCAAATTTCCCAAAGGTCGCTAATAACCTCGTCCAATGCACGAGCTCCGATTAATTCGGATTTAATCCGCGCCTCACAAGAAAACTTAACAGTCCTTTGCACACAAATTCACGCAATTACTGTCCCCGGCGACTTCACGTGGAATTAATCACAAGGGAACCACCTAATTAAATTATTAATAATACTAATGCTTCGGGTAAATAATTACCTAGAAGATGAGGGTCGTGACAACCAAAGAGACTGTCGAGCCCGGTCGATACGGCGCAAAGATCTCAAAGCAAAGCTTACCACGATCTTGAGATCAGCCTCGGCGCAAAACATGTGTCGTTATTAATGACTTATTCGCAATCGCAATTGCGACCGATCCAAGCTAACGATGCGTTACGTCCCGCTCCGGATTAGCGTCAATTAAAACGGAAAATCGATACCGACGCATATCTGAACGGTAATTGTTTGTATTGTGTGCGGTTGCATGCGTTGCAGAACGCGAAAAACGATGAATGAAGAAGAGGGTTCGTCGCCGGGTGGCGGGCATTGTGCGCCGCGCGGCCGCTCAGACGCTCCAGTCTCGCGCGGGCATCCGCCGATTAGGGGCTGTGCGGAAGCCCATGTTCAAAAATGTGATCGAGTTTTTGAGTTGCGTGAAGGCCAGCATATACCACATGACGCAGGACGTGTAAGGTTTTTTTTCTAACATCCATTCCGCTGATCGCCCGAACTTTTTCTTTTCCTTTGTCGTTGATGGGGGGACGGCTGGCTCCGTTCGATATTATCGCAGGGACGTTGTTTTTCGCGTCGGTTTTGACGCCAAGTTTTACGCCGAAATTTTACGACCAGTAAATTGATTTAAATTAATCTGGAACTTTGAGCGCCAAATCATAGACCAAAAATGGTTTTAATTAACTAATTTGGATTCGATTAGTTCAGAAAATTTAATTTATTTCCCCTAAAAGTTTCCAGCGATTAACCGCAAAGTGTTAATAAGTGCAATCAAAAAATTTATAATCAACTACATATTTCGATTAAAATTTTTAAAAAATTTAAATCGACGACAATATATTCTGAAAATAAACTAAAAGTATATAATTTATAAATAAAATAATAAAATACGGATGCAAATTCAAAATTATTATTTTTTAAAAAAGAAAAAAAATCTTACTGTCCGAAAAGTCAATGTCGAATTTCAGTTCTAGGTCTTTGTTACGCAATGGTTTTAAGGGCAAATCAAGATTTATTTTTTGTTTATTTTTGAACAACTTTCCATGACATTATATAATAAAACCTTAGTGACAGAAATCCTGCTCGATATTTAAAAGAACTAATAGGGATAGCATGGTTTCTTTATAAATTGAAATAAAAAAAAGCACTAAACATATTAAATTAATTAAGCCAAAAATCTCAATATTTTAGCCAAAAATTTCGGCTCCTTTTTAAAACATTACGAACAACATGGCCACATTTTTGTGTTGTGACTCCTTGCAATTATGCAAAGTGTGTCAAAACATGTTTTAAAGGGGAATTTAATGTGTAATTTTTTTTATACAAAATGTTTCAATTTGACCGATTTTTTTGTTGTTATTTCACTGTTCCTAAAAAAATGAGTAGCAGTTTAATTTAACTTTAGCGAACGTATTCGTTTCGCAGAAATATTTTATTGGCGATATCGCAAGTGCTTCAAATTGATTGTTTTAATTCACTTTTTCCGATACAATTCTGAATTTCAGTTCAGGAAGAATACAATAAAGTAACTGTTGACATTAAAAAAGCACAACTGATTTATGCTTTTTGACAAATTCTGAAAAATTTCAAAGTTGTCGGTAATACGCAATAGGCTAAATTGTAAAACGTGTAAAAAAATATTAATTTTGAAAATAACAATTTTGATAAGTCGGCAAGTGGTGCCAATTGAGGAACGACGAGACATTCCTAAAAATTTACAACAAGCAACCCAACCCATCCCAACCCAACCGATATTGATTTTTTAATTTGATTGATTACACTCCGGCGAGATCCACATAACTCAGCTGGATTTGACGATCACACGAAACCAAAAAAAAAAGGTCAGGTTATAGCCTGGGTTGGATCGTATTAGCAATTTTATCATTTTTGGTATATTGACCATTTGTCTTAGTTTTCTTGTAATTTTGACAATTTTAACTTAAAATTTAAAGTTTTAATTTTTTATTTACATTTTTTTCTTTCATAAAATGTATACAATATGTTTTACTTTTGATAGTATTGTCACCTGACAATACTTTTTTTATATAAAAATGGAGAAGATTTTTTTGAGTTCAAGACTATTTTCACGTTTTCAAAAAAAAAATTGTTTTGTGGTAATTTCGACTGTTCTATGCATTTCAGACAATTTTGATTTGTGACAAAATCGTAAATGATTTGTGGCAATTTTTCAACAAGTGACAACTTCAGAAAACTCGACATTTATTTACAGATTTTTAGGCTTTTTAGTCTCCGAATTTTTATAACTGGGATTGGGTTGGGTTGGGTTGGTTTGAATTGCTTTGGGTTGGGCTGGGTTGGGTTGGTTTGGGTTGGGTTGGATTACTTTGGGTAAAAAAGTAAATGATATAAAACAACGCTAAATCTTAATATTTTTAAAACGGGTCGAAAATCAATTAAATTTGCTAAAATATGGCTAAATTCTTGTATTCCAAAAATGTGTCGTAAATTAAGTCAAATTTGATAAAATATAAACATAGTTTAGCATTTAAAAAAGGGGTCTAAAATGAAGTAATATTTCGACCCCTTTTGAAAATACTACACAAAACGTGGACAAATTGTTTAATGGGGCGAAGATCAAGCAAAATTTCTTAAAATGTGGCAAAATTCACAAAATACAAAATCGCAAAAAGATTAAATTTCAAAATTGTTCAAAACGTCAAACTTGATTTAAGAATGAAAAGCGTTTAAGTTCAAAAAAGTTGGGCATTAATTTCACTTTTGGGTGGGTTGGTAAATACAATATTTCTAACGACTATAAATATATAAAAAAAATTAGCCACATCAAAATAATTTAATTTGATATTCAACTCCGTTCAAAAATACAAAAAATTAGTTAGAGTGTGGCTAAATTTTACTGTTTTTAAAATGATGGATTTTCAATCAAGTAAAATGTTTTAAAATATGACTTAATTTTAGTATTTATTGACCTCAAACAAATTTTAAAAAATTATAAAAAATTTGAATAATTTTACCATTACATTAAAACAAATTTTACTAGATTTTCAACCCCCTTTAAAAATTCTAAAACATGGGTTAAGTTTATGATTTTTTTTTAATATCTCCAACAACAATACCATATGTTTAAACTACAACAATATTATAAACAACCTGAATATTTCAGACACGATGCCTGAACTATTGAATTAAAAAAATTATTAAAATTTTAGCATTTTTGAAAGGAGTGGAAAATCAAATAAAATTTATGAGTCATCAACTTATTGCAGCAAATTTTTACATCACACATAATCTAAAACAAACCAAATGAATTTTTGAAGTAACCACGAAACGTCGAATTTAACCCTCACAATTAATTAACTCCACCCAAGCCGACAAAATCAAAAATTGCGCACGTAAATTTTTTTTTTTTATTATCCCACAAAGAAAACTCGAAGCTTTCTGTTAAACAGGACATCTTTTATTTATAACGCACCTGTTCCATTCAGCCTATCGATCAATGTTTGTCCCTTCTTGGCCACAAACCGCTTTTTTTTAATCCCACTCGCATTGTCAATCGCGTCCAAGGCCCACTGGAAAAGCACCACGAGTCGGGCGATCAACCACGATGGCGATTCCGAACGAACGGGAAACGAACGAACGAAATTTTAAACGAAAAATCTCAAACGATAATTAAATTTCGCTACCCGGAGAAAAACAACTTTTGTGAATTTCGCGAGTCGGCGAATTTTAATTTTAATTTTAATTTTAATGCTTGAAGAGGAATGTGAAATGATTTGACAGATTCAAATTATACCGAAATTTTCCGCGCCGAACGACTTAATAATCGAGTTGGGATGTTCATTACGTTAAAAAATTCGTGATGACGTTAATCGAGAGTTTTTACGCAAATTTACATATTTTTATAAGCGATCAACTAAAACCTTAATTAAGCAATTAATTATTTTATTGAATTATTACAATATTTTACAAAAATCTTGGAAATAGACAAAAATCATTTATTCGATTGAAATTTATTTTTAGAAGTTTACACGAAAAAAAATTGCAACTAGAGTCCCAATTATTTCGAAAAGCTCTTCCTTTAAAACAGCTATAATTATTACATTTTCAACAACCCAACCGTTTAGGCACTATATCATTTAAACATATTTTTAATGCACATACTATTCGTTTGATTATACAAATTGTATTCAACTTGCTTTTTTCAAATAAATGAAACCTGTATGTTTTCTATCCCACCTTTGTTTCAAATACAAATTAAATGATTTTTGAAAAATGTTTATGGAACAATTATTTTTTTTTAAATTTATCTTTGGACATCTACATACATCGCATTATAATTCAACACAAATGAAACGAATTTTTGAAACAATGTTTGTAGAACAAACAGAACGAAACCCAACCCAACCCAAATCAAACAACGACGAAATTAATTAGGTGGAGCTGTGTACACTTAGGCGCCTCTGTTAATATGTTTAAAGTTGATCCCACGAGGACAATAAAAAAACGACTCCTCGATTTTTCCGACGCATTTCGGCGAATCGTTGCAATCAAGGGCGGCATTGGTGTTTCGAAATTTCGAGCCGCGCGTGTAGTTCTAACGCGAGTTGAATCGATCCAATCAAATATTTAGGGGCACGCTTCACTATGTGTCACTGTTGGTGGAATTCGAACCGGGGATTTTCTTTGGTTAAAGTTTTAATGCTTCGAACTAGGTGAGAGCCGATGGTAAGATTGGTTGCGTTGATCTTGTAATATTTTTTGATAGATCGCGAGATCATAAAACAGTTTAATTTTTTTAGTAATCAAATGGATTTTTTTAATTTAATTGTCTTTAGTAGCATTTATTTATTTATCACTTGGTTGGTAATAACAAAGCGAGTAAGAAAAGAAAAAGGAAAAAAGGAAATACCCGACGAAAATGATAAGAAAGAGAATGAAATCCAATGATATCCAAAATAATAAAATTGATGGAAAACTAGAAAACTTATCAGCTGTTGAAAGGGAAGAAAATATAAAACACGGCGCAATGCTAGTTCGTTTGTAACTCCTTGTTGCAAAATAAGCAGTGGTTTAAATACTTGCTGTTGCTGTTACTACAGTATCTGTGCATTAATAAGTTGCTTCTTACGACAGTTGTAAAATTTAATTTAATTATGGAAATAACGATGTCAAAATTTTATCTAGAAATCCCCCAATTAATTACGCAGTTATGGACATTTCCTGCATAACTCGCTTACAACGACGTCCCTTTTTACGCACTAATTCGTCCATTATCCGCTTTTAAACGACGTTAGTAGTTTTCTGTCACAACGTGACGTTACATGAATTAACTCTGGATAAAAACCAATCGCTCGCGATTGATCGCAATGGATTTTCAAAAACGATAAGTGCGTTTGTCGTTTGAATTACGAGGCTCGGAAATATCGAAATCGGCGCCCACAATGGAGACTGCGAACCGCCAGCAGCTAAGTAAACCCGCTGATCCGCATTAGACTTGTACGTGCACGTAGTTCAACGACGTCGGATTTTTTACACGCGTAGGTCGTGGGGCGGGCGATTATTAAAAACGTGACCATCGACGTGAGCGGCGACGATTGAGCTACTGGTGATATTAAAACTTTTATGTATGTACAATATTTTTCTAACAATGAAAGAAAAATAGTTCAGAAATTATAAAAAAAATTTACTAAATTAATTAAAATCCAATAAGGAAGTTAAAATTTGTTCAAAACTTGTTCAAAGTAATTTCTCAAAACGATGAAAATTAGCTTTAAGCTAAAGTTGAAACGTCATTAGCGTTGCTAAAATACACAAACTTATTCAAAATCTACTAAATGTATTCAAAGTAAAGGCGATAACATTTAGTTCAACTACACAACTGATTAAAACTTGCGAGCCCAAGAAGAGTTGTTCAAAAGTCGAGTAGAGTAGTTCAAAATTATAATTGATTTTCCACCTGAAGATTAAATTATGGACAGTTGGACGAAAATAACGACAATGTCATAACAATTGTTTAACTGTGACATAAAACCTAATGTTGCTATCGAATGGATTTAATGCCTAGCTGAACAGTTGTTCAGGTGTGCAATGGCATTCAAATTTAGCCCAAAACCTAACATCAAGTTTGTTCAACAATTATTCAAATTAGTTCTCTGAGAATCCATTCAAAAAATAATTGCGAAGTAAAGTAGAACAAAATGTGTTCAATAATTGGTCAAAATCTCCTTAAATGAAATTTATTGTTCAAAAACCATTGTCCAAGTCGTAAAACATCAAATCAAGGTAACTGTATTCTAATAATGCGAATAAAAATCGTTCAAAGATTGTTCAAAATTTGAAATAAAAATCTGTAAATGAAAATTGAGTGGTTTTGAGGACCACGAAGGGGGCACTTTGAGGAAGTGGAAGTGGAAAATTTCTAAAAATTTCGTTGAAAAATATTTCGTTTTCGTTACATGAAGATCCTTCCTAAAGGTCTACCACTACTAAAATGTGGCTAATGAAATTCGAAAAATATTCACAACAAAAATTGACATTTTGCAGTTTTAGAAACTCAATAGATTTTAGATATTTAACCATTTTTGAAAATTATGACGTTAGATTATTTTTCCTCTTTCAATTTTTTAGCATTTTTGTTTGGATTCGATGAGCTAGGAAAAATGAAAAATAAAATGCAACACAAAATCATTTTGAAAAGCTCATAAAATTCAGTAGATTTCAAAGTAGTTTTGAAAAATGGTAAGAATTTTCACATTTTAGGACTTTTCAACTCAAAAAATGTTATTAATAAAAATGTGAAGAATATTCACAACAAAAATTTTTGACAATAAAATGTTCAATATGAAAATTTTAAGACTTTTTTTATTTTTCCATTTTTTTAAATTTTTTTGTGGTTTGTTAATTTTGGTAAACTATAGGTTGGGTTGGATTGAACCGACTCCACCAATCAAAACCAACCCAACCCAACTCAAATACACAAACCATCAATTTAAAAAATCAAAAAACATCAACATTTTCGTACTCAGATTTTTTACGTAAATTTTTTTTGCAAGAAACGACATATTCTTCTATTTAACACCTTGTCATAATTAGTTTTATTATACATTTTCGTTAGTTAATTTTTGGACTTTACATTCATTTAATTTTTGGTTTATTGAAATTTGCGTTTTTGAATATTTAAACTTTTCCAAATTTAGTACTTTTGACTTCAGTCAATTTTTTCAAATATTTATTGATAATATTGTTTAGAAATGTTTTTGAAAACTGATTTCTTTTAATTTGTAAAACACAAAAATTTTATCAGTTGCGCATTTCGTTTTTTTTTAAGTTTCATATTTTTTGGACAATTTTGGATTCTATCAATTGTTTGAATTGCTTTGTTAACGTAGTGTTGCAATTATTTTTATTTGTTACACTGCGATGTCCTTTTATTAACGTTTAGATTTTTTTAGATTTTTCCCCGTTTATATTTTTGAAAAATGACCATTTTGAACAGTTTGAAATTTGAATTTTTGAAAATGTCGAATTTTCATAAAAAAATTCAGTTTTTCCAAGTTAGTTTAGTTTTGTTTTAGACATTAGCAAGTAATGATTCTTTTATTGCACTTTCAAGTTCCAAATACATCAATCAAAAATCAAATTTCATATAAGCAATTAATTATAAATAGCGTAAATAAACTAATCACAAAGTTTATATATATAAAAAAAAAATTAAAAATGATAAATTATAATCACCAATTTATTCCATTCATAACCCATTGTGTCGTGTCATATTTATGAATGCAATAAATCTCGACGATTCTTGGAACGGAAGCGACCTTCACGTGAATTGTAGTAAAACAATAGCAAGGGTTTTTTATGTCGACCAACGAAGTGCACTGCGTTTTTCTTGGAAATGAGAAGCGCCGGCGCCGGCTGTTGTTTTTATTCCACGTTGAAACATTGCAAGGACGGGCACTTCTTGGAAATCGTTCGACTTCGTTCGTTCCAGCGTGTCTCAAACGGTCGGGACCCGACAATTATTTTAATAATATTATTATTTTAACTCCTCGCGTATTAAAAGTCAAATTTCAAATCGATAATGGACGGCATTAATACAGAGTGTTATACGTAATTATATAAAAGAATTAATGGACGTCGAAGGGTGTCCGGAGAAAAGTTTTGAGAAGCGCTGCGTTACAGAGTTGAGAACGAAACTATTATTTTTTGCGACATTTTTTCCTACGAATTGTTTACGAACGACCTTTAGCGTAAACGTAGTAAATATATCGTAAGAAAGCATCAATGAAAATGTGCACGTCTTGATACGCATGAATTCGAACTGTTGGATTTTTTTTTGAGGATTTGTTATTACAAATATTTTTTATTTGTTAATTTTATTATTTTTGCATTCTCGATAATTGTGAAAAAAGTTTTTATCAAAATTTAATTTTGTTATATTACAATGTTTTATGATTTTTTCAACACGTTGACTTTTTATATATTTTCTTGTTTTTTTTTTATCCAATACATTTAGTTAATTTTATTATTTTTTCGATCTCGACAATTTTGAGTTTTTTGACTTTTTGTGATGACCTTGTTGAATTGTTAGTTGTTTTTCACAATGGTATGATTTTGTGTGGTTTTCATTGTTGAAAAGCTCAAAGAAGGGCGAAAAGATATCATCCAACGTGTTTCGCAGATCTGTATGTACAGCAAAGCATACTTTTGGAACTTTAAACAACTTTGGGAAAGCGACCCAATGAGTAGAAACACCAAGATCAAAATATTCAACAAACCAAGAATCAGAAATGAATTAAAAGAAGAAAATGGAATTGAATCGTAGAAACACTCAGGAGGAAAAATAACGATCATCTAACAAACAAAACGAACTATGTCACAGACCACAACTGGACGCAGAAACATAAGCACACCAGTAACTACAATGGGAAGAGCGATACAAGGAACATTGTTTTTGCAAAGGCCAAAAAAATTACATTTTGCAATTTTAGAAACTTAATACATTTCAGAGAATTTTTAATAATGACATTAGATAATTTTTCCTTTTCAATTATTTAGTATTTTTGGATTTCAACGAGTTAGAAAAAATAACAAAAATGCAAAACAAATTTAAAAATTTTTTAAAAATATGAAAATTTCAAAAATTTTAAAAATTCAAAGTAGTTTTGAAAAATGGTGAGGACTTTCCAACTCAAAAATTTGACTAATAAAAAAGGAAAAAATATGCACAACATATTTACATTTTTTGACAATATTTTAATTACATTTTTCGATGTGTTGCATTCTTTTCGATTTCTCAATGGTCTCGTATTTTTCGAATTTGCATTCTTGGTTATTTCTTGCAATTTGGACATTTTTCACGTTTGCGACCAATCAAATTTTAATTATTTATTTATTAACGTTTTGTGACAATTAGATGGGATTTACATTTTGCATTTTTTTGATTTGTTTTTTTGAAATTTTTCCAAATTTTGACATTAACCATTTCTTGCATTTATCTTTAATTATTTTTGAATGTTTTATTACATTTTGGTTTATAATTTCGGGTTATGTTATGGTACGTAACTTTTTTGCATATTTGCATATTTGCACAGCATTTTGTGCATAACCAACCCAACACAACGCAACCCAACCCAACACAACGCAACCCAACCCAACACAGCTCAACCCAAACCCAACTCAAGCCAACTCAACCCAACTCTACACACCTCAACCCAAACTCAACCCAAGGACCCCTCCTTACAGCATTGGCCAGACTTGCATGTTTGTACTTATTAGGTACTCCTCTACACTTATTTCCTACAGACGACTTAGCACTTACCACACTTTGGGTTTTGTTAACACTTCGAGCAAATTGTATAAAAAATTCACACCAGCTGCTAAAGCCATACGTGAACAAAACGTTCTGTTTCAATAAAACTTTGCTTAGTCATTTTTGGAATATCTCCAAATCTCATAAGTGATATCTGTCTAGATATGTTTTTTTACACATCCCTAAATGTTTGCCCCAGTTTATGTGCCAGACTATTCTTGGTAAAGCTATTGGAGACAAAATCGAGATAAAATGGAATCACAAGCATAAAAAACTCTTAAAAATATTAAACTGTTCAAATCTTCAAAATTGTAAACTTTAAAATAAAGAAAAAATAAAAAAAGACAAGTCAATTGAAAATTCAAGTAACACTTTTCGGGGTCCTGCCAGATCCTACGTTGCCTCCTTTACCATTTACCAGAAATCTTCTCATGTGCTTTACCACAAATCAACACAACTCAAAGAAATATGAGTTACACTCAACTTATGTTCACACCCTTTCGCACGCCACTACAGAGAATTGCAACTCTGCACTTTTTCCCTTACGTCTACGCTATAATCCAAACGATACTCTCCCCTGTGCAACCCCAACCCGACTACAGAAAAATATTAATTTTCTTGTGCATTTTAGACAATGTAAACAAAAAATGTGAAAATATGCATTTCTATAAAAATAGCTGTGCTATGTTGGTGAACGGTGTATATAATAAAAATATATTTCATGGCGATTTTGTACCTCGTAAAGTGGGCAACATATGTTCTAAAAAATAAACACATTGTTGCGATAAAAAGGTCGAGCCGTCGAGGACGTGATACAGTGGTCATAACATTATTTTTCATAGCCGCTAAGACCTCACCCAGTTTTACGACTACATCTGTAGGTTTCATTGAAAGTGCACCGGCGAGGGCGCCGTAAACCACATTTACGGTTACGACCCCGGAAACATCGCCTCCCTTCGCGCCCGTACGTGTGCGTTTTATGTACTCGCACATCAATTAACGACGACAGTCGCCGAATTAACATCGACTCCATCAACCCCACCGAGCCACCGAAAATAATCCACATCCGTACGTTTCCATCCAGTCGTATGATTTATTACATCGTTGTGCATCGGCCCCGGGGGACGACGCCGACCCGGGATTGCACTCCGCCGAGATAACGTAACTGACGTCGATCAGTTTGGGATTTCAGACGCGTCTACGTCGGGTCGAGATGTTAACCCGTCGCTGATCTCCTGATAAATAGGTCCCGCGGGCGCGTTCGGGACGTCGCGGTGTAAATAAACGGAGTTCGGCGCGGGACGTCTCACAATTAAAATGCGAGTTCGCCCGCCACGTCTGCTGCAGCAGCGCCCGAGTATGATGGAGCGCGTGTTTCGCAAACTTTATTAATTTCGCGCGAAATTGCTCAGCGTTGTACTACGTCGGCTGCCGACTCTAACCCTCTGGAAGTTTGCCGCAACGAACTCGTCGAAGTGCAAAGTTCAAATTGGGATAGACCAATTAATTGAAGTTTGGGATTATAAGAGGCTTTGGATCAAACGGTTCGATCGCACGATTATATGTATTATATGTGCGGCGTTGAAAATGTCCTAACATTCTCGCAGCAAGAAGAAAATTCAAAAGGATGTATCTTTACTATCTGTATACGAGGTGTGTCAATAAAGTAATGAGACTGGTAGCATAACGTTTGATTGAGCAACGGTGTGCGATCAGGTTCAGAAATTTTTCCAAAACTTCGTCAGGCCAACGTTTAAGGCATTTGCAGAAGGAAGAGAGTCGATTGAAGACGAACATGACAAGTTTCAAGAACCGACGATCATGGGTTTACAGTCAAAATAATTGACAGAGTTGAATTTGAATCATACCATCAGATCGTGGCCAATGAATTGGGGATGAGAAAAATTTTCTCGAAAATGGTTCAGAGCACAGCACCATGTTATGAGGAAGGACTTTTTGGAATCGATTGGGAGTGATCTAATTTTTTGGAACGTGGTTTTGGAACTCAAGGCAAAAAAAGCAATACTGAGCAAGTCAAGGATCAAAAGAATGCTGATTTGCTGTTTTCGATAGGCAAGGTAAAATTTTTCGATAACAAAATCCCTAAAGTGATTTCTTGGTTTTATTCTACACTTTTACAGAGAGGTTCTTGAAAGATTTCGAAAAAGAGTCACTCATGTGAAATCAATCTTCAAAAATAACAATGAGCAAGAAGATTGTGGCTTCTCACCCTCCTTATTACAGCTTAGTTCTTGTGGCTTTTTCCTCCTCCCCTAATGAAAACCCACCTTAAACGATGTTGTCCAGTGCACAACATTCAAAATGCTGCAACCGATCATCTGTAGGCTATCAAATTGTACCCATTCTTTTTATTTATTGCTTTCTTTTTTGCTTCCACTCATATTCTTCCCCCTTTTGTTTTATGCTAATTATCTTATTCGGTGTTTCCCATACTTGCTTTGCAACTCACTCCTTTTCCATTCTTTGAAGATGTCCTCACCAACTTAATTGCAGCTCAGTTCCATGTCCAAATCTTTTCTAATTTCTACAATTCCAACCTTGTCCATCCGTGTAACTCCTCTAAGTTGTCATAAATGGCTTGCTCTTAACCTTAAACACATTCAGCTTTGTCCTCCATGATACCTGTCTCTTGTTCATGAAGCTCTTATTCATCGCATGGTATCTATATTGTTAGCTCTTTACTTATTCTGTTATCTATGTCTTGTTCCTGTTGTCCTACGTCGTTTATTTATATTCCAAGATAGTTGTTGAATGTTTCGCCTTGTTCTATTTTTGTGCCTCCTGTTAGTTTCATGTTGTCCTCCTACTACCATAGCCTTTGCTTTATCGTCACACATATTCTCTCATCGTCTCATTCCAAATTTCCAGGAGGTTACTCTGTAAATACTTCTACCAACCCAACGGAAACGAACCCAACCCAACCCAACCCAACTCAGCCCAACCCATCCTAAACCATCCCAAATCAAACCCAACCTACTTTTAATAACTCCTACTAGTTTCGCATTTATCTCCCTACTCTTCAAAATTTCCTGTACTTGCCCACGGTATTTTAACAAACGCTTCTTCTAGATCTATGAATTTTTGATAAAAAATGATATAACGAAATCCAGTGGATAAATCAACGATCAATTTGGAAATCGATGAAGAATCTGATCAAAATTTAATATGGCTCTGACGCGTTCTCACACACATATGGGTTGAGTTGGCAGGAACGTTAAAAAGTTTAATTTATTGAAATTTCGATGAATTTATATGAATAAATTATCATGCTCGTGCTACCTATATAAACATTGATTGGAACGAAATATTTTGATTTATGTGATCACAACGTCAAACACTTCATTAAACGATACAGTCGTTGCAATGACTTCATTCACATCTCGATTTATAAATGTTCTGTAAAAATAAACGAAGAACGCGAACAAAGCAATTAAAAAAAGAATCAACGGAACCAAGAAAACTAATGAAAAAGTAACAAAAATAAAATAATGAAACCGGTGGAGTTGGGGTCACAGGTGTAGTGGTCTAGTCGACGTGCTCGTAACTCAAAAGTCTGGGATTCAAATGTTAATCTTAACCCCGACTGTTTTTTTTTTTTTTATACACACCGACGTTATTTTCATCTGTGTAATTTTTTCAGCCTACAGAAACACGTGAAGAACGCCTCAGACGTGGAGTACCCGGCGTACGGGATAACGGGCCCGAACAAGGAAGTGTCCCCCTCGGGCGACCGGCGACTGGCGCAGTCGGCCCAAATGTACCACTACCAGCACCAAAAGCAACAAATCATCGCGATGGAAAGGTAGACCCTTTGATTAACTTAAAACCTTAGACGGTGTTAATTATCCAGGCGAATGCAAGTAAGGTGAACAATAGTTTATATCATTTAATTAAAAAAAAAATAGTATATTATTCAACGAGCAGTAATCGCAGCGTTTACTCAAGGGGTAAATCTCCCTCTATAACAATACTATAAATAATTCATAATATTTGTTAAAATCTATTTCATCGTCATACATATTTTATAAAACAAATGAAATGCACCTCGTCAATTTTTAATTTTTTTTTTGTATCCAGAGCCGCTGGAAACGACAGGCACGGTTCCGTTTCGGAAGCAGACAGCGACGAAGAGAACGAAGAGGGTGACTACACGGTCTACGAATGTCCAGGACTGGCACCGGTGAGTTGTTCAACAAGAGCGGAAAATTTATCGGGGCGATCGTGACTGGAAAAATCGTTGTATCGGTAGTTAAGCGATGTATCGCGTGCCATGTCCGCCTTTACGTTCGGATCGTTAGCGACACGTACGACGCCGTTAGGTCGGGGTAAATAACGGACGAGGCACTTTTTGTTTGCCCGTATCATTTTCCGCCGGGAAAACGTATGAAGCGCCACGACGACGTGATAACCAAACAAAGAACAAAGTTGCGTCGGCGGCGGCTAATTACTCTCGACGTCTGGCGAACAAAAAAAATTGGATGTCTAGGCCAATTTTTTTGCGAAACCGTACGATTTATGAAATTATCGCTCGTGGTTATAATTTTAGGGAGCAAAGGGACACTCTAGCATAAAAACGTCCCAAATAATTTAACTCACTTTCGCTCAAATCCACCAGTTCATTTTGTATCCCCGCCCATTAAAATAATCTTAGTCTAATCAAACAAAAATTGTATAAATTTTATAAAAAAAGCTTACGAAGTAGGAGCATAAGTACGCCCCAAATAATATAACTAACTTTTACTCCAACCACGTCCGTTATCATCAAAAATAACTCGACTTAATTAAAAAAAAAATTAAGGAATTTATTTATAATTTATAATCCACTTGATGTACATTTTCAGACCGGGGAAATGGAAGTCAAGAATCCGCTATTCCAAGACGACCCTACGCCCGCGGCGCCTCAAACGCCAGCCGCCAAGCCCAGCGACGACGACGTCGTCCACCAGAAGTGAGGGACGCAAGGATATCAACAACAACAACAAAACCAAAACCAAAACCAAAAAACAAAATATCAACTTCAATACATATAAGGCTTTAAGAGTATCGTTAGAACGCCTGCGTTGATTGATTTGTTCAGTTTTTCCTCAATCGTACCCGACCCCCCCGCCCAGAATCATGTATACCAAAGAGTCGCTGTACTTTTTTCCGATTGATGCGAATTAAAACCGTCTTGATTGGAAAGCATGTTATTTACTGCGCGTATCGTTTCTCGTAGCGATGTAAGGTAAATTATCGATTGTGTGGATCGCGTACACCAAAAAATGTCTGTGTAATTATAATATCATCATGTTCCGTAAACAAGGTCAATTTTAATATCATTGTTTAAATTTTTCATATATTCTATATAAAGAGACAAATTGATTGTATTTATTAGTGAATAAATAAAAAATGGCGAAAATTAAGCGACATCGTTTCCTTTGTTGGTTTTAAAATGGCGATGAATGTTTTACTGGTTCTAACTCAGGGGAGCGTCAATATGGGGGTGCAGGGGGTGGGCGTAAATAAATATCGAAGTTGGGCAAAATTATAGGAATATAATTGTGAAAAAATCAAAACAAGAAATGCACACAAATTATTTAAAAATGGCAAAATTGTCAAAAGAACCAACCAACCAAAAATCGCATAAAAATGTGAACATCGTTGTTTGATTTTTTGAGACTTTGTTGGCAATTTATATAATTAGTTGTTGATTTTTTATGTAAAATGTAAAAATATAAAATTTAAAGAAATACCCAAAGCATGGAAATATATAAAAATAAAAGATGTGCTGAAAGAACAATTTGAAAAACTTGGAAAAAATTATTGAAATCATGTTTTTTGAGAATTTTTTTTTTTTGCTTACTTGACAATTTTCAAAAATATGTCCAAACTTGAAGAAATAGCAAAAAGCTCTGCCAGTTCTTATGCTGAAAGTACATAAAACTGTTAACAATTTCGATTTTCTCAAAATTGACGAAAAATGTAAAATAAATTGACAAAAGTGTTAAAATTTCGGAATAATAATTATTATGACAATGTATATACTCTTAATTAATTGTTTTATGGTATAACGTTCAATTTAAAAAAATCCCATAAAACTCAACAACTTGTCAATAGTATGAAATTTGTCTCCAAATGCGAAATTAATTTAACTTTCTTTTTGCTCAAAACTAAAAGAAATTTGTTGATTTTGGTAACTTTAGCATTTTTATCAACATTGTAAAAGCACAATATATTAAGAAATCTGCAAAATTGTGCCTAATGTGAAAATTTCTATTGGAACCTGTCCTTTTTTGACAATGTGTAGAATTGTAGCATTTTTTGGCAAAATGTCGGTGTTTTTGCCAGTTTTATAAAATTGAATAAAATTATTTTCACTATTGTTAATTGAAATATTAATTTTTTTGCAATTAAAATGTCAAAATTGGAAAAAATACCTAAAGCACCAAAATAATAAACAGTTTTGATTTTTGTTCGTTTGAGGATTTTATAAAAATATGTCCAAAATTGTGGAAACTTTGAAAAAATATAACAAAATATTTTCGATTTTTCTGGACATTTTGATAACATTGGCAAAAAAGGAACAATCGTGTAAAATTGTCTAAAATGCAATATTGTCAAAGTTGCCAAAACTGACAAATTTAAAAATTGACAAAAATGTCAAATGTCACAATTGTAAAAATAGCTACTTATTTTGATAAGTTATTAATTTATTTATTTTTACATTAATATAAAAATTTTTAAAATGCCCAAAACTAAGCTCACCCCCAATGGCAAACATTGATGAAATTTGAACAATATTATAGTTTTCGTTTAATAGTTTGTCAAAAATTCAAAAAATATCTAACTGTAAAAAAATATTTATTTAAAACATTTTACAAAAATTACGTCGTAACCATTTTGACAATTTTATTGACAAACGTTTCCCAAATGCAAAATTGTCACATTTTTATTGTGCTTTTGATTATTAATATAATTTAAAATAAAAAAAAACGTAAAATATAAAAAATTAAAACTGACACATAATTTAAAATTGACAATATTTTCTGAACAGCAAAATTGCCAAAAATTGTGCGAAAATTTTCACATTTTGTAAAAAGAAATGTTAAAATTGAAAAAATGACCAAAACCTTAAATATCCAATTTCCAAATTGTACGAAACCTTGTTTTCAAATGAAAAGTTTAGCTACATTTCCAAAATCATGAACATTTTGTAAACATTTGGGAATTTTTGTCATTTTGATAATTTACCTAATTTTAATTTTTTTGCACCTCAAATATTGAATTTCAAACACTGTAAAAATGTTTAACATCTAAATTAACTGCGTACAAGTACCGAACTTGCTCCTAAACAAAAAAAAATACAAAATCTTAAAAAATCAAAATTGTAAAAAAATCTAAATTGTAAAAATACGAAAAGTTATCACACATTTAAAAATTGACAAAACATGGCAATTGGCCAAAAAAAGTCTAAAGTACCTACGTAAAATTGTGAAAACATTTTGATTATGCTTTTTGATTTTTTTACATACTTTGGAATGTTTCAAAACTAACTAAAATTCAAGATTTTTGTAGATTTAAAACATGTTTGTCATGATTCTAAAAATTTTGTTATACTGTAAACAAACCATGTCTGGTCTCATCAGACGTGCAATTGCAAACGCAAACATTAGGATACAAACGTTTGTGTGAATGCATTAACGTCATTTAGACTCCACACAACTACTGCTATGTAATTACAAAGGTTTAATTTGACCAACTAAGTCAGTCGCGAGCTGTCAAATCAGACCTCTGTAATTGCATGGCAGTAGAAATCTAGGGGCGTTGACGTCAACACCGCGTTAATACACTGACAGAAACATTTATAACTAACTTTTTGAAAAATGCCAACATTTATCAAAGAAATCAAAAAACAATAAAAGTTTTACTGCATTGAGGCAATTTTAAACATTTTAGTAAACTAACTACATAAAAGTTCAAAAAATCGTACTCAAGTTGAAATTGAAATTTTAACAATTTTAGCATTTTTTTGTATATTTGCCTATGTTACAATTTTGCAAAACAAGTAAAAATTATAAAAATTGTAAGTATAAGGGGGGGATTGTCAAAAGGAGACAAAATTGCAGCATTTAATAATATTACCAAAATTGTGATAAATTTAAAAATTGACTAGAATTGTGTCAATGGCAAAATTTAAAAAAGGACAAGAATGTAAAAATTGCAAAATTTTCAAAACTGTGAAACTTTTCATCGCCATCACAAAATTGGAAAAATGTACAAAACATTAAAATTGTCAATAGTACTAAACTTGGTCCAAAATCCAATATTTGCACAATTGTAGAAACATTTTTTGTAATTTGGACAATTTTCATTTTTTTTGTGTAAAATGTAAAATCCCCAAAATTGTCAGATATTAACATTGTCGAAACTGCCAACTTACACCATTACAAAAATTGTTAAAATATCGATATTTTTTGGCCATTTAGGTTGGGTTGTTTTGCCTTTTCTGAATAATTTCATTGTTGCTGCATTTAAATAGTCGAAATGTCAAATTTGTAAAAAAGTTAAAATATCAAAATTAGCAACATTTTCAGTGGTACCCATTATGCAAACATTGACAAAATGTGAACATAATAATATATTTAAATTTTCCAAAACATCGCAACTATTTAATTGCTAGATTCATTGTCAAAAAATATTTAAAAATTGAAATAATTATACTCTAATGCAAAATTGTGCTGTTTATCGACAAATTTATCATTACACAGTATTACAAAAACATGAAAAATGATAAAAATAATTAACATCCGAAATATTAAAGAGGAGAAAATCCGCGAACTGCTAAACTACTAAAAATTGAAAAATTTACGAAACGCAAAATTGACAAAATTGTAAAAATATCGTTATTTTAGAAGACGATATGGAAGAGCATTTAAGAACCAAAATTGTAATAAAATTTTTAAATTTGCTCTAATTGAACCAAATGCAAATTGCACACGTCCCCAAAAATATAAATATTGCAAAATTGACAACATTGACGGAATTGTGAAAATTTTTAATATTTTACATTCGTGTGTCAGGTGTTTGTTTAGTCCTGCAGGACTCAGATCACCAGAGATACACCCACCGAGGTGCAGTCTGGCAATTTTTGTAATTATATCATTTTTGTCAATATTTTCTAAGCATTTACATTTTCTGCATTTAAAATCCAAAAACACCAACATCGTAGAAATGAACAAAATTGTCAAAGTTGTCCTCAAACGCAAAGATTGGCAAAATTTTAAAATGGACAGTGTCGTATTTCTTTGCAAACAAAATTTGTTTAAAAAATTCAATAAATTCATAAATCGACAAATATTTGCACAGATACGCAAAACTGACAAATCCGCTAAAATCGTCAAAATCCCAAACCGACCCTGCACTCGAATCGAATCGCAGTTGCATTTGCGAAACTCCATCGGCGAATCCTCCGAGAGGACGATTCCAAACGCACCACAACAAAACCGTCAAACTCGCAGAAGTGCACTAAGTGAAATATTTTCACTTACAAAGTAAACAAAATATCGAGTTGTCAGACACAAAGTCGATCTCAAACAATATTTACAAAATGAGCACTTGTCCGCGAAACATTTAAAAAAAATGCGACGACTGCAATTCATCGCAATTGCGAACGAAGCACCATAATTTTCAAAAACAATAAACAACATCGATGAACCTCGTCGTAATATTTTTTCTTTATTTTATTTAAACAAATATTTTTCTTTATTTTATTTAAACAAAGGCCATAATCGCAATTTTAAAAAAATAATTATTTATATTTAGCACAGTTATGTGAGCAATATTTGCAAAAAATGCCTTTAAAATAATTTAAAAATTTTTCCATAAATAATCCAAAAAATAACCTAACACAACATTCATAAAATAACAACACAAATCGTACGTAAATCGTAAACGAAGTTTTTAAATCAATTCGACGATTCATTCGAAAGGTCGTCGCAAAAAACGCGCAATCGGTGCGTTTCTATGGCAACGGCGCCCGATCGCCTGCGATAAAAAAACGTCAGTGACCACGACGATTACGGCAAATTCCTCGACGCCGAACTTCGCCCAAAAAAACGCATTGCATGAACGCCGACAGATGAAAACTTTGCAACGCAAACGAAACGTGCATTCAAATTAAATTACACCTGACGGAAAATGCGCCGCGATTGGTAACACTGTACACGCCACCATTTCTGCTTTTAAATGACTTTTGAGATTACGTAAAATGTTACGATGAAATCAAAGCATCGCGGCCACGGTATTACGGTAATGATTTTGTAGCAATGACAAACGACTTACCCCGTAATTCGGACGATCTGCACCGGAGACGTCGCCGTCGAACCACTCTGCACACAACATTAATTAGCGTCCGTTTGCACCGTTCAAGTTATGAGTCAACGACGCGAGGCGCGATAATTAACACCGGGATTGATAAAAAAGTCGTTTCGGACGTGTGTTTTAACGTAAATTCGCGAATTTGAAACCGCGTCCCGCACTTATACAAATTCGAACATGGCGAGCAACAATGACCGGTGACAGATGCGACTCGTGTGCGCGGAACGGCGACGTCGTGAAAGTTCGGCGTTTGCAAGGCACACGTTGAATTCAAAGTCCGCCGATTGTGTGCCTTAGTTTTCTACTTCTGAATTGGGTAATTTGTAACAGAGGGCGTGCGATTAGATTAGATGGATTGTAAAATTCGCAATTTGGGCCTTTTGATTTTTTCATATTAAATTTATTATATTAATAATTAATAATCGACGACTGCGATTATTGTGAAGTGAAGTCAGAGTTGTCACGACTTTGTAATTTATTAAATTTAATTTATTTAAAACTATGACAACTGTGCAATTTTTTTTTTACAAAATTATTAATTTATTGCAAGAAAATCGTTGAATTTATATTTACAAAATATTTAAATAATAGCAATAACAATGTGTCTTTACATCAATTTCTTTTTTGTATATTTGCTTATTTAACAATGTTGAATAAAAAAATAAAAATGTACGAAATGCAAAACGGTCAAAATTGAGAAAATATTTTGAAAATGCAGAGCATGTCAAATTGTAAAAAAAATCCAAAATTGCGCCAAAATTAAAAAATTAACCAAATCGTCCAAAAATATTAAAAAATGCAAATGCAAATTTGGTAAAATTGCGAAATTTTTTACACCGATATTTTTTTGTTTTTGACAATTTATATAAATTTTCGTATTTAAATTGAAAACCTGACAAAATTGAAAAATACCTAAGACACTAAATTCGACAAAATATCAGCTCCCTATATTATTGCATATTTTTCGAACTTCCCCCGGTTCTAAGGCTAGTCAAATATTATTTAATATTAAATGAAAACATTTGGTAAAAATTTGTAAAAACTGTTGGTTTTGGTGCTGAAAATCAGTGACGTACAGTCAATAAAAAATTAATAGGAAAGTTCATTGGTGTTAATTGCACTTACAGGGGGGGGGGGGGGGGGTATAAGGACTTCGCGAATCGCACGTATGCTTGGAAATAAAAAAAAATAATGTCGCTAGTTATAGTGATGAAGGACTCTGGATCGAACAATATTGAAAATTTGAAGTCAAAGAAATCAGCGAAAGCAATGATAGAGAAACATTATATGGACTATAAATAATTCATGGAAAAATAAATAAATGTAGTCGTTATATACAAATTGTATATAAAAGTCAATTACGAAGCAGTGGGAATGTTCACTAAACTTGGTTACAATCATACGGAGACGTGCACGGACATGATTGGCAAGTTTGAAAATAAAAAAAATATATACACAGGCGTTACCTATAGTGGCAGATTACAACAGGAAACATAAGAAAATTGTTGTAATATAATTCAAAATTAAAGCCAATTAGAAGGAAAAACGAAATTGTCAGAAGTCAGTTGCAATGGCGGTGAAATAACATCGGCACACGACAATAGATAACAATTTTGAAAAAATAAAAAGCAATGTAGGCTGACGTCGATGAGTTCGAAATAAAATTTTGAAAACCCAAGAAATAGACCGACGTAGTTACGTAGTAGTTATAGGATAATATTTCTCAAGGAATACTGTTGCAAAATAATGTTATTAAGTGTCAATAGTTAAAAAAAAATAAAAAAAAAATTAATAATAAATAAATTACAGGGAACAGTGGTTAATAACTTTGAAAAAGAACAATTAGACTGAGCTACAAAAAGATGAAATTATAAGTCAATAGGAACGATCGTTATCCATTTTTTTAAATGATTTTTATATTTACGAAAATTTAGACATTTTGAATATTTTTTACTTTAAACTTTAGCCAATTTTGTAGCGTTTAACATTTTTCGAAGTTTAGATTTTTTACAATTTATTACGTTAATTTTGACCACTTGACAAGTTTATATAATTTTTACATTTTTCACAATTTTTCAATGTTTATATCTATCGCTTCTTTTAATTTGTCTGACAGGTTTAATGTTAAAAACAAGAAATTTGTGACATTGTTTGACATTATTGAAGTTTTTGCATTTTTATGGGAACCAACCCAACCCACCATGTGAAGTTGGATTGGGTTGGGTTTGGTTGGGTTTGGTTGGGTTGGGCCGGGTTGGGTTAGGTTGGGTTGGGTTGAATTGGGTTGAGTTATGTCACAATTTTAATGGTAATAGTGTTGGTAGTATTGCCGGCAAATTCAGAGTTCAAAGTGACAAACTTCAACTCAATTGCAGCGTCAAACTGCCAACTTGACACATTAGAGATAGAACGTAATTCGAAGACTAAATGATTCAGAAAAAAACTGGCACGAAAAAGGACCACTCATTCAAACTTAATTCAATTAATCAATTGTGGGGGTAGAACTTTGAGTTGATATAGAATAACGTACTTTTTAAATCGTGCAAATTTCACGAATGTCAGTAATAACTTCCTGAAAATTATTTCCTGACAATAGTAACTGAAAAAATCATGGTTTGCTGGTTTTTATATTTATGAAAAGTTATAGATAAAATAGTAAAAAAAACACGTTTAAAATTGCAATGAAAGACAAAAATTAAAAAAACGTAACATAAGCAAACACGATAAGACGAGTATCAAAAATGGAGAAAAACATTTAAAAGAATGCGTGGAGTAAAGAAGAGAGAGCAATTAAAACAAAGAGTAATAGAAATATATGAGACCTACGGCAGAAAGGAAATAAGGAATTTCTATCAAAGTGCTAGAAAACAATAGCAGGGCTACAAAACTGAAAATCATTTGCTGCCGGGATAAAGAAGGAAATTTAATAGTAGACTTTGAAATAGGACTTATTTTTCTCGAATTTTAATTCTTGGCCACGATCAGGCTTCGTATTTCGTTTCCATTTATCCCATCCTTTGAATAGCATTGGTCTTTTCTTTCATAAATAATACAAAATTAATGAAAAAATCGAGTAGTTACAGTTAAGACCAAAAAAGATGACATGGCTGATAATAAAATGTTGGCATCAGTACCCCCTTTAAAATACAACGTATCAGATTTTGGGGACAATGTCGAACTTAATATCTACGATTTTTTCGGCACTAAAAATCAAAAAGATCGAAATATTTTAACATACATTCAAATGCAAGAGAGTAATATAAAATACGCAGTTTCAAACCAAAATTAGGCCGCATGGTCCGAACATATGAATCTGGTTAGAAGAATTCGACGGTGAAATTGGGCGTAAATCTAGGATGAAGATAATTGGAATTTCTACGAGTTCCGGCGGCGATAGAACCAATCCGAAATAATCAATGATTATAATTGAAATATTACACTATCCAAGTTATAATTTTTCAAACTCTTTCAAATAAGTTAGAATGCAACTTTATATAATAATAATAATTCGAGGTTCATCCGTGTGCGACCCATGAGTCGGATTTTAAAGCTAAACCAGGTAAGACCTCGCCCTTGCGGTAATTGCAAATGTCCCCTTTTTGTTTGCAGTGATCTTCAATGAAAAATAAAGTAAACACATGACCTCCTATCGTAATTGCACACCCCCTCCTCGTATCGGATGCCACAATTTATAAAGTGATCATATTTTGCCATGACTCGAAATTTGAGATTGATTCTTAATTGTATTTTAATTAAATTGTTTACTGTTTATTGTTGTCGATGCGAAGGAAATAATGCCAGAAAATAAGATACAAATTTTTAAAAGCAATTAAAAAAATCTAAAAATTATAAAATAAATAAAAACGCAAATTACAATGAAAGCCAAAACTTAAAAAAAGTTATAACTGTCGTAAATACAAACCGGAAAAAATTTGAAGAAAATCATTAATCTAATAAAAATATTTAAAAAATGCCCGACTGTCAAATAAATATCATAATTTAAAATCAAAAATTTTTGTATTTTGTAATTTTAGACATTTAATTTTTTGTTTTTGAAATTTTGAAATTTACAAGAAATTAAAGAGAACCCCTTTTTAAGTTTTTAAAATTTTGTTATTTTCATTTTTATAATTTTCCTGCTTATTTACTCGCAGGATTACCCGGACTAGTACTGTAAAGACTTTACAAGACGCAAATACTTTGTTACTATAGTTTCCAAAAAAAAATGACAAACTTGAGTTTTGTGGAAAACAATTTCTAAAATTTGTAAATATCGTCTTTTTTGCGATTTCCGGAAAAATTTAATACAAAACATATCAGTAAAATAAATATCAGTAATCATAAATAACTATCGTCATAATTTTAAAAATTTTAAATGGTTCAAGAATGAAGAATAAAATCAAAATTTATCTACGAAGAGCAATATTGAAACTTGTCGGTGCCCCAAAATAATCACAGGTTGTCAATTTTCTTGTAACGTAGTTACCCGACACGTTCTTGTATTTTAAAGGAGAAGTACTGATGCCATCATTTGATTAGCCCTATGGTGTCATATTTTATGGACTTGACTGTGACAACGACATATTTATTGGCTTATGTGAAAGCTAAGAAAAAAGTTGCAGGTCAAAATATCCACGTCACGAAAACTTAAAATTTATCAGCGAAATTAACTAAACTAATAAAAATAAATAAAATTTATAAATCAATTCTTCGCTTTTTGAAAAACTATGCTTGGTAACAAAAATGTAATGCAATAATTTTTGATAAAAGCAATTGCGTCCAAGAATATAATAGAATTTTAATTACGCACGACTTTATTTATTAATTTCAATGTTTAGGTAAAATATGCTTGAATCAAAAATTCAATTAAATATTATATTTATTATATCACAAATTGGGAGAAATTAGTTAATAGAACACAATGCGCGGACGAGCTGTTCATAAAAACTACAAAAACAATTATTTTGAGATAAATAAAACATATGAGGCATCATCGGCGCGAACTCGCACGCCTCGCAACAATCGGTCATCGTCGAGACATCTATTAGTAAACGATTGCTAGTACCATAGCCGTGTGCCCCACCGAAATGCGTCGTTATCTGCACGCGACCGTCGAATTCGCAATTTCAATTTATTGTGATCCCAATTAAAAGGTGGCGATACGTTTCTCTCTTAGCAACCGTACACCGAAATTATGATGACTACCGCTTCGTGTACCCATTCGCCTTCGTCTCGTCGTAGACCGCGTTCCGTGTTGATCGCGGAACCGGTCGTTTGGATGAGTCTGACTCTGCCGTTTTCGGACGGCGTTTCGTGACGTCATTCAGCGACTTGACGTCCATCGGTGCAAGTGGCTTTTGCTATACTTGCGCGGACGGATTTCCTCGCGTCAAGTGGTTTGCCACCTGCGTGTAGGGATGGTCAGTCGTGTCTTTCACACACGGCGGTTACGGCCACATGCCCACATTGCACGTCGTGGGTTGATCTGTGCGCTCCTTACCATCGGTGCAAAGTGGCTTTTGCCTCGTTGCGCGGACGGAGTTCCCCTCGGCGCGAGTGCCTAGCTACTTGCGTCAGGGATCGGATCAGCCGTGTTTTTCACACACGGTGGCGTTGGCCGAAACCCCACATGGCACTCGGTGGGTTTGATCCTGCGAGTATCTTTCGTAGATATCGCACAATTTAAAACAAAATGCCCCTGCCCACCGTGAACTCCGTGCTACTGACTGACTGACGACCGGACTATGGATCGGCCATGTTTGGCGGCTTTGCGGCCACCCACACGGTTGGGTTGATCCGCGAGGATCCCGACGTGGATCCTCGCATGTCATAATTCACCCCCCCCTCCGGGACTGGTGCGCCAGTCCCCCCATTTTTAATCCAAACATAAATCAACATAGTCGATTTTACATCGATTTGTGTCGCAAAATGGCGCTGTGTCTCAAACACACGTTATTTTTTGAGATAACTAATTAATTGTATGTACAAATTAAAACGTTACATAATTAAAGACATAGAGGTGTTGAAAATAAACAAATAGGAAATCGAAACGAATTAAAAGGCGACTCCCGGAAATTTGTTGAGAATTTTTATTGTGTGCCATGAAAATTAAAAATTTTAACGCAGTTTTTCAATTATGTTGGCAGTAAAATAACACGCAAATTTTATTACTTTGTTTCTGATTTCTAGATTTCTCTAAACGAGTAGCTTATCTCGGGGAACAACCAAACCATTGATGCACTCTGTATTCTCAATGTATTTCTTCCTACTTCACCAACAGATGGCAAAGGAATTCACAATAATAATAAATCACAGATTGGTTGGAAACTATAATAAATTAATATTCCAAATACTCTACACAGCACTTTGTGGTGCTGATCTGTGATATGTACGACCTATTCAAAATTTGCAGGACGTGCTCACCGGCTGATCATTAACTGACTGCGATATTTGACTCTAAATTCTGAAGTTTGACAATTTTTTGAAACTAAATTTATTATAAACCCTTATTATGTTGTATGATAATGACTCCTGAAAAATTGCGCTCTTGTGTATTGGCATCATCAGAATATCCTTCCTCTTGATGATTTTAACGCACATCTGTAACCCCATTAAACAAATAGATAGCTTTTCGTTTCTAATAATTTTATAATACAGACGCAATGAAACCTCCTACGGTTTCCCATATTTAACCATTTAGCCTTAGAAAGTGAACACTGTCATATTTTCTAACACCGAAACAAAATCGCAGACATGAACTCTGCACTATCTGAATTCTTCCGATATCCTTGCTGTCAAGACATGGCCATGGTGAGCATCACAAAGTACCAAAGTTCCTGCTCAACGTGTCTCGATTTGCAAATAACATTTTGAGATTACCGAATGATCATGATCAGTGATGATACAATTTTTTAAAATTACATTCGCATCAAATATCACACCGAGATTTTTTACTTCGTCGCTAATTGAAACTGTGACATCTTCGTCTCTGATTACCTCAACCAAAAACTATAACCGATTGCTTGGATTGATTTTTAACTCATGTTTTTCTGATGCATTCAGCAGTCACTATTGATAAGATTGTTTGCATCGCCAACGTCGTTTGAATTAAACAAATAATAGATTTGAGTATCGTCTGCATACTGGTGATATTTAGAATTAATCTTTTAAAAATAAATTGCAAGTGTATATTGCGTATAAGAGTGGGCCATCAGTACTACCCTGAGGGACGCCACGATTTAGGTTTAAGGTATCAGATAATATATTATTTAGATATATTCTTTGGCATCTTTTGGATAAGTGAGCAGTAAAATATGTTATTGCTGCGTTACCCACCCCTACTGATTAATCATGTCAAACGCGAAAATTGCCGGAACAACACAAACGTCGTCCTCACTTGCAGAGCAACATGACTCGAATCTCATCAGAAGAGAATGATCTTGGTGACGAAATATGTGGTCAGTTCCGACAACCGTGTATTTAAATAGAACGAAACGGAAATACGTTCGATGATGATCCGCATGTTTAAATCAAGAAAAATCGTTAAAATAAAAAAAACTCGTTACATATGTATTTGGAATTGAGAGAAAGCAGGAGACGCTAATTTTGACGCTAAATTCGCTTCGTCAATGACACGGTATTCATCGAACACATGTTTTCCATGTGAAACCAATTTCTAAGCAAGTTTTGTGGTCGGTGTAGTCTTACTGCGCTTAATGTGGTCAACTAAAAAATTATTAACAACGACGAAAATGTCATAAAACGAAATCTAAGTCAAAAATAAAAAAGAGATGAAAGAACTATTATTCACACTTGATTCTTTCTTCTGAATCTGAATCCGAATTCCAACGTTCCAAATATGAAGTGATGTGTCGAAACTTAAAATTCATAGAATATTTCCTAATTTGATAAATTCATAGATTCATTGAAGCATTGCCAATAAACGCATAACAATTAAATGAGTTGGGTTGGATTTGTCGAAAGTAAACGTTATTACAGTTCAAACTAGACTCCGATTAAAAAACGCTTATTTGAGAAAAAATCTTGATGGATTGTAATGGATGACGGATATCGCGAAAATGCATTAAAGGATCATTGGGCCAGTAATAAAGTACCTGGAAAATACAGTGACTAGTAAATTTTGTGTTGGTTCTTCGAGACCCCCTCCCCACGAAAAGTGACTTAAAGATCATGTTCTAGTGGGGACGTACTCTCCTTGTTGTAAGTTCCAACTACATCCTGTCAATTTAATAGAAGTAGTTGATTTACGACCGCGCGCATTGCGTTAAATTCTCCGTTTTGTTACTCAGTTACTCAGATTGAATTCATTCGTCTCCTTTTTTTTAATGTCGCCTTGTTCTTCGTTTCGACGTTAATTATGATGTTGACGTCGCAGTTATAGTTATAGTATCTCAGAAATTGCTGAGTGCATCATATTTACGTATTTCTTGGGTGTTTTGTTTTATAAATAATTATTGTTATAATTAAATTATCAAGAACCCAATATGGATAAGAAAAGACCACTGAAAAAATCTAATAGGTTATCAAAGTGGCAAGACGTCAGTGCTGCAGAGATGAAAGTTTTTTTTTGGACTTTTGTTTTTGTTTTGAATGTCTGGCATTGACCGATCAGATCAAATGCTTTCCTACTACTCATCTCTAAGAAAGACTATTAGATGGTTCAAAAGGTTTCACTATATATTATAGATATATATACACAATGCTCACAAAATTTTTCAGGAAGTAACTTCTCCTAAAATAAAACTGATAAAGTTCGGAGAAGATTTTGTCGTCGCGTTGATTGGAGAAGAGATTCAATCAGTTTCGAAAAAAATAAGATTGCAAAAACTCCATTATTTAGAGAGTCCACCACCTACAGAAAATAAACAGCGTCCAACAAAGCCATGTCGTATATGTACTCAAGCAAAAAACACCGAGAAACGAGTTCCAAAGCAAAGCATTAGTTACCTTCCTTCCTCACCACCAATATTTAAAATTAAAATGATTACTCGCTTTCCTCTACTGGGAGGAGTTTTTAGGCAACAATTTATGGTGCCATCCGATAAGTTCGAGTATCATGGGTGTCGTACCACGTCTCGTCAAGGTACACTGTGCATCTACCTTCTTGGCGAAATTTTCTTATGTTAGTGATGTATTCCCATCTCAACTTCTCTAATCGAGGACTTTCAACGTTTTGTATCCAAATCCAATACTTTATTTGCTAATTTATGTTTCACATTAGTTGTAGTAGGCACATAGTTTTCTTTGTAAGCACCATAAAGTACTTTTTTTGAAAATTTTTTGCGTTCATATTTTTTTCTATCAACGTTTTCACTATTTACTCGATGCACTGTTGAAAGGGGCCCTTTTGTAAGTTCACCTGTCACTTCTAAGGGCGAATCATTTTTTTTTCAACTAAATATTGATGCACATTTTTGATAATTCTTAGCGCCCGCTGAAAAATTGTGATAATGATTTTTTTCGATAACATTTGCGAAATACCGTTACTTCTTATCCCATACTTGGAAAATTCTAATCTCTTTAAATTACTTTTTAAACGGAAATTGCAAATTGCAAATGTTCCAAGTATTTGGAAATAAGCGTCTAACAATAAATGCGTAGAAAATGAATATTTGGGTTAATACGGTCCTGGACAGGTAAGATCCAAGTGCTAAGACCTCATTGACGACGTTTTAAGTATTTCTATTGCAAGATACTTGACTCCGCAACAAAGCGACAAATCATACTCCGCAACAATGCAACAAATCATATACATTCCTATTTTACATTGGAAAATTATACCTCTATGTCCATTATATGTAAAAGCCTGCAACTGTGGTTTTAGTAGAGTCTACAGTATTGTCTATAGCATTTCAAGTACCAATAATCATACATAAGACATAAGACAAGGCATAAAACAAGACATAAGACAAGACATAAGACAAGACATAAGACAAGACATAAGACAAGACATAAGACAAGACATAAGACAAGACATAAGACAAGACATAAGACAAGACATAAGACAAGACATAAGACAAGACATAAGACAAGACATAAGACAAGACATAAGACAAGACATAAGACAAGACATAAGACAAGACATAAGACAAGACATAAGACAAGACATAAGACAAGACATAAGACAAGACATAAGACAAGACATAAGACAAGACATAAGACAAGACATAAGACAAGACATAAGACAAGACATAAGACAAGACATAAGACAAGACATAAGACAAGACATAAGACAAGACATAAGACAAGACATAAGACAAGACATAAGACAAGACATAAGACAAGACATAAGACAAGACATAAGACAAGACATAAGACAAGACATAAGACAAGACATAAGACAAGACATAAGACAAGACATAAGACAAGACATAAGACGACAAGACATAAGACGACAAGACATAAGACGACAAGACATAAGACGACAAGACATAAGACGACAAGACATAAGACGACAAGACATAAGACGACAAGACATAAGACGACAAGACATAAGACGACAAGACATAAGACGACAAGACATAAGACGACAAGACATAAGACGACAAGACATAAGACGACAAGACATAAGACGACAAGACATAAGACGACAAGACATAAGACGACAAGACATAAGACGACAAGACATAAGACGACAAGACATAAGACGACAAGACATAAGACGACAAGACATAAGACGACAAGACATAAGACGACAAGACATAAGACGACAAGACATAAGACAAGACATAAGACGACAAGACATAAGACGACAAGACATAAGACGACAAGACATAAGACGACAAAACATAAGACGACAAGACATAAGACGACAAGACATAAGACGACAAGACATAAGACGACAAGACATAAGACGACAAGACATAAGACGACAAGACATAAGACGACAAGACATAATACGACAAGACATAAGACGACAAGACATAAGACGACAAGACATAAGACGACAAGACATAAGACGACAAGACATAAGACGACAAGACATAAGACGACAAGACATAAGACGACAAGACATAAGACGACAAGACATAAGACGACAAGACATAAGACGACAAGACATAAGACGACAAGACATAAGACGACCAGACATAAGACGACAAGACATAAGACGACAAGACATAAGACGACAAGACATAAGACGACAAGACATAAGACGACAAGACATAAGACAACAAGACATAAGACGACAAGACATAAGACGACAAGACATAAGACGACAAGACATAAGACAAGACAAGACATCTATATCTTTTTCATATGGTATTAGCCTTAGTTCCTTAACTACGTTACGATAACAACTACATTGACATTCCGTTGATTATTATGTCATTTAATTCTTCACTTGACCTCAACCTCACATTCACTTCAAGCTACTCGTCATTAACTCATACTCGTCCATTTCATCGTTCGACATAATTTCTCTGGACTATTAATTTCTTCAAAATTGTGCGTTTTGTTAAAAAATATATATAGCTTCAATCGTTGGATTTCTGTAATTCTCAATTATTTCCAGTGCCAGATCTAATTCATTAATGAAACTGCATTTTCAAGCGAAGTAGTTCAGGCTTCTGTTACTAAAGTTCTTGAAGAATTGAAAGTTTGTTCAATAATTTTATTCCGCAAGTTATTTGAAGCCTCTTAATTATTGCTACCATTTAGAGGTGCCCTAACGCCAATGTATTATTCTTCTATGTTACCATGGTTCTAGGTCCTCAAGTTGCAATTGAATTTGAATCTATGCAAATTTCTTCCACACATCCTTATCGAACAAGAACATCAATTTTTGGTTTCTTGTTTTCTTTTGTTCATTGTTTGAAGGTGCAATAAAACACATAACTCTCCCCATTTCTACTTTAGGCAACGCCCCTCGAAACCAATCAAAGAGAAAGCAGCGGTATATTCTGTTAAGTGTCAAATGAAAGGTCTGCGGAATTCAAATAACCTGTGTGCGCAAGTGTGGGTTTTCAAACGAATAGTTGTAGTAAGATAAAATTAAATTTTAAATTAATTTCTGAGGTGTAGTTAAGTAATTGTACAAAAATTGTTTAATCACAAACAGCAGAGCATATTTTTCGTAAAATGTTTTTAGATTCGATACAGTTACTAATTCTCAGTTAGGAAGTTTCTCTGAATATAAAAACAAATAGAATGAGTTAAAGAACTGTGGAAACAAAAATGACAAAGATTGTTAGATGGGACACTAATTAAGAAAGTTACGGAGCAAGGAACTGTTGGTCATCAAATAAAAAAATCTGTTGGGTTGCAGTTCGATGGATTGGGTTGAATATGTACAGCACAAGATCCTGTGAGCCGGGTTAGGTTGGGTTGGATTGGGTTGGGTTAGGTTCGACTTTGAACAATGGAAAAAGCAAAGAAGACAGAAAATCAAGGAGTGAAGGACTGAAAAGGCAGTGGAAAGACGAGGCATTGAAAATTACACGAAACCTAAGAGGGTGGACTAAAATCGACTTTCGCAGGAATTTTTTTGAAGACTTTTAGATCGTTATCCTGTAGTGTATATCATAATCAACCTATTTAGGAATGAATTTGTTGTTTTTTGTACGTGAGTTTTGTGATCTCACTAAAACTGCCGCCGACTGTACATAAATTTTAGAAAATTTAAAAAACCCGCCATATTTTAGTGCGCTAGCGTCGCCGCACCTCGTGTCCGTCGCCTTCGACCAGCAGCTGTCAGTCGTGTTTTGATCTCAAGCCGTGCGAAACGTGTCGGTGTCCTGTGTTGTACCTGCAAATTAATACTCTCCTAAACACCATAATACAATAACTGAAACTCCACGTTATATTTCACGTGCCACGTCATCAACGATTCCCGACAATTCCGATAGGTAAGTAAACAAATCTTTTCCGTCCATTGTTTACATTACCGTTCGTATTCATCGCTTCGTTTCGTCTCCAAAAAACTACGTTTGCAAATCTCGCACAAAAACCTCGTCCATTAAATCGAAATAATTTGCAACTTGCGACAACTTAATTCATAAAAAACGATTCACTTTAACGCGACCCATTCGGTGCTCCGGTTCGAAACCGTTCGAAACATTCGGGTCGAACGTCACCCCCGAATCGCGTTTAAAAAATCGCAGACTTTTGGGTGTAGCTTTCGCGGAATTATTGATTTCCGAATCCTTTGAAATTAGACGTAAAGACGCCGATTCGGTTCGTTGGCTGGAGCTTTTGAATTTCAACGCATTTCATTCAAACATCAAATCAAACAGATTTGAAGTTTCAACCGGGATCGATTTTAACCTCGCGTTTTGATTTTTTTTTTGTCGCCACAGCTGCAGACCGAATCCGCCCGAATGTTTTTTTTTTATTTAAGGACGAAATTGGTATGGGTTTATGTCGTGTTGACGAATTTGGATTTTTTGTTGTGTTGTGCGATGGTCAACGTTTACGAGTTGCATGTTGAGGGTGTGGCTCGTCCGGAAAAGGTTTAGGGTGTCGTGAAACTTGTAAGAAAATCGGTGAAGAGGAAGAATGAATGTGGAGTGGATAAGTTGTTTGTGTGCGACTTTGACAGTTATATCTCTACCAGTTCTACAGTATTTGCTTAATTCAAATTTAATGACATTATAAAATATCCATAACGTTCCAACGTAATTGTGATGTTAGGCACTGTCACATTTTTTTTTTTGATAATATAAGACCACAACGAGAGATGTATAAAAATTGTCGTGTCGTTGTTTTCGATTCATAAATAACTAAATAATGAAAGGCCTTTAAATTGTTCTATTTCCGAAAGTGAATGTCAATCCATATCACGTTTCGTCGTCCGGTCGTTTTGCGATCATTTTAAATTATTAACTTGCCCCGGGGCTCTTGGACGTCGTGCCACGTTCACGTGGTTCTCTTTTCAATTTGAAAAAAAAACGTCGGTTTTCGGCGCCGTTGAAATGCGCGACACCCGCTCGAAATAGCGGGTCGTGTAAATAAACACTCGCTCATTCACACCCGCTCAGACACAACAGCGCGGTCGGGCAGATGCAGACGGTTCGTCGCAGAAAAACGTTTTGGTTTCGACACCAAGTGCACGAATCGAAGCTGAGGATAGGGGCGGGGGCGCTTTAAAATTAAACTGGGGGAGGCCTTGGACGCCGCCGCGTTTTTATGGCAAGGCGTCTTAATAATAGCAGTTGGTTTGTGGCTTTGCAGTCTGTAATCAGATGGGTCGTTATTTTATTTTATTTTTAAGTTGGTGGTTGGTCTCGGCGAGAAATAAGTGGAGGTGTACGGATTTTATAGCGAATGCCATTGAAACTAAACGTTGTCATTGTTGCCATAAATATGTCTGGCAACTTTTATCAAAAAGAAAAAATTTACAAAATTTGGTTGTTCTTATTCAGTTTTGTTTTTTTAGAAAATTTTTATATTTTATTTCTAGTTGATGTTAATTGTTTCGTTTTATGTATCAATTATGTTCAATGCCCCCCCGGTAACACTGACACCGACAACTGGCGAGACCACCCCATGATTCGAAAATTCAGTTATGACAATAACAAAGACTGAGCGATTTGGAGTTAAACTCGACCACCTACACTTAGCTGCTGTTTAACGTTTTGTCTATTAATTTGTATTTAGATTAAATTATTTCTCCGGACCAAATGGATCCAAACCCAAACCTAACCCAACCCAACCCAACTCAACGAACTCCAACCTAGTCCAACAATTTGAACTTTGTAGTAATGTAAAAATAACGTAACATTTGACCGAAGTCCAAAGGAAGAGATTACATCCAAGACAGTCTAACGATACAATGCATTCACTGAGCGATTTGGAGTTAAACTCGACCACCTACACTTAGCTGGTGTTTAACGTTTTGTCTATTAATTTGTATTTAGATTAAATTATTTCTCCGGACCAAATGGATCCAAACCCAAACCTAACCCAACCCAACCCAACTCAACGCAATCCAATGTAAAAATAACGTAACATTTGACCGAAGTCCAAAGGAAGAGATTACATCCAAGACAGTCTAACGATACAATGCATTTACGTATTTAACGAATACAGTCCAAACTCTGTCCAATTTTTTGGACTGTTTAAAACTTTTAAAAATATTATAATTTTTACAAGTCCAATTACCCGAACAGTGGATTTGTAATTCGATGTAAAACTTCAACGAGCTTTCTTTCATATTTTTTATAAAAGCATATTTTACAATTTAGATTGTAGGCTTTAAACGCATGTAATTATTAATAACTTGGACTTAACTATAAATTTTGTTTTTTATTTAAAAGCAAGCAAGAGTAAATTCAAGGAACTAGAAGTATTGCTGTGTACTGACGCGAACACGTTATATTGGTTTACCTATGTTATGTTGATAATGTTTACCTCAGTCCAAAATTGGAAACGCTCAACAAATTGTGTAAATTTGATCATGAAATTCATGTCGATAGGCACCAATGAGTAATGTTGAACAATTTTATTTTAATAAAATTTCATATGGTTCAAGGCCAATATTTTAGACTTTTTAGGTTATTTTAGACACAAAATGGTTTGTTTATAGTTTGGTTTTTAATTGATAAGTTAACGGTGAACTGTAAATAGAAATTTCGAGTAAATTTGGGAGAAAAAAAACTATGCCAAGCCAGGCACAAAGGTGCTACTGCGTAAAATTAAAATTTGGACGAACGACAATGCCCCCCAACACCAGAAAAATATACACTAACCTGGTAAAGCATCCAAAATTCTCAGTAACGAACCCGAACTGGTGCTTTACTAGGTCTAGTAACGACGCGAAATTATAAAAAAAATTTCAAATTGTACATTTCTTTATAAATTTTCATTCGCCTTTAAATTTTTTCAAAATCTTCAAGTTTTCCAATTTTTCAAATTTTATGATTTTGCATTAAATAATTTTCTCAAATTTTACAATTTTTTAAAAATTGTTTCAAATACATTTCATTTCATTTTTCAATTACCAAGTTTTTCAAAATTATTTTTTTTAAGTTTTGCGTTTTTTTAATTTAAAATTTAATTTTTTGTTAATTTGAAAGAAATGTAAAATTTGAAAAATTATTTCTTGTATTCTTTGTATTATTTCTTCTTATTTCTTCCTCATCTATCTTTATGTAAATTTGAAAAATTTATTGGTTTCGTTTTTAAATGTCCCCCCTCCCCACCGTAATACGTGACTACCCCACGATTTATAATTCGTTTAGAAATTAAATTAAGCATCAAACCCGAGCACTTGTTGTATTTTAATATTTTTGCTACGATTTCGACAAAATTGCGAGATAATTTCTCATAGTCATGTCGGACCAGACACAAAGATTAAACATGCCCCCCTCCTGTTTTCATATTTGTTGCCATCTTTGTCATTATTATTAATTTTATTTCTCGTTTTGGTTCACTTAAAAAATTATTTTCGTTGTTAATGCTTCGTTGATTTTGATGGTTTTTTTTGCATTAGATACGTCGTGTCTTTGCCGATAAGGTCGACTGAGTGATTTGGAGTTAAACTCGAGCACCTACAGTGTTTAATGGGTTTTCCGTTTATTCAATCGAAACCCACGCCAATAAAATTCTTGGATTCCTGTCGATGATTGGATTTTCGTTGATTCGGTCATTGAGTCAAAAACTACAGCGAAAATTAAAATATTTTCTTTGTTAAGTTTCGATTTTTTTTGTTGTGTAATCGTCGTCGGGATGCCTCTGCGATAATTAAAAAATCCCACGTTCAATGCCAGCAGATTGCGCGTTTCCGCATTGTCTCCCACCAACCCCCGCGCTCCACCTTCCGCCAGATCAGGCGATTTTGTCCCGTTCCAGTTGAAATTTCAAACGATCGCTAATTCGAAAATTAATTAAATCCTAATGTCACGCTCCGCTCCAGAATGCGCGGCTTTCTACGCGGCTAAAAAACGAGAGGCATCCAACGATTGTTTCGCCCGTTAATTAATTGAAAATCTGAAATGGCTTAAGTGAATGGGGAACTGCTGATTACTGTTATTAAAGTTGTTAAATTATTGTTACGCAGAACGATCGAACGGTTAATTAGTAGCAAGTGTGGGTAATTTTTGGAAAACAATTGTGCGTTTTGTGGTCGAAGTTAAATGTCTGGCGACACAATCTGCCACGAGCGGTTTTTTTTCTATTAAGTAAAGCCACCGCCGACGTGTGCATTCCGCTTAATGAAATCCACAGAAAAATGTAAATGTGAATGCAAACGCGTATTTCGTGGACCTTGAATACGTAGCAACAGTAAGTCTGATGTAATTAGAAAAAAAAATCATCACAGCATGAAATAACGAGCGTTCAGTTCAGTGGGCATGTAGCGCGGATCGTATGACTGACTAACTTGTCGTTTTTGATTCGCGGTGAAATTTGTGCGAGTTTTTCGATAATCGCCGGGTGAATTGTTCGCTGCAGATGTTGCGTGGAAAATAATTCGCAAAGCTCGGCAATTCCGATTAAAATGTATTCACTGAAAAATTGTTACAGTGGACTGCGGTGTGTAAAACTCCAACCGCACTGAATCATCTGCTCTTTGCCCATGGCTCTGCATAAAAAATGCAACTACAACTATTTATAGATCAAGTGGTGAAAATGTGGTTTCCAAGTGAATTTAATTTAATTATAACGAAATCGCGAAGTCTTTGTTATTTGCATTTTATATCTGAATTTCGTAAAAAAAAGATATGAAATGCAAATAAAGATTTCGCGTTTCCTTATAATTAATTAAAATGGTGACATTTCGTAATTGAGTTGGAACACTTTTCGCAACACTTTCCGCAACCAAATTGACGCACGAAATTCCCGAAATTTATGATTTAATACGATGCATAAAATTGCAAGTGAGTAACGTAAAATTCACCATAGAATGATTGAAAACGTCTATCGATCAAACTACTGACAGAAACATTCGCCCCTTGCCGCTCGAACCCGCACGCTACTATGTAAGTAAGTGGTTCGTTCTAAACTTTTTTCGTGAACAAGCACTACGACGTTTTAATAGGTACTTGCTTAGCTAAACCTTAACATACGCGACAATATTTGATATATAATAATACATGTAATTGTTTATTTAACTAAGCCACAAATCTAGTAGCGTAAAATGCGTTAATTCGCATTGTTATTGTTATAATTTGTCTGGCCACGTGTGGTCGTTATCGCCATGAATAATTCTTATGCGCGCTGGCGATTGCGATACGTCGCTAATCAAACGGTGACGTAGCCTGCGGGCGCCGATAACAAAGGAACGTTACTTAAATTTTATCTGATCAAGTGTAATAATTTCCGTATGTAAATATTGGCCAATCGGCTGTAACGTTGGCATTTAGATTCGCGGTTTAAAATATAAAGATTTACGAAATGACGAAAACAAATATTTGAGGGGGTTTTCCAAAATTCGCAAAAATGCAAAAACGTTGTAAAATTGTAAAAAAATTTCAGAAACGTTCATAAAAACATGTCAAAATTCTAGATTCAATAAATTGTTTTAAGATATACAAAAAATACAAAACAAAAATGTTTTCAAAAATATGTCCCCTTTTGACAATCTAAAAAAAATAAAAAACAAGTAGACTGCGTTAAAGGCCAACAGTCAAATTGACGAAATACGAAAATGCAATGTTTGAAAGATTTAATTTTCAAAAACTGTTAAAACGCAAACAAAGTGCACATTTAACCATTTTTCAAAAAAGTTGCAAAATTTCGACATAAATGAAAAATTGTGGTAAAGTCAACAGTTTCTTCGATATTAAAACAATGGCAATTTATATATTCAATAAATCCCAAAAGAAAATCAAACTTTAAATGTAAAAAAATGCCAACATTTTGGGAAGAAATGAAAAAATGTGAAATACTTTACTTTGGGAAACGTCGATTAAAAATAGTCAAAATATTCCCAAATGTGTCAACATTTTCAAAAAATGCCTAAAATCGAACTAAATGAAAGTACGTAAAATTATGGTAAATGTCAATAGTTAAAAAAACGAATCAAAAAGAAGGGGGGGCAGAATTTTCTGGGTTAAAAATCGAAATGTTAAAAATGCCATGTCAAGAATTTCGGACAATCTGAAAACAAACTTCAGATCAAACTTCACTAAAATGCAAAAAATATATTTTTTAAAGATTAAGTACCGAAAAATACAAAACTTTTTCAAATATGACAAAACGTTTGTGTGAGTGTATTAACGCCATCTAGATGTCAATAGTTACATACTCTTGCTACTACGTAAATGTGGACAGTACCGTCTTAGTCGGTCGATACAGACCAGGATGTGTGGATGTGTGGTGGTCAGGCAAGCTCAGAGAGATAGCGAAACAGTTGTCACCACCCAACCCAACCAAACCCAACTCAACTTTTTGCATATTGTCAATTAATTTAAAAAGAGTTTTTAAGATTAAGAATATTTCAACATTTTATTAAACGTAAAAAATGGAATAATAGTAAATTGGAGACTGTGGTTGACAAATGAATTGAAACAAACTTACCCTTACCACACAGTATTTGTGTAAGTTTGTTTCAATTTATTTGCAAAAAAATTGATTCAGATAATACCATTTTTTTTTTAAATCTTAAAAATATTTTCATTTTCAAATTAACCTAAAATTGAGATCTAAAAAATACACAATTCAAATTCACATTTTCAAAAGTTTAAAAAGTAAAAAAAAACAACTTGCAACAACCCTTAAACCCAAAAATAAACGAAAGCTATGTGAAACGTTTTTTTTTTAATAAGGAAAACGAAAAATGCAAAAACTGTAAAATGTCAAAAATTTTATACATGTCGAGCTCGAGGATTTTATAAAAAAATTTGAAGTTACAAAAGCTTATTTTAAAATTTTCTGTGAGCAGGGAACAAAAAACTATTCAGTGTTAACAAGTTTTCAAAAAATGTCAAAAAATACAAGTCTACATTTCAAAAATTAAAAAATATGCCAATCTTTGAAGCAAATTGCAAAATGTCCTAAAACCTAAATAAACTAACCTTTAACCATTTTTCAAAGACGTGAAGTTCCAAAAATTTTAAGTAAATGAAAACTGCAATTTTTATAAATTCCCTAAAAACCAAAAGAAATTACCATTTTATTAAAAAACGCGCCATATTTAAAAAATTAAAAAAAAGACTAGAAGTGTGAAAAATGTCAACACTTTCGAAAACGTCGATCCAAAGATCCAAAAATGATAATTTTTCAATATTTAACAAATGTGAAGATTTTCAAAAAAATGCCCTACAACCAAATTACTTGGTCTTTTTTCATTGTGACAATTAAAAAAGTAGAAAAATGTAAAAATTATAAGACCAAACAACAAGGTCTTGAAAGTGTCAACATTTTTGTAAATGCAAAAACATTTTTTTGAATTCCAAAATTTAAAAATTACCTTTATCCAATAGTCTCAAAAATGCAAAAACGTAAAATTGGGAAATTTTCGATTCTAATCGATTCGAAAAAATCAACAAACAAAAATTTATAATTTTTCGAAAATGCAAAAATGTAAAATTTTCTAAAATTCATAAATAGCAATTTTTATAAATTCAATAAGTTCCTCTTATAAAAACCAAAACAAATTACTTCTTTTATTAAAAAGTTAAAACGCCATATTTGAAAAATTAAACAAATACTAAAATCGTAAAATTGTGAAAATGTCAACACTCGAAAAAAATGTAAAAATTTTCTAAAATGCAACAATGATAATTTTTAAGTATTTAACAGATTTAAAAATTTTCGAGACTAAAACCAAAAATTTCAAAAAGAAAAATGTATAACTGTGAAAAGTGTCAATAATCAGAGAAGTCGATCAGAAAAATGCAAAAATTACAAGTTTTACATAGTTTAACGACTATAAAATTTTCGGAAATGCAAAGTTGCTATTTTTAAAAATTCAAAAATGCACAAATTTTCAAAAATACCTAAGTACAAAATTTTTTTACATTTTTTTATAATTTATAATTTTAATGTTGAGTTTGGAATATCGACAAAATGTAAAATTTTATAAATTGAAAGGTTACATTTGTTAAAGTTTCAATAAATGAAAAATTTAACAAAACATGCCAAAAAATACAAAAGTTGTCTTCAATCAGCAATGACAAGTTGCAAAATTTTCTGAAAATCAATAAATGTCTTCAAAAAGATAAAATTTCGTGATTTTGTTTTATGAAAAAAAAAATACAAAAGGAAGATTAAAACTGTCGACAAAATGTAAAATTAAAAAAAATTAATTTCAAATTTCAATAAATGGCAAATTTTCCAAAATACCTAAAAAGGCAGACGTTTATTTTAAAAGTTGTCTTAAATCAGAAAACAAAAATAATTGTTTAAAAATCAGAGGACCAATACATTTTCCAAAAATTCACAACATACAAAAGTCTCCGTGTCTGAAGTTCAAAAATCAAAGAAGCAGTAAATTTCTGAAAATGAAAAGAAAATGAAGAAAAAATTAATAAAATTCGATTAATTATGCCCAAAAGTGTTAACCCAAATGCGTCAGAAAATTGAACTTTGATCGCCCAAGTTAAACAAACATTTAACAAAACCATCAAATGTCAATTTATCAAAAAATCAACGACGTAATTCACTCGATATTTTAACAAAACCCACGCAAAAATTATCGCACAGAACGTTGATTATTATTACGACGGATGCACGCATGGGCATCCGCCGAGGGGGCTCGCCTCACTAAATTTGGAAATGCGCGCCATTAACGTCGAAACGCTTCGACATCATCCCACAAATCTCGCTCGGTCCCCATCGTCTGACGCGCGTAACCGCGTGAGTTAAGTTAGTTATGCCCGCGGAAAACTTTTTGGCAACGGCCCCACATTCCTCGAGTATATTTATAAGTGGGCGTAAGCCGTTTCGTGTTTATTAGCTCTTTCGGTCGGCATTAATCGATCCTTTTAGCAAGAGATTTAGAGGAGAGGCGCCCACGCCGATCTAACAATATTTGTGAATCGATCGGGATGAATTTTCGCGATTTTGATGTGTCACGTGAGTCGTAAGATCGAATCAATTTTTAGTTAATATTTTTAGAATCCGATATAATAAAAAAACTAAGGCGTTGATGATATATATTTTTTTCTGATTGATGATTTATTGAAAATTGTGCTATTGATGATTTATTTAAAATTGAATTGATTGTTGTTTGTCTTGTTTGTTATATAAGGTGGCGCCCTTATATATTCAAATTTAAACCACACCACCGTCTCCATGACGCAAGTCGATGGTGGATCAACTTTTGAATCAAAATCATAAAATAATATTATGACAACATGTACTAAGTTACAAGACGTATCCCCCCACGTCCTCTTCCTCCTCATATCCTGCCGGTAAGGATATGAAGAGGAAGAGTAATTGTAATAATATAATTGATTAACGACTAGATGTCTAGAAGACATCGCCGTCTTCTCGTTGAATAAATCCCGACGTAATTAATTTATTAGTCAGTTCAATTTCTCGCACGTTGTAAATTGCGAAGTCTCGTCGCTTCCAAGCGAACTCGCGTGTCGAAACTTTTGTTTCGGACGGAAGGCAGATGGCAGACGAGGTGGTGTAACGCGGTTGTGGAAGAGCCGGCGCATCTGCCGCAACACGACAGATTTTACCGTAATCGATTAATTAAGTTTGCGTCTGTGCCGGTCGGACGTTGCACAATCATCTTCTCATTAAGAACAACGAGGCGTTCGGGGGCATTAATTTTGCATCTGTTGCGGGCGCATTTGGGTTAGCGCGCGAATCTCGACTTTCTACGCCGTCGGAGATTTGCGGACGCGATGCCCACAAAGTTGCGTGGTAAGGTAAAGGGGTTAAAGCGAATTAAAAAATAAATTGTTGATTACTTTCGTCTTTGTCAAATTCAAAGTTCGTTTGTCGACCCAAAAATATAACAACCCATATTTTTGAGAACGATGAAAAATATAAATAAATCGAAGAGCAAAAATCCAGATAACAGGAAAAAATGCAATGGAATAGGAAACATGCCGGAAAATTAAAATCTCGTAAATTGTGGAAAAATATAATTAGTCTCGTTCCCTGTGACTCACCAGTGGATAATTTAACAAAAAATGATTTAACGAAAAAACCACATATCGAAGAACTAACTGCAAATATTAGTTACGTTGCTACGCAACACACAATATCCATTTATGTATGTGGAAATAATTATACAAATTAATTGTTACCATTTGTTATTATTTGTTGTAATTGAAATATAATCTGGCTCGAATCTTCCTGTTTTCAGGCTGGATTGGGTTTTAGAACTGTATTATCGACCAGTGCTCTGTTTTACCGATGTACAAAACGGAAACGCTGTTAAAGTCACGTTGCCATGCAACACACAATGCTTTAATAATTTCTTAATTATAAACGTGTTGTGTATATTGTTTGAAATATTAAACCTTATTTGCGATCATTATATTTTATTTTTGAATAAAATCCAACCCAACCAAACGTCAAAATTTAAACATTTTTAAAGTTGCCGAAAATTGTAAACGAATACAGTTTAAAAAATTTTGCAATTTTTTACACAGCATTAAATTTTGACGTCGAGATAGCTTGGGTTGGCTTTTCCAAAATACTAGGTTAGGTTGGGTGTTATTTTGGAAATTTTGACATTTTTCTGTTTGTTGTTTTAATGATTTTTTGTTTTAATAATTTTTAAATCTTCTGCACTTGACAAATGTGACGTTTTGATAATTTGCCGTCAATTTTTGTATTTAAAATTATCTAAAATATCCAAATCGCCAATGCAACAATTTTAGAAGCTGGGGTGGGTCAATATCAACATTGAATGCCAAAAATTCGAAACTGGGAAAATTGTGAAACTGCAAAAATTGTTGCATTTTTTTGAACTCGATTCCATTTTGCTTTTGGAATAGTTGTAAATGCAAAGATTTAGAATTCGGAAAAATGCAAAAACTGCAAAAATTGCAAAACATTTTGTTTTGTCATCGTCAACCAAGAGAGTGTGGTGGGGCTAGGGTTGGGTTGGGTTGGGTTAGGTTGGGTTTTCATTGATTAGTTTAATAGGTTAAATTAAATAGTTCCATTGCTTTATAATTTGTTAAGTAAAAGAAATCATTTCCCAGCTCAATCTTCACCCTCACCCCATAAATGATTTTCAAATAAAGGAATTTAAATTTTTTCACAACATTCATTTATGTTATCCAACGTTTGACGTTTTTAAATTCAACTACTTTACAACGTTTTAACTAACTTTTTTATGTGTTTGTATAATTATGAAAAATCTTAATTATCTTTTTTATTAATTTAAAGCAATTATATGGCGCGATGGTTTAGTTTTGAATGAAAGGCAGTTGAAATCATATTTTTTTAAGACTGTCACCCAGTCAACCCAACCCATGCCAACTCAACTCAACTTGCTGCGACTCAACTCACCCCAGCCCAAATCATCCCAACCCAAATCAGCCCGACTTAACCCAACGCAATCCAACCCATCCCTCACCACCCCCTCCTTTTGTGAACATAATTTATTTAAAATGTTAAGACTTTGATTTTATGAACAATGGGTGAAATATTACGGAAATATTTTCAATTATAATTAATTTTGAAATTCAATTTTTTTTAATAAATTATGTGCTCACGGACTGGATATGGATTGAATTGGGTTGGGTTGCGATCTAGTGCCACATTTTCTGATATGCGTAACATATTTGATACTTTTTGAAATGGATTTTGCTGCATTGCTGATATTTTTAACAATTTTGCAAATTTTTGAGCCTTGAGAATTTTAAAGTTTTTTTTGCATTTTTTGTATAATTTCACACCTTTGACCATTTTGTCATTTTAATACTTGAAGGCAATGTTGTTTTACTTCTTAAATTGTTGACAAGTTTTACTAATTGACATTGTTTGCATGTACTGTTTTTTTTTCATTTTTGTTTGTTGGCATTTTTTACAGAACTGAATATTTTGGCATTTCCACGTTGGGTTGGGTTGACTTGGGTGAAAATGCAAACGTTTAAAATTCAGAAAAATGCAAAAGCAGCAAAAATGCTGCTTTCTTTTCAATTTGCATTTTTGATAACTTGTTTTTTTATTACATTTGTATTCAGATGCATTTTACTTTTGGGATGGTTGGGTTGGATTAGATTAGGTGAAAATGCATACATTCATCATTGGGAAAAGTGCAAAAATTGCATTTTTTGTTTGTTTATATACTTTGCATTTTTGGTATCTTATTTTTTTTATTAAATTTGTATTCAATTGCATTTTTCTTTTTGGACGGTTGGGTTAGGTTAAGTTGGGTGCAATTGCAAAAATTCATAATTGGAAAAAATGCTTGAGAGTTTAAAAATTAAATTTGTTTTTTCTTGGCAAAATTTTTCTTTTTTTTATTATTTTTCGTTCGTTTACTTCATTTTTAACTAGCTTTTTCATGTATTTATATAATTATGAAAAATTTAAAATTTAATTAATTTTTTATGTAAGACAATTAAAATCATTAATTAAAAAAGCTCTCAACTTAATTCAACCAACCCAACCCATCCCAGCCCAACCTGACTCTACCAGACCCACCCCAACAAAACAAAACCAAACCCAATTCAACCCAACCCAACGCAATCCAACCTAGCCCGCACCACAGTCCCTTATTTTTGTCACCATAATTGTATTAAAATATTTAAATATTTAAAATTACTAATTTTGAAAAAATAATTTTTTTTAATACATTTATGTCCTCACGGGCTCGATGTGATTATGTTGGGTTGCGTTGCAATGAATTGTCAATTTTGAAAATTCTAATGCAACGTTTTCTGACTGACAATTTATCAATCTAGTCGATTTTACTGCATTGTCGTGTATAACAATTTTTGATTGAGTCTTGAGAATTTTGAAATTTTTTACATTTTCGCATAATTCCACACTTTTGATCATTTTGTCATTTTAACACTTGTGTGCAATGTTGTTTTAATTCTTAAATTCATTTTGAATTCATTGTTTGCATGTCCTGTTTTTCCATTTTTGTATTTTGTCATTTTTTACATTTTTTCAATATTTTGACCTTCGTGGTTTTTAACATTTAACATAATTTCCACGTTTTCGCATTTTTTCGAGTTGCTTCGAATTTTTTTGACTTGCATTCCCGACATTTTGGAATCTACCATTATTTTAATAAATAATAATCTACCGAGGAATTTGTGTGCTTTGAGTGTGCTAACGCCGTTTGAACATCAAGTTGCTTTGTGATCAGAGAAGTCTACTTGTCATGATTAAGTCGGTACTTTCGAGACTTTATTGTGATTTGTTGGAAATAAATTTGAACGAATGTGTTGACAGTTTTTCGTCCTTCAGGACGCATCACATCACCAACTATCTATCAAAATAGACCACTGACCACTGATTCCAGAGGGGCCATTAGTGCATTCACACACATTCGTCGTAGCTCATGCATCTGGTGATCTGATCCGATCAGGACGAAACAGTTGTCACCACGTGATGCATCCGCTGGAATTTATTTTGATTTATTTAATTTATTTTTGTTTCATCATTATTTAAAGTGACATCGTCGTTAAAATATGTCGTTGCCCACGAACATTTTTTTAGCTGTTGTTAAAACGCGAAAATAAAAAAGCATTAAAAATAAATACGTGATAAAGTTTGAGTTTCCATTTATCATTTGGCAAATCCCCAACGCGTTAAAAAGTTTTCCATTACAGCTGCTTGAAGATTAATTTATTCCCAATTTATTATTTTCATTGAATTGGTAGTTTGGTCCAAAATTATTATTTACAGGTTCTGCGACATAAAAATATTTCCAAGAGTAATTATTTTATAATTACGTCGCCTCATATTTTATCTGTATCGGTGGTTGTTCTTATTTCTTTGCAATTCATTTCATTTTTTATATTAATTGATAATTTGTCGACATTATCTTTGTTTAAATTGGGTTTGAAATTTGTTGCTTTGTACTTGTGCAGATTTCAAATGAGTCGTACTGTATTAATTACTACATAAACACAACAAATCACGTGCGTGGCGCGAACAATTTCGTCAAAAAAAAAAATTCCGCGTCGCGTCGGTGCACATCCGTCCGTCAAAAACCTATTTTCGGGGACGCCGCTCGGCGCCTTTGAAGCGCGCGCATCCGCCCGAAAAAAACGATAATAGTGCCGACTCCGGACGTGCGTCGCGACCAAGTCGCCCGCCGCAATTTTCCACTCAGTTCGCGATCGTCCGCGTCGTCGTGTAGTCGTTTGCGCGGTCAACGCGCGTCTTCGAACCTCCACGTCTCGCCTTCATGGCGACGAAGAAGAGCCGACGGAACGAAAGGATCCCAATGCACGACTTGCTAGTGAGGCTGTTGAAAAAAGTACGTAGTTTCGCCCGAACGGAACGGTCGGAGGTGTTTCCTTGCGGTGGTCGTGGACGTGCGCTGTAAACTTGTTGACTGGTTATATAATTAAATCACCGGGTAAAACGATTCTTATTTTTGGCAATGGTTGCTTAAGTACTTGCGTGGAACGTCGCGTCGGGGTTTATTTGTGTCAACGCGATAATAGAATTTTTAAGGCGGGCATTGTACACACAGACGACTGCGCAACAACATAAGGGGACGTTTTTTTTTGTTAATCAGTGGGGTAAGTGGGGGGTTACTTGTCGTGGGATATTGGACGGATGTCGGATAAATCAAATTCGAAGTCGAAGAAAATTTGTTTTATTTTTTATTTCGAAACGCAATACAAATTTAGATAAAATTGACTGATTTTGATTTGTTTGCATTTTTGACGCTAGCGAAATTATTGCGCCTCTTTTTTACAATTTTAATATTTTCCAATTATTATATTTTAAACCGTTGGGCTTTTTTGTTTCCAGTACGGTTCTGTTTGAAATCGTTCTTTACGAACACGTGAGTGAGGGTTTGCTTGCTAGATATTGGATAGGTTTCTTACAGTACTTGTAATTTTTGTCGATAACCTCAAATAAGGATCCCAGTTATTTTTGCTCAACCAATGCAAATCAATTTTATAATTCCTATCATAATTGATACGATTTCATTTTACAACAACAAAACTCAGCGTTTTAATCGCTCGATTAAATAAATTTCAATTGAGGTGCTCAACCACGATAATAAAATTCGTGTCATCATTTTATCTACATTTTAATAAATTGTTAAAATAAAGATTAACAATTAAGTAATATTAAGAAAGTGCTGATAATAAAATTCCCCATATCTCCGTTATGGTGTTTTACGTTAAGATCGATCGCTTGCCCTTGATTGATAAACAAATTGAGCTGATCGCGTTTAAAATTCCAAAGACGTCAGCGATTATAACGGGCAGACTTGAATTGTGAAATAGTAATTTGATTACTTTTGCGACCGTGACCTCACGTCGTCGATTAAATCGCAAATCGATTGTTTCGCATCTGACAACGGACACCAGACAGCGAAACGTTACGACGGCGAAGTATTGAAACAGAACTTGGCGTTCAAAAAATTGCTAACAGTGTCAAGTTGATGTTTTATTTTGCTTCGCAGAACCGTTGTAGAAGCACGTACACGTCGAGTGTATTATATGACAGTGCGCTTTTTTCTAGGTCAATGCCAATTGGATTTGTTATCTAATCTTTAGCGTAAGATGTATAATTTTTTTAAAGTTTAATATTAAAAATAATTAAAGCAAAGTCACAAATTAAACAAATTATAATGACTAAGTTGTCTGATGTAATTTAAGTACAGAGAATCGCTTGCGAATTTCATCGCCAACTACTCTTAGATGTTCGAATTTCATTCCAATTCAATTAAGTTAACCAGTGATAGGGGTTCAATTTCCACGTGCACTACAATTAGGTTGCTCGAGTTTCTTTCCACGTCATTCGGTCAAGTTGAAAAATTATGAGTGGAGATCATTATTTACCGTGCCTGACGCCTACTATGAATTGAGTGACGTTGAATCAATTTGACACATTAAAGTATTAATCATTTGTTGTTACGTTGGTTCAATTGTAATTACCTGTTAAAATAATTTTAAATTAAATTTTCAATTTTTTCCAATTACTATTTCTTTTTCCTCGATGATCTTAGTATCTTTTTACTTCTTCTAAAGTAATTTTCTTCTTCTTTTTGTTTTTGTTTTGTACCTCTCCTTGCGTTTTATTCCTCCTCTCCTTTATTAATTTTTTAGTTATTTTATTATTTAAATTAATCCAAAACAACTTCTCGGATGCGGATCAATTCTATTCTTAATTTAATTAAATTTCCTTAGGTCGCCCCTGTTCTAAATATCTAAGTTCCAAATATATCAATCAAAAATCAAAGTTTATTTATAATTAATTATAAATAGCGTAAATACACTAATCAAGAAGATATATATAAAAAAAACAATTAAAAATGATAAATTAAAATCACCAATTTATTCCATTCACAACACATTGCGTCGTGTGGTATTTATGAATGAAATAAATGTCGACTCGATTCCTGGAACGGGAACGACCTTCACGTGAATTGTAGTAAAACAACAGCAAGGGTTTTTTGTATCGACGGACGATGTGCACTGCGTTTTTCTTGGAAACGTGAAGCGCCGGCTGATCTATTAATAGAACCCATTATTTCGGTGCGTATGCGATAACATGAATGAAATCGATCTCAACTATTCCTGGAATTTTTTTTTCGATGCCCACACGTACTCGCTCGCTTAAAAACTGCGACGAACGAATGAAATCCCCAACCCGTTGTTTTTGCTCCACGTCGAACGGTGGCAAGGACGCGCACTTCTCGGAAGTCGTTCGAGTTCGTTCCAGCATATCTCAAACGGTCGGGACCGGACGATTATTTTAATAATTTTATTATTTTAACTGCTCGCGTTTTAAAAATCAAATTTCATGTCGATAATGGAGGGCATTAATACAGAGTGTTATACGTGATTATGCAAAGGGGTTAATGGACATCGAAAGGTATCCGGAAAAAAGTTTTGAGAAGCGCTGCGTTGCGGAGTTGCGAACCTCGACTGCAGTCGAACGAAATAGTTGTTTTTTGCGACATTTTTTCCTACGAATTCTTTACAACGACCTTTAGCGTAAACGTAGTAAATATGTCGTAAGAAAGCATGAATGAAAATGTGCACGTCTTGATACGAATGAATTTGAAGTGTTTTTTTTTCCGATTGGTTATTACAAATATTTTTTATTTGTTAATTTTATTATTTTTTCATTCTCGATAATTGTGAGTTTTTATGAAAATTTTATTTTGTTTATATTTATATTTTTGTTTTTTTTTCAAATCCAATACAATTTGTTAATTTTAATATTTTTTCGTTCTCGATAATTTTGAGATTTTCACAATGGTACGATTCTGTGTGGTTTTCGTTATTGAAAAGCTCAAAGAATTGCGAAATAATATCATCCAACGTGTTTTGCTTATCTGTCGACTAAAATATGCCAACATTGCTTTTGGTGCTGATTATTAGTAAATTTTGCATTTTTTGTCATTATTGGCAAATTCATTTTGTAATTATAAACACCACTCATATTCTTCTGTGTATGTAGGGTTGCAGTCGTAGTTAGTTTACTAATCTTGATATGAATGCTTGATCTTAGATGTAACAATATTTAATATTTTGTTAAGTTATTCGTTTTCTTTTCTTTTTCTCAACTACTTTTAGACGATCGAGTTTCTTTCCATATCATTGTGCAGTTGATTTGCTTGGTCTTCCCCAAACCATCAAGCGCCCTGAATAATACGTCATTTGATTTTTTCAATTACTTATCAAGCTATTTTACACCATGACGACTTACTATCAACAATGAAACTTGAACACGCATTGTTTGAGTTTAATTACAATGCGATAATAAAACGGGGCTTAATCGGATACAATGTAACGGGTGTCAAAGGTTATCTTCGTCTAACTAATCCGCCCTCGCCGCTAATCCAACTCGTAAGCCTACTGCTTACTATTTGTGTTTTAATTCCTGAAAACTAAATCATTCACGACTTATCGTTTACGCGTCGGAATCGTTCGATCATAAAAACATTTTTCTTGTAAACCACGTCGAGTCATTAATTAGTCGTTAGGTTGGGAATTGTTCGGTAAGATAACGTGATGATAATGGTCGCGTGTTGGTCGTAACAGTTTGATGGTTGCCATTGTGGGTCGTTTTCGCGTTCGATTGGAACAGGGGGGCGGAGGTCGATTTGCGTGACCTACGGCCTTTAGATGTCGATGTATTTGATTTGCAATTATTATTGATTGCGGTTTGCGACGAGTTGACGAGTTTATCGTCGCGATGTGTTCTCGGTATAACTTGCATTTTGTTGTATAATAACAATTCTAGGTTTGCGTCATTATAATTTATCTATAAATTTATAATTAATAGTACGAAACTATAATTGCGTTATAAATTGAAATGGGATCCAAAGTTGGTATAACTGTGAAGGAAACTCGAGCATCTAAAAGTAGTTGGTGATGAAGTGGGTTCCCAATCGACGATTTAACTTAATTTGAATTTGGAAAAAAACTTTAGCGTCAACTAGGTAAATTTGTGATTTTAATGATTTTTTTTTAAATTTAAATAAATCTAATAAATGATTAAGGAAAAATCAAATTAAAAAAAAATTTTTGTTTTGCGACTTTTTTTGCCAAATTCTGAGATGAAGACTAAGTTCGTGGATGCGAACAAAATTCAAAGCAAAAATGAAATTAGAAACAGATAAAAACTAGACATCCTTAACAACAAACGATGGTCCAATAAACCCGCCAATCGAATAGTTTTTATATTACACACAAACGTTGAACGGGTGCCAAGATCGTTGAACCTTAAAATAAATTACTGAATTATTCAACGACTTGTTGAAATTTTTATTCAACGAAACTTTTACGCTATTCATTACATGGTCGTCTTCAGATCCAAGTCGATGAATATTTGATTGGTAAAAAGTGAATAAGAACAGCGAAAAAAAAAACTTTCACTTTCATGACTTGATTAAAAGTTTGTTTAAAATAATTAAAATTTCAAAGTCGCCAAGAAAACCTTGGAATAAATTACTAAATTACTCAATGGATTAGAGAAAAATTGGCATACATCGAAATTGCTGATTTCATTGCTCATTTATTAATCAATTTTTTTAGTTCGTGTTCGCGTGAACCTTAATCGATTTTATACCTCGGGCGTTTCTTGCAGACAATAAAAACCGGCCATGACCTGAAGATGTTACGCTATTCGGAGATACCGAGGGATATTTCAGGAGACAGTCTCGCATCGTTCAAGATATCGGAAGTAAGTCAGCCGCCCGCGTCTCGCTCGTCGCCTATCCGGTCGTTTCTGATCGATAACCGTCGTTTTTGCACGCAGCGCCATGAAGACAACGACCGCAAGTCCGCCGACAGCGGCGCACGCGACGCCAAATCCGTATCGACCTCCGGATGCCGCCTCCACAGCTGCCCTCAAGACAACCACCGCTCGCGGAAGGTCTCGTCCCAAAGCATCCCCGGCGGTCAGTCCCAGCCGCAATACTCTTACTACAATTACGGGTGAGTTTCGACAAAAAATCTCCATTGAATTTTTTTTTCATAACATATGTCAAGTGGGTGTCCCAGGTATATCGATGCAAAATTTTAATTTTTTTTGCACAGGAGCGTTTTCTCAGCTGTACCTGCACCCGTGCACGTCAAAACGAGGAGTTTACCCAACCAGCACTCGCAGACGGCAGCCAAGCGAAACTACAGCTGCGCAGTTTTTGATCCACTCGACGTCGCGCCCGAGGACTTCGCCGGGCAGCTGACCCTCCTCGATCTCCCCCCCTTCATGGGTATCCAGCCCGACGAACTGACGAGCTGCGCTTGGAACAAAAAAAACAAGCTGGTGGTGGCGCCCAACGTCGTGGCGTTCACTCGCCGATTCAATCACGTGAGTCGCGATCCATCCATCGCATCGTTGTATTCAACCAACCCGTGCGATTTCAGGTTAGCTTCTGGGCGGTTCAGGAGATACTATCGCGCCCGACTCCGAAGCAGCGGGCGGACGTCCTAGGGCACTTCATCCGGGTGGCGAAGAAGCTGTACGACCTCAACAATCTGCATTCGCTTTTCGCGATAATCTCAGCCTTACAAAGTGCCTCAGTATACAGGTATGGGGGTTGGTTGAAAATGTCGTTTTGATTTGACTGGGGGTGATTTCAGGCTGTCGAAGACGTGGAGCTGCCTGTCGAAGAAGGAGAGGCAGAGCTTCGATAAGCTGGCGGACGTATTCTCGGATTCGGATAACTGGTCGAATCTCAGATCTCACATTGAAAGCTTAAAGTTACCTTGTATACCGTATTTAGGTATGTGGGGTCCTGTGAACTAATCTGAATATTTCTGGACGCAAGTAGTTGGTTGCGTTCGCATAAAAAAATGTCGGATCGATTTCCAATAATTTTTAATGATTTTTACAAAACCGATAAAAACATTTACGATTTGGTCGTAAATGCCTATGTTAATCGTTAAAAAATCGGAAGATAAAAATTTACGACTTGATGTTTTTTAATTTTTCAAGATTTAATATTTACGATTTTTGATAATTTGTATTTTATGATTTAACAATTTTTGTCCACGATTTAAAAAATCTCGTTACCTTTTTAAGTAATTGACTTAAGCGATTAATTTTTTTTTCTATTTTTATACCAGTGTCACGTTTTCGGTGGACTGGGTTGGGTTGAGTTGGGTTGGGTTGAGTTGGGTTGGGTTGAGTTGGGTTGGGTTGGGTTAGGTTTAGATTTTGTTTGGGAACGTTAGACAATTTTATGCATTTTATGTAAATTTTGTTGTTTGGCGTTTCTGGAATTTTTATTTTTTTGTATTTTTGGTCCTTGTTCGATTTTCTATTAATTTTTGCAGAATTTAGATTATTTTTTAATTATTATTACAATATTTTATTTTTTTTATTTATTGCTAGATTGTTGGCAATTTTATTTTATTTATATTTAAAAAATAATTATTTTTTTTTGCTATTTTAACCAGAATTTTGTTTATTTTATTAAAGTTTGATGTTGTTGCCAATTGTCTTGGGTTGGGTTGGGTTGGCAATTTTGTTGTTTTGAAAAGACTTTCAAGTTCGACGTTGATTTTCGTTCTTTGCACTTTTGATCATTATTTTGCTAGGTTTTTGAAGATTTTTGATTATTTTTAAAATTATTATCATGTTATATTAAAATTCGATATTTGTTGCCAATTGTGTTGGGTTGGGTTGGGTTGGGTTTAGATTTTCTTTTGAATGTCAAATAATTGTATGTATTTTAGGCACGTTTTTAATTTTTGACAATTTTGTTGTTTTGAACATCTGTTGCGTTTTTGAATATTTGAATAATTTTTTAATTGATATTTACGACTTTGACGATTGACAGATTTTTCGATTAAGATTTCGAAGAATTTTTACCGATTTTTTACCATTTTTTCCCAATGGTGGCTTTCGTTGTTTTTATCGATTTTTACCTAACGGTAAATTTAGGAGTAGACTTTAATAATTTAATTGGGTTGGCTTGGGTTGGGTTGGGTTGGGTTGGGTTGGATTCGGTTATGTTGGGTTGGGTTAGGTACGGGATTCCAACTTGGTGCGAAAAATATAAATAATTGACTTTTATGTTTTATGTTTAGTTTGCAATTTTTACGATGTTGAAGTTTCATTACATTTTTTAACGATTTTCACGTAAATTGTAAAATTTTTAAGACTAATTAACTTGACTTAACACTTAATGATTTTACCATCTTCACCGTTTTCAAAGATTTTTAAAAATTTTCATGCATTTCTAGAATTAAAAAAAATTCCATTATAATTTATCAAATTTTTAACTATTTGCCCAGATATGGATGTTAAACGTTTTTTTAACCTCTGTTGCGTTTTTACATAATTTAATTTTTCGACTAAACGACTTGCGTCCTGAAAGACCTGAAACATTTTGATATCAAAGTCGAATGTAACCATATATTATTTTTTGCAGGATTATATTTGACTGACTTAGTGTACATAGATATGGCACATCCACATTCCGGTGGTCTAGAATCTCAACAACGCAGCCTCAAGATGAACAACATTCTCCGGATCATTTCAAACTACCAACTGTCCGACTACTCGCACCTGGACACCTTGCCGCACGTCAAAGACTACCTGAACTCAATTCGGTACATCGAAGAGCTGCAAAAGTTCGTAGAAGACGACCAGTACAAGTAAGTCGAAAATAAACGACGTCCGCGTCATTTACTAAGCACGTGTTTCAGATTATCGTTAAAATTAGAGCCACCGTCGCCGGCGCCGAGCTCCTCGAGCAGCAAGGAGTCCATGGTCGTCGACGTCGCGGCCGCGATCGCCTCACTCAACCTCTCCCCGGCGAAAGCGTCTAGCGGCTCGCTGAGGCTCCACGCCGCCACCGCCGCCCCCAGCAAGTTCATGCCCGGACACCGAAAGTGCCGCAGTCTGGGCACAAAGTAAGTCGCGGCGCTGCGAAATTGCAAAATTGCACTCTCTATCACTTTTCATTCATTTAATCGCTACCGCCCGCGGCTGATTGGTCGATCTAAGAGCGCACTGAAATTATTCCGTAGATTTCGTAGCGCGAGTCTACCGCGCAATTTTCACAAGCAGGGCCACGCGATTTTGGGTTGCCCGACGGTTGTCGTGCCTTGGGGGTAAGTGCTTGCGATGCGACGGATACTGCTTGCTTGTTTAGGTCTGAAAAGGCAGGGCTCGACAAAAAAATCAATATACGCAAAAAATTAAGTAATTAAAGAAACAACTGGACGTAGGTCCTCCCAATTAAGTTTCTTTAATAAATAAAGATATCAAAGAAAATTATGGTTTGACTTGTTTCATAACTTTGTTGAGTCCTGCGCCAGGGTCGTCGGTGTATATAGTAGTAGATTCGATTATTCCAACCCAATTTTGATTTCTTTAGCAAGTCGATGTTATCCGGTAGCCGATCCAATCGATGTATTTAAAAATTTCCCAGCACACGACCGTCGATAAATTCTCACAAATCATTTCATCACGACGTCTAGTTTGCTGGGTCGTTTCGTAATTACCATTCAGTCCGATATTTATTTTCATTTTGTTTAGTAGTCTTGCGTACTCGTAGTCGAGCGTCGAAGTTGACTGCCGTCTCATCTAATACTTTCACATTTGTAGCATTTTCAGCAAAACCCATCACGTGAACGCCGTCGATCTAAAAGATCTCCCCAAGGCTTTGCATCTATTGGACGATTCCGAACTCGAAGATTCCTTGCACGTGTCCAACGACATCCCGTCGCCGACGACGGAGTTGCCGCTGCAGGCGTCGAGGCGCACCTCCGAAGATTCGACTTTGCTGACAAGGTATTTTTTAACGTTATTTGCGACGATGATTTTCAACAACGGTCGTTTTTAGATTAGACGAAGATACGTTGGGCGTCGAGGACGATCAAATGTGCTCGATGCAGGGGTGCGTCCGTCGAAAAACCGTACTCAAGAATGGGCGTAAACCGACGGTGACGTCGTGGCAGAGGTACTGGATACAAATTTGGGCGTCGTCGCTGACGTATTTCTCACCAAAGTCGTTTAAAGGGTAATTTTTTGATTTAAGTGTGGGAATGGTTTTTTAAATAAAAGTCGATTTTTGCAGGCACCAGCGTTGTGATTTCAAAAGGGAACCGTGTAAGATGGTTCCGCTCGTCGGGAGCCAAATACTCATGGGCGATAGCGCCCTGCATTCGGATTTGTTTCAAATTGTTGACCCACAACGTGGTGAGTATTGTGATTTGTTCAAATACCTTCTTATGTCCTGATAATAAAATAAGTGAACATTTCGAACTATTCTCGTTAAAAATTAGGTACCGAACATGAAATACAAGTAACAAAAATAAAAATAAAACCGTTGGTGTTTCACAAATTGAATAGATTGTTCGACACCAGTTTCGGCGGCTAATCCATTTTCAAAGAGTGTGCTATTACTCAGTAATATAATCTCAGCAACTTTGTTTCTATAATTTTTTTCACACGACCGACGGTTTTCGATACGTATCGTGTTTTGTGGCGCGGAGCGCTTAACGTGCAATTGTACGGTAAACGTTGGGTCGTTGATCGGGCAAGTCCCGCCAAACTATTCGTTCGAGACTCGGACTTCTGCACATCGCATGACGTCGCGCGGCGCCCTTACACTACGTGTTATTTGACGGTTCGTGGTTTACGTCGTATTGACTTATTTGCGCGTACTGTATAACGTAACAAAACGTGATAATTATTTATTAATTGTACCGCCCCATCGTTTAGTTTGGACGATGCCTTGTTGTCGAATGAATTGAAGAATTTTTGGTCGTTATATTTTATTTATTATGATGTTGAACTTGAATGCGAATAGAATAAATTTTTTGGCGGGTAGTCATTTAGAATCCCTTGATATCGCTGTAGTTAAACTGAAATTTGGTGTTTCAATGCCCCATTTTATTACAGGGCCTGATTTGCACGCATGCTCGATAGGATGTTGTTGAATGGACCAATTATTAAAAGTCCTGATAATTCAAAATTAATGAAAACTTATATGAAATTATTTTTGTGCAGACGACAATAAATATATCAACAGTAGGTGGTGTTGGGTAGTTGGGTTGGATTGATTTAGGTTGGGTTGGATTGGGTTATTTTGGGTTGGGTTGGGTTGAGTTAGTTATGTTGATTTGGATTAGTTTGGATTGGGTTGAGTTAGTTTAAGTTGGGTTGGGCTGCCCCAAGGTACTGCTCTAGACCCATTTCTCTTTCTGATTATTATGAAAGATATGCCGGAGGGAATCAAACCAAACTACACTAACTTTTTTATAGTAAATTTTTTTTTAATGAATTAATGAACACCTTGCCTCGTTAAATCACATGTGGTTGCGTTTTATGGTCAGTCCCCGGATAGTTCAAAATGCTCAGTTATGTTAAAAATCGCCTCATCGCCATTTTCCGATCGTTGGGTTGTTCTCTTCGATTGATATTTTTAATTGTTCTATCAACAATACCGATTTTCTTCTTCGTGCCAATTAATTGTAATTTTTGTTTCAGGTAATGTTTATAAATTCCGCGCTGGTACTCAAAGTGCGGCGGAACGTTGGTGCAAGCAACTTCAGAGGGCGGCCAGCATGGACCAGACGCCCTTCCCCACAAACCTCATGTCCTTCGAATGACTGATAATTTCGCTTTTTATATGATTAGTTTAATTGTTTTTGTATATGTATGTATCATATCAAATAAAATAAGATTCTGTTTTTCTTTAGCAGTTTGTTTCATTTATGATCACAAATCCTTAAGGCGAACCACGGTTAAAAAAAGCTGGAACGCCATCTCCTTCACACAATCGAATCAAACTGTACAAAAATTTAAAATTTGCAATAACTCTAACAATCCAATCAAATTATATAAAAATCCAAAATTTGCAACAGGATTAAGTATGTCTACCTAGGAGAGATTAGTGGTTGGTTAAACCCCACCCACACCACACACCCTAGCAAATTTTCATTTACCTAATGCAACTTTGGGTATGGCGTATCTATGGCAGAAATGAGCGACATCTTTCGAGTAGCCCAACTATGGTAAAAATTTTAAATTTGCAACAACTCGATCCAATCCAAAATATAATAAAAATTTTGAATTTGCAACAAGATTTAATAATGTCCACGACGTACGTGGTTTGTTAGAAAACCCAACCCAACCAAACTCAACCCAACAGTTTTATTTTCATTTTCTTAATTTCCATTAAAAATCATTATTTAATGTCTCCATTGTGTGTTGGATTGGATTAGGTTGGGCAACACTCGAACGCTTTTTGCAGTAAACTATTATAGACATTACTTACACAGAAGTTGAATCTTGAAGGAAAAAACGTATAAAGTCATCCCCAGTGTTGTAAAATTTACATTGATACCGTTAACGAGAGTATTGTGTGTACGCAACTTTTTGGGCACTGTAATTTTTTTACAACCATAGAGTCATAGAGTGCCGACGGTGGTATTGATGTTGGCCGAGACTGACAAGGCGGTATTTTAAAACTCGTATAATTTTACCCTCAACCCAACAGTTTTATTTTTATTATTATTTTTTACTAATTAAATTACTAATTGGGTTAGGTTGGATAACACTGAAACGCTTGTGGATTTTTTTATCTTCTTTGGCATTGATTTATTACGGTGTACGTGTGGATCATGTGTTTAACATCGCGTCTGTTTGCGTCCAATTGCGACCAATCAATGTGATTGGTCGTGCGTTGACTATCACTGCTGTCCAACCAACGACTCCTGTAGCAAAGCAATTCTAAGTAATATAATATATCAATTAATGACATATTTCACCTACTTGCAGCTGTAGCTACCTACGGATAGCAAGTGGCTACTACTTGTAAATATCCATAAATAGCAAAATACATTTTAATTATCGCCCAACTTACAGTTTACTTTTCAACAACTGCGTTCATTTTTAATTATTGGCAACGAATGAGCTTTCTAGTTAACAAAAATGTTAATCTTTGGATGAAATAATATTTGTATTTTTTACTTTAAAAATGTCTTGGGCTTTGAGGCATTATTTGCTACGTTGGGTTGGGCTGAGTTTGGTCGGGTTGGGATAGGTTGGGTTAGGTTAGGTTGGATTGGGTTGATTCGTTGGCAAGATACTAAAAATTATTATTCCGTCATTTTTTTTTAGAGACCCATGTCCTAATTAGCAAGCTCTCAAATAAAAATAGATGACAATGGCCTTTCATATCAGCAGTACCACACCTCATTAGCCAACCAAATCAAACGTTGATTTCTAAAACTTTTAAACAATTAAAGTGACACGTCAGAACATAAATCAAACAGATAAGTGTATTTTTCATTGTGGACGTAATAGGTGATACAATTTAAAATTTTCCTCTAGTAGCAAGTCGAGCGCCATCTTCTTTAAAGTTTTCGAAATTTGCAGCTCTATCGAATCACTTAGAAAATTTACAAGATTTAAAATATGAGTAACTGGAGAAGGATGGGAACAGGATGCAATATATCAACCAGGAAATGACAAAAATGAGAAATGTCCACACACATTTATTTCCTCAAACAATACGTCTACAAGCCTTTGGATTATAATCTACTCAGTTGTTACCAACCATTTACGACGGCGTAAAATATTTAAATGTAAATTCTTCAATCTTGTCAATTAAAAATCCCGATATATTAAAAAAAAAAATCATAAAACTTGATATTTACACAACCAGCGCGAAGCGAGCTTGAAGCACTTACAAGTAAATACACACCAAGTGTCCCTAAAAGAATCTCACGATCATCATCCTACAATTATAACATCTTCTGAAACGTCAGATATAATAATATCAAGCATAAGATATATATTAAATTTAAATATATTAGAATCTATATATTTATATATAATAACCTTAATAAAATCTCACAATTTCAATAACTGTGACGGAAAGAGTTTAGTACCAATGTTTAAAGAATATACAAGCTTGCACCTAGTTCCAAGTAAACCTACGTGAAAGAAAACCTAAATTCCAATCGAACGGCGACGCAACAATCTAGGCACTATGTAGTAAAACGCTAAAATCAAAATCAAACAAGAATTACCATCGACTTCGACGACGCGCTTTTTTTTTAAATCCAAAGCCCCACGTACAAAAAGTATTTTACTCTTATTCTTATAGGAATGGAAACGTTACAGTTACGTCCTTAAAAATTAATTTATACACCTACAAGTCTCCGCAATAAATATTTATAAGTTCGAACGTTTCATTTATTGGTCAATGTCGACGAGCGCGGAAGGGAAAGTGCGAAAATGCAATCAAATTCAAAACGACGCGTCTTCGTAATTAATATCACTGAAGCATAAATGAATGCAATATACAGTTAACTAAAATGTACTTTAAAATAGAAGATTATCGCGTCGGTTAAATTACTGGACGTTTCTTTCCTGCGTCATGAATTGGTCGAGGACGCTTTGCATCGATTGACCTTCCGGTGATGGAAACGTTTGGGTTACCGTTCGAATTGTTCTTCTGAAAATTTCAACAAATCAGAATAACATAATAATTTATACATACGAGGGGAGATCAGTATTTATGGTCCCTAACATAGAAGGAAATTGAAATTGAAATTGAAAATTGAAGAAATATCAAATGTTTATTTTTCTACATAATCTCCATGAACATCGATGCATTTGTCACATGTTTGTCTTCCCAGTTTAAATTTTCGAGACATATTATTCACCACTTGGTAAGAAACAGCACCCTCACCTACACCTACCATGTCTTCGTGAATTTCTTTCGGCGACAACCCTTTCTTTTGCAAGTATTTTATAACTCCTCATGGATTATCAATTGCTGTATGAAATATATTATTACAATATTTACAAATAAAATACTTAAATCCCAATGGCTTCAGCAACGACAAACGTTGTGGCCAGTGATGACAATGATTTTTTGTTAATATATTTTTTAAAGGACCCCCAACAATTTTCTACTTCTTGATCTCACTGTATCCATTTCAATTAGTTTCTTAAATTATTTTTTTCCTGTTCTTGCTTAACTTCTCGATAAAGTATGAACAATGATAAAAACTATTCCATCAAGTTACCTTTCTCCACCACCCCCTCCTTTTGTGAACAGAAATGTTAGACTTTGATTTTATGGTGAACTTCATACAGAGATATTTTAAATTATTACTAATTTTCAAAATTTTAATTCGACATTTTGTGACCTGCGTAACATTTTTGACAGTTTTTGAATCTAGTGGATTTTGCTGCATTGTCTCATGTTTTTCAAATTTTGTAAATTTTTGAGAATTTTTCAGTCTTGTGAAGTTTGTATTGTTTGCTTTTGGGTTGGGTTAGGTTGGGTTAGGTTGGGTTGAGTGAAAAATTCGAAAAAAAGTAAAAAATACAAAAATTGTTGCCTTTCTTTCAGTGTTTGCATTTTTGATATTTTATTTTATATTGCATGTAAAAAAATTGTGCCTATTTTTTAAGTGTTCTATGTATTTATATAATTATGAAAAATTAAATATGAAATTAATTTTTATATAAAACAATTAAAATCATATCATTGTATATTATAAAAAAACTGCCACCCACCCAAATCAACCTTATCCAACCTAACCAACCCAACCCAACCCAACCCAACCCAACCCAACCCAACCCAACCCAACCCAACCCAACCCAACCCAACCCAACCCAACCCAACCCAACCCAACCCAACCCAACCCAACCCAACCCAACCCAACCCAACCCAACCCAACCCAACCCAACCTGACATTTTAGAATCTCTCAGTTTTTTTAAAATAACTATAACCATTGAGGAATTTGCGTGAGTGTACTAACGCCGTCTGGACGTCAAGTCGCTATGTGACTAAGTCGGTACCGTCGAGACTTTATTGCGATTTGTTGGAAATAAATTTCAACTGATTTATTAGGTGATGACAGTTTTTCGTGCTTCAACAAACACAAACACCCCTCACATATAAACAAATTCGTGACTGAAACTCGTCGCTGTAATAAAAAAAACAACACACGAATAACACAACAAATCTTTGATTCGTCGTATTATCCGAGCAATCGTGGAATTAAAAACTCACTTTGCTCCCGTTATGGGATCGATCTCTTCCGTTGTCGTCTCGAAAAATTGCGAATCGTTCTGGTAGAAGTCCTCTAAAAAAACAAATCAAATTGACTGCGCCGCATCGCCAGCCGCGACGAACTGTGCAAATCCCTTCAAGTAACAATCGGCATGATCGCGACGACCATGCTCTCGAGATCTGTACGAAAAGAACTTGGACCGGACTCTCGCTAAACGGCAACAATCTGCGGCAAGCGTAAAACAACTCTGCAAGCGAGCGAAGTGCGTGCAAGCCGTTCTTTGCATACAGAAATTAATGTTAATTGAATGCAAGCGAACGTGTGTCGTGTGTTTACTCGTGTGTTACCATGCCTCATTTTAATACGGTTAAAAAAAAGGTAGGTACGTGAAGATAAAATTAGTACGAAACTTAGTCGATGAAATTTTGATTCGATCTGTGTGTGTTCGTCAGGACGATTTTTTGAAGCTCCATTGTCTACTAATATACAATGCGTTCAAAAATGACTGGGATGAAACTATAAGCAATCAAACGTGTCACAACATTAAATGAACTAAAACTGACGTCACTATAATAAATAATTAATAATAATAATTACAAATGACAATTATAAAAGTAACCTTACTAAAAAATACAATTTCTTTTAATGAAAAAATAAGTACACAATTCTTACCTTCTCGCACGAAAATACATTAACGTTACTAATAATAAAATTAATAACGTGACAATTTCGCTTAAACACACAAACACGAGATATCAACACAATTAAAAAAAAAAAAATTGAATCGGTTGCTTCAATATCAACATCTTTGAACACATTGTGCACAAATTGTTCGAAACGAATGTGTTGTTTATTGATTAATTGCGTGTAGTATTATTATTGGTTTGCATACCGTATCAACTGTGCGCTAGGAGTGCCAACACGATCATGCTAGTGGCCAACGCGACAACCGACCACAACAGGCAGGAAACAACATGCCAGGAGGTATGTAGGGATTTTGACGCTATAGAGGGCAACAACATTCCGTTAGAGAAACTCCTCCATGAACAACGCACGAGCCGCACCCCCAATCAACGTTAACTTATCGTCGCGAAGACGAAGGGTGGATTAGTCAGTTAATCGGCGGGAGTTGTTAGCTCGGTGATGAGTCAACGTCGATTGGGAGACGGCCACATAAGATCGTCTACAAGTTCCTAGATATAAAGAAATAATTAATAAATTAATAAAAGAATAAAACAAATTATAACGCTATCGCACACATAATCGCAAAGCATGCATTAATAATTTTTTTTGATCCGGTGCGCTAAACGTAGCTTCTAAAGCGTGGATATAAAATCAAGCTAGATTTAGGTTACATTACAGATGCATTTTATCATCGAGATTTACACAATACAACAAATAGGATCGTCGACTACATCTAAAACCTATGGGAGGAAAAACCGTGCTCAAAATTTAAAATTTAAAACTGCAATTACTGAAAATACAATAAAATTTTTAACAAAATCGACAGATTCTCTAAAATTAATTAACCCAAAAATGCAAAATCATAAAAATTTTGAATATGTCCCAAGACAGAAACGAATCCCTGATCAACCCAACCCAACCCAACGCATAAACTTTTTGTCATAAAGCACAAATGCAACAAAATCCAAATGGTGAAAAAAAAACAAAAATTGCACTAAAGTTATTAAAAATGCAGTTATATCGTTTTCTTAAAAATTGTGCAATTTACTGAAAAATCATTCAAAGTAGACAAATTTTAAAATCGTAAGAAATTGAAAAAGAGGATTTTAAACTTTTCTGGCATTTGATAAACTTCACCCAACCCAACTGTCGACAAATTTCGTATACCATTTTGTTGCATTATTTATCATTTTTGAATTTTCGAAAAAGTAAACCTCGTTGGACTTTCGGAAAGTGGGTGAAATGTAAAATCTATGAAATGAAAGAAAGTCCATTGTTGTACCACGTTGTATGAAAATGGTTTTGAATTGTTGAATGAGATTGTGTTGGGTTGGGTTGGGTTGGGTTGGGTTGGGTTGGGTTGGGTTGGGTTGGGTTGGGTTGGGTTGGGTTGGGTTGGGTTGGGTTCGGTTGGGTTGGGTTGGCTGCCGAAAAGTGTGAAAATTGCTAAAAATGTAAAAAAATTGAAAAAGGCATAAAATTTCACCAAATTTGTCTAATTAATCAGAACAAATTGCAATACCAAAAAATGATAACTATCTTGACAGCTAAAACAAATTGCCATCTAGCAAAAAAAAAAAAATTGATGACTATTCAGACAATTAATTTTTTATTTATTTATTTATGAATTTTTTGAATTTTCGTTGTTGGATTTTAAACTTTTTTGACATTTGTGAAATTTTGACATTACGTTTTGAAAATTTAATCACAACCCACCCAATACACGTAATATTTTATATCGACGATCGAAACATTATATATTAACTTTTTTCGAATTTTCAAAAATGTGAACTTAGTCATACGAAAAAATAACTCAAATATTAAAGCTACTCAAATTAGCCAAAGTGCCACGCTTGGTCAAATGATGATTTTTTTTGAAATTGCGTGGAGTTGGATCAATCAAAATTGTCTGGCGTGCAAAGAAACATTATTGTCCAAATGGCCCAGAGTGCAAAAATACAACAAAAACAATTGTCATAAAAGCAAAATATTGCAAAAACTGTGGGAAAATATGAAAATTGTTGAAAAACAGATTACGTAAATTATTTTCCAAATTTACCAAAATTCTCGAAATGCAAAAAATAAAATGTGATGTTGCCCCTAAAAGTCAAAATGCAAAAAATGTTAAATTGTGGCGCATGTAAAAAATTCAAAATTGAAGTAAAATTTTCAAAATCGAAAATTGTCCCAACCCAACCTAACCCAACCCAACCCAACGATGACAAAATTTATATAAAAGTTCACAAAACAGACAAAAAATATATTAGGGCACAACGAATTTTTCAAAAAATTACAAAAATGTTGTTATTACACTTACTGCTTAATTAAGTCGTAAAGTTGGAAAACTTGTACCGTATTCAAGGCACATTATTGAGAGTAAAATTTTAATTAATTTATTGTTCGGACATTTTTCGTAAACATTAAGACGAGCTTGGACGTAACGACACGCCCGTTTTAGATGTCACGTTGATAATTACTTACATTAGACGATTAGTTCGTACAACTTATGCGAACAAGGAGCACTGACTATTTCTTGGTCAGTAACTGAAATTGATGTTTTTAAAACATTCTTAAACTGTGAAAATCAATAAGTGTGAAAATCTATAATAAATCTATAAATGTATAATAAATAAACTAAACATGTTTTTATATTATAAACGTGCGACTACAATTAAATGACAAAGATTACAGCTATCAAAAGCGGTAATAAGTCAATCTGATTATTATTTACTTACTCTACAAATGTCTATTAATATCTATGTCGTTATCAATCATGCATAATATTAATTAATTAACACCATCGTGGGTACCCTATTATTTTTTATTTCTAGGCCAACTAACGTCTCTAAAATAAACAGTTAAAAACAGTTTTCGAAAACAACTCAAATTACCTAAATTGCAATCTCGCGACTGTTCTGCAACTTCTTAGAAAGCTGCAGGTTTTGCTATGAAGAATTACGAAAAACATGAGCTTTATTCATCGACGGTGATTGGGCTTAATTATTAAATAATTGTACTCTTTGTTGTAAAATATTAAAACATTGACCCATTCTTAATTGTTGACATAACGCTGATATACATAGTTATAGAGATTAGACTTCGAAAATTAGATTAGATTAGACAACCGAAAAAAAAACATGGAACAATAAATAGAAATCACAGGGAAGGTGGCTTCATTATTGCCAGGGAAACTTTATACATGGGAAAATCTAAACACAAATAAAAAGTTTAAAAAAATTAACCGTTCCAGTAAATAATAACCAACTCCATGTCTTTTTCGTATATTTGCATTCAAGCTCCCAAATAATTTAAGAAAATCTGTTTGTAAAAGCTTTCCATTGTCAAATAAACTTGTCATTAAAATTGATTTGGTGATCTTTGCTGTTGGACAGCAAAGAATTCGTGGAACTTTAATCATTCTTCTGTATTTTACGTTCACAACTTAATGTCAGCGCATCGCGACAACGATGTTCACTAACTATTTCTTGTCGACCAATTTTATTAATTGCACGATTGTATTTTTAGAGAAATAATTTTTGGATTTGACTTTGGGTGGACTTGAGTTGGGTTGACTTTGCTTTTTAATTTCTTCTCCTTTTTAATTTTTTTTGCATTGAAGTTTATTCTTATTTTTATTATTTCTTATTTCAAATTTTATCGGCTCTGTTTTATAATTATATTTGTGTTATACATTTTTACATTATGTTTGATTATCGTCCACAATTTAGTTTCCTCTGATTTTTCTTTGTTATTTTTCCGAATTTTGTTAATTTGTTTTCGATTCATTGAATGGTTTCGATTACTTCGTCTTATATTTGTTTAATTTCTCTATATTTGCTACAAACAACTTTTTCGTTTTATTTTACATTTCACCTAATATTTCTATTATTTTTCGGTTGTTTCTGTATTTACATTTTTGAGTTTGGAGGATTTTACTCCATTTGCGATTTTGCTTTTAATTCCAGGTTGTTGGTAATTTAATAGAACATAGAAAATTTAAAAAATGTATTTTTCAATGGAGATATTTGAGACAATTTTTCCAATAAAACTTTATTTGCCTCGTCCTGCATAATTTTAAAAAATTGATGACTAAGACTACTTCGTTATCACAATTTCGTTCAATTTTCTGATAAATCGTAACGACCTTTTCAGACATAGATAGAAAATTCTGAATTAGAAATATTAATTAGTTTCCAAGTGGTGGCAATTTATTTCCGACAACGCCTGAATCCCCAACTTTAAATGTAAATTGTAAAATGCATCTGTAATTTGGAGCGGAAACGAGCGTTGAGATCGTCTCGTACGTACCTGATTCGTCGTCGCTCAGCTCGGCGCCCGCCTCGTGCAGAGCGACGTCGGATCCGCTCGAGCTACCAATCGTCCGGGCGCCGCCGCCCCTCTTCAGGATCCCGCGAAGCGGCGGACTCCGCCGACTGTCCGTGTCCGAGTCCGAGTCGATGGTGCTGCTCTTCGTGGACGCTTTCGTCCGGTCCGAGCCGCCGGGCGACACCAGCGTCGTGTCGACGATCTGGCTCGGCGAGATCACCGTCCTCTCGACGTGGGTCGACTCCGGACTGACGATCCTCGTCGTTTCCGTCACCAGCACCGGTATCTTCGACTTGGACAAGTCGATCTTTTGATTTCTCGCGTCGGGCGACGTTTCGACGACCGTCTTCGTAACCGTGGTCCACGTCTCGCCTCCGCCGTCTTCCCACTCCAATTTCGGATCGAACGTCGTCTCGTCGTCCAACACGTTCGAATATTTGGTCACGGTCGTTTTAACTATGCAATCGCCGGCTTTCAAAACGTCGCCGTCGTCGTCCCAATTGACGTCCTGCGTCAGCTTCGCGAACTCCTTCAAGGGATCCTTTGAATGTTTTTTGATGGTTTTGACTTTGCCCTTCGAACACACCGGGATCTTACTCAACAGCTCGCTTTCGATCGGCGACGTAAAATCTCTGTCGAAATCCGTCGACGTCGAGAAAATCTCGACGTCCCTTTCTTTATCGATTTTCGACGGTCTGGTCTTTGCGACGGGTATTCCACTGGTTTTACTCGGCGATTTGGTTGGAGATTCGAGCGAGACAATCTCATCGTCCCCGACGAACTCCAACGGCTTATCGAAACGTATCTTCGAATTCGTCGTCGCGATGGGACTCGACGCTTCATTTTCTAAAAACTTAAAAACCTCGTCGGTTTTTTTCTGGACTTTCGTTATCGAATCGTCGCTGAAGTTACGTTGCGTTTGTATCAAAACAGAACCATTTGTGGTTTCAAACGGTTCTTCCTCAATTTGCACAATTTCCGTGGGTTCGAGCAAAAAACTAGTTTTCTTTGAAACTTTCGACGTCTCGTCTCTTTCATTCAGATCGTCGTCATTTTCTATTTTTGTCATACGTCGCAGACCCTCGACGAATCTCAACTTCTCCATGTCATTGACGGTGTTCTCGGCTTCGTTTATCACGTCGTTTACTTCGTGTTTAACGACGTCTCTGAGTTCATCTTCGTCTTTGGCGTCCAAGCCCAGCTCTTTTACGACCTCCAAGATTTCAGTGTGAACGATGTTCCGGACGTTATTGGCGATTTCATCGTTGGTGATGCGTTTCGCGTCCTTTTTAGTTTCGATCTTTGCGATGCTGTCCAAGTCGATGTCTTTGGCGACGTGGTCGTTTTTCCTGCTCGGGATCGGCTCGTCGTCGGTCGGCAGGAAGTCGTTGCGTTCCTGGTGCAGGAACGTCAACGTGTCGCTGACGTTCCGTTTCAATTCTTCGATGGGGTCGATCGTTTTGATTTTCATTGGCGTCGACGTGACCGCTTTGCTAGCGTCTGCTCGCAAAGAGAATCGAGAAAAAAGACAGACTACATAGGTGTGCTACACAGAAACGCTACGGGTGACGTTAAAGGCTGTTAGTTAGTACCTACGCATTACTAAGATAAATAAGCATACGCCGTTACCCCCACATCTACGTTGCGTTAGTCGTCGCAAGATGCGTATTAAAATGGGCATGATTGTTGTTAGACGCAAGCACCAAGTCACCTAAATCGCCGAATGGATTTTAAGTCGAGTTAAGTCGTAACCGTCGTGAAACCCTTAAATAATTGTCGACGCACACGCCGGTGTAAACCAACCAAAATTATAAACCAAAAATTTTTATATATAAGAAAAAAAAACACACACAAACACCCAAAATTACTCACTCATGGCAAACCTGTTACATTTGAAAAATTAGCACAACAACCTCATCACCTTATCGCGTGCAACGTAAGTTACCTTTCGCGTCTGCTTCGTCGAGCTTGAAATCGGACGGGCTGGGCGGAGGTGTGTTGTTTTCGTTGGGGTCGTCGCGGGGAATTTGAACGGCGTCCAGGTTATCCAGATGGCGAGCCACTTCCTCCAGGACTTCGTGGTTGGCGTTTGGCGGCGGCGACTTCATGGTTTCTTCCGATTCAGTCCCCCGTTCTTTTTTGTGCGAGAGGTAATCGCTCAAAGTTTCCGATAAATCTTTTTCGGTCGAGTTGTCGAGATGGACTTCTGAAATTGAAATTTTTCATGGTCGTTCATCGAATGTTTTTCGATGAATTAGTACCGGTTTTGTCGCTGACGTCGAGTTCGTCGTGGGCGTTTAGGTGTAACGTGCCGTCCCTGCGCATGGAACAGTCGCGCGATGGGCCCAGTTCGTCTTTTAGGGTTTCGAATCCGGACTGGTCCAATCGCACTTTGGCCAGGGCTTTTTCCATGTCGTCCGTTACGAGTTCCACGTTGCAGATGCACTTGTCGACGATGTCGGTCCGTCCGATCTTCCTCAACGCCTGCTCCAAGTTGTTTCCTATTGCATTTCGTAGGAAATAATTCGACTTTTATCAAATGAAATAAAAACCAACCCAACCTAACCATATCGTGAATTTATGGGAAATTGATGCATGCGAGAAAATTTAATGGAAAGACGAACTAGATGCCAGGAAACTCAACATAGATGTGATTTAATTGGATTTTCGTGATTTCTGATTGAAATTAAGCTGATTTTTGCTATTTTGTGTTTGGTCTTCGTCGATAAATTGGGTTTTGTAATTTTGTTTTTGCATTATTTAAAATTGTTGTTTCGTTCACGTGGGTTGGGTTGGGTTGATTTTTAGTTTTTTTTTGTATTTATCAAGTCAGACTCAACCAAATTCGCCTACATCAACCCAACTAAACCAAAGCCAACAGCGAAACAAACTGGTTGTGACTAATTTGGATTTTGTAATTTTTTTTACAATTATTGTGTTTCGTTGAAATTGGTTTGGTTGGGTTTAGTTGATTTTCAATTAAAATTAAAATAAATGATGTTTTTGTATTTATCAAGTCAACATAATTTACTTATGTCACCCCAACCAAACTAAATCAAACCAAGCCCAACCTAACCACATTTCCAAAGAAATTGATGCACAAGAGAAAATTTCGTGGATTTTTAAACGAACTGGGTGTGCTGTTGGGTTGGGTTTAGTTGGTTTGGTTTTCATTTTTATCAAATATCAATTCGCTTCATCGTTTATCTTGGTACTTTTTATTGGGTTTGATTGGGTTGATTTTAATTTTGTTCTTTTTCTTCATCGTTTGCCCTTCAGTGTTTTTACTTGTTTTTATTTGTTGGTTTCTGTTCAATTTTTACCAATCGTTAAATTGTTTTAGTTCGTGTTGCATTCACCATCATGTGTTCTTGTATTTTCTATAATACTTTCAGTATTTTTACCCCCCATTAGGTTAGTGCAAGTTTTTATGGGTTTGGTTTTCATTTTTATTTCCAACTTCAATTTATTTTCGTTCGTTTTATTGCAGTTTTCATTTACTTCATTTTTCTACGTTTTTGCTAATTTGGGTTCAATTTTGAGTTTCACTAATCATGTGTATCATTTTCATGGTTTGCTTTTCACTGTTTTTATTGGCGTTACAGTTCGTTTGCTTCAATTACTTTTTGTTGGGTTGGTTTAGCTTGGGTTGGGTTTTAATTTTGTTTTGAACATGAATTTGTTCGAGTTCATTTTCAATTTAACAATTCTGTTTTTTCTTCATCGTCCATGCATTGTTCGTCGTTTTTCCGCACATACTTTTCATTTATCTTTGTCTAAATTAAATATATTTGGGTTTGGGTTGGATTGTGTTGAACTGTACACACGGCGTCACAGGCATCGGGTCATTTGTATGATCTGAGCAAAAGGTGATTTATTAGATCGAGCGTAGAATGAACTTTTTTTGTGAAAGGCAGAAAAATGAAATCGATAATTATCAATGGTGAGTGGAAAAAAATGACGACAATCTTCAAAAATCAATGAAAAATCAATATTGTCAATCTTTGACTAATCATGTTTTTATTTTTATATTTGTGGTTACTATGTTATGACTATTTTTGGGAAATGCATAAAATTTGTGGTAAAAATTCATTCGTTGCAAAAAAATCAACAAAGTTTTGAGTTAACCCTTGAGTCGCCAACGGTTGTGGATTTTTTGTAACGGTTGTGGTTTTTCTGCAACAGTTAAGTCCTACGCAAATATTTCGCTGGACTACTCCATTCCGGAACAATCGCCGTAATTGCTCGAAATTTTTAATTTTTAAATTAAGAAAATTTTAACTTTGACAAATTGACCCACCTGTTGCCTTGTTGGCTTTTTGCCTCAACCACAGTCGAAACATGATCATGGCCTGTTGGGGACTGTTGTCTGGATACTCGTCCTTGATGATCGCGATATCGGACGGCGGAATGTCCAACTCGGCCGCCAGTTTTTCCCAATCGTCTTCCAACAGGTTGCAGATATCAGTCAAGCGGAAATCTGCCCTATGAATGTCGGCCTTACCTGAAATTCGTGGATAAGTACTGTTTCGCAATAAAAAGTAATGACCTAGTAAACAATTGACCAGAAAATCTAACTTCGAAACAATGAACAAGGATTACACATACAATATCGTCGTAAAAAATTCAAAAATAACCATTTCGTCAAAACCGAGATTTTCTTTCATACCATTAGTGAGTTTGGTCGAAAAATCCTAATTCCTTTGTATCCAATATTTACTTACTTATGCCTCCATGATGCAAGTAACTGTGGTCCTTGTCCAACGACAACAGATCAGATTGGGAGTCGCGATCCGGCAAAACATCTTGCGGTAAAATCAAGTTCAAGGTACATATGGGCGTTTGCGTCGGTTCCCCGCGAGCCACTTTCGGATCGTTCATAAACACAATCCGTCCGACAGGATCTTCATCCTAAAATCAAACTTGCAATAAAACCATTAAAAAAATTAAAAAAAAAACTAACGGGATCCCTCAATCGCATAGTGAACGCAATCCTGTTCTCCTTGAAGGCTTTAAAGCCGAGCTTCGGCTGGTCGCCCGATTGCAGCACCGGCACCAAATTCCCACCGAACTCCATATAAATTTCCTTCTCTTCAAGGACCTGCCGAAAAAAAAACAAACCGATATTTTATTACCATACCTAACGTAAACGTTAACAACGCACCTCAACGTCTTTGCTTTTTGCAATTTCGGTAAAATGCTCCTGGTGCTCCAACGTCTTATCTTCCTTGTCGTCGGTCATGCAGAACACCCGCACGCGAGCTTCGAAACCGCTGACGCGTTTCGCAAACACCACGAATTTCACCATGAACGGGACGTGCGTCACCTGCAAGTGAACGATGAAGCGGCGACGTAACGACGACAAGTACGCACCTGGTTGTACAATTCAGTCGACATCCGAGCCGAATCGGAAAAGTTCCGGCAATCCATCAGCCAGAACCGCGCCGAAACGGTCGTGGTGAACGAGACGCAGTCCTTGACGAACGACAGCGGCGTCGATCCGGTCACGTCCTCCCAAACGGCCTTATTTTGGCCGCCTACTCGTGAAAATTTTAAGTTACGATTCGCCAGTTTTGCGCACAATAATTTTTAAAGAATTAAATCTAAATAATTCAAAAACTAATTGAGTGGAAAGAGAATAAAAATGGGAACTAAATTTTACCTGATTTAGTTCCTTTCGAAGCATGGATACCAACAACATAACAGTTTGCACCAGAGTACGACAACATTAAATACATCTATCGTGTGTGGGGCATGCACGCAAAGTGTGGACTACGTCGGCGGCTAGTCTAAATTTCTCGAGTGACTCGATTCGAAAATTTGTGTTCGTTTATGATTTTTCGGTAGCATGCGTCAATTTTTCGTGTTTGGTTATGTACAAGTCGTCGCTGATTAAGTTGACTTACCGGTGATTGAACAAAGAAGTCGCAGTGTTGACGCGAAGCCTGTGTATTGGTTTATCATGCCTTGGGTGTGCGGTTTCGGAGCCGGCAGGCTCAGCGTTATCGCCTTGTGGAACTTACGTCTTCTCGGTTCGACGGTGACGATGGGAGAGACGGCCACTCCGTGTCCTAGAAGTTTCGAGACCATCTCTGGTTCGATCGCTTGTGCCTGTAATCAAAAAGTTCGGTTGTGATTTATAGTTTTTGTAAAAAAAAATTATCGAATCGACGGCATATGTTTATATTTTTTACTTTCGACGCTTCCAGCCTCGAAGCGGTTGATGATAGATATGCCTCGTTGTTCGATTCAATTGGCAAATTTCGTTGTCCGCAACTTTGTTTCTATAATTTTTTTCACACGAATCGAGTTTTGTGGCGCTGGGCGCTAACATACAATTGTACGGTAAAAGTTGCGTCGCCGATCGAGCGAATCCCGCCAAACTATTCGTTCGAGACTCGGACTTTTGCACATCGTGCGGCACGCAGAGCTTTTTGAAACGCTACCCCAACGGTGCGAGATACGACAAAACTGCGCATAAATAAAGTTGTAGAGAATCGAATTCTCCAAAGTAATAACTTCTTTGCATTTTTGATAACAACTTCAGTATTTTGTATTTTTCTTAAACGTTTGTTGTAAATTTGAAAAGTCTGAATTTGCAAAATTGCCCATAAATATGGTTAACTAAATCAAATTAACTTAAACTGATTTTTTTTATTTTAAACTTTCAAGTTAAAATTAAACGTTAAATGTGTCAAATTTATTCCAATTTTTTAAATTTATTTAAATTTTGGTAACCGGTCAACCCGACCCATTATATATTTTTCATTTTAGATAATTTTGATATATTTTTAACTCAAATCGAGTAAAAAAATTGCGAAATTGCGTTTTTCGTCTTATACAGAGTTCGGAGGATTTTTCAATTTTCGATTTCAATTCAGTGAACTTGATGAACAACATTTTGGACGAGCAGAAGAGGACGAATGAGAACGAACAGGAGCGGCTGAGGAGGAGAATGGTTACCGCCAAAGACGAGCTCTCTGCCGCCAAGGTTGAAAAGCAGATACTATTGGACAAGCTGGAGAGCATCCAGCAGGAAGTGGCGAGGTTGTCGATGCAGCAGCAGCAAGCCGTCGATGTCATCAAGAACACGATTGATCCAGAACAATGTATTGAAGGTTGCAACTTCATGACCAAAAGAGAGGCGAAACTGAAAACGGAGCTATTGGCTACCGGGGTCGCCTTAAAGGCGGCGCAGGGGAGGATCGAAAACTATCGACAGCATCGAGAAGCTGAACTGCGAAAGCAACATGGACACGATAGGCAAGTCGCCTCGAGAAGAACAAGAAGGATGCATGTTGTCTCATCGAATCTCAATCGATGACGATCTCCCAGCTGAACGCGAAGATCGATAACTTGCAGGCTGGCGCGCGGTGAACAACCTGGAACACATGCCCCACGACACCAACGATCTAAAGCTCATGCTGGAGGAGGGTGAGTCAAAGTTGCAGAGGGCGCTGACGAAATCGCTGGAGAACGAGCAGAAGTTAATCAAGTACGAGCACGACCTGAATCAGCAGAAGAAGCAGCTGAACGAATTGGACAACTTATTGAAGGTGCGCGACGGTCTGATTGCGATGCTGAAGGCGAAGAAGGAGTTGCTCATTGAAAATGAAAGCCTTCATCGATATTCCGAAGAAATTAGACAGCTTTTATTCGATACCAAGGAAGAATTGAAGCAGAAAACGGAGGCAATCCAGGAGCTGTCTGGCACTTTGGACAACAAAAGGATACACCTGCTTCAAACTGGAGAAAAAAAAAACAAGGATCTCGTGACGACCCTGTATGAGACGAACGAGAAGCGCTTCAAGCTCCAGGATACCGCCGGTTCAATGGAAAAGGAGCTCCAGACGACCAATGTCCACGGAAATGCAGACACGACCTTGGTGATGGACCTCTAAAAATTAAAATTACCGTTTCGTGAACGTCTTTTTTTTCGAATATCTATTTTATGATGTATACGATTTTAAAATAATATAAAAATAGGGAAACTGGAAAAAAATTATTAGCGAATTAATATGGGACTTACTTGCATTTGCTTTATTTTGCTTTGGTTTCGGTTGGGTTCAGTTGAGTTGTGTTCGGTTGGGTTGGGTTGGGTTGGGTTAGGTTGGGTTGTGCAACTTTTTTATTTGCATCCAATTTTATCTATTTCAACGTCCACCCAACCTAACCCAACCCTACGCAATCTAACCCAACCCAATCTAACCCAACCCGGTTTTAATTTGTTGTAAGCAGGTGCCCTCCACAAAGAGCGAGGGGCTCTACCCCCAAACTATCTTCAATCATTTAGTTTTCAGTTTATGAGTAAAATGTCAATATCTTGCCAATTAATTTAATTTAAGAGGTGTACTAAAGATTGTGAAAAATTTTGTATTTTAGAAAATAATTATTTTTGCTGTTTTCATTCAATTTTAATATTTAGGAAAATTTGATGTTTAACATTTTTGTGTTAGAAATTGTGAAAAAATTTGCATTTTAGAAAATAATCATTTTTGCTATTTTCATTCAATTTTAATATTTAGGAAAATTTTATGTTTAACATTAACATCATTTTTTGCTTTTGAACGAGTCCAAAGTTGCGACGTCGTGTTTCCCAAAAATGTTTTTCGACTCCATAATCGAAACGGTTGAAGATAAATATGCCTCGTTCATTCGATTCCATTGGCAAATTTCGTTCTCCGCAACTTTCTTTCTATGATTTTTTTCACACGAACGACGGTTTTCGCTGCGTATCGAGTTTTGTGGCGCTGGGCGCTAACGTGCAATTGTACGGTAAAAGATGCGTCACCGATCGAGCGAATCCCGCCAAAGTATTCGTTCGAGCCTCGGACTTCTGCGCATCGAACGACATCGTGCGGAACGCAGAGCTTTTTGAAACGCTGCCCCAACGGTGCGAGATACGACAAAATTGCACATAAATAAAGTTGTAGAGAATCGAATTCTCCAAAATAAAGTGCACGACGGCATATGTCTATCGTTTTTGGTTTTGAAACTGGACGAGTTTAAAGTTGCAACGTCGCGTTTCGCAAAAACGTTTTCGACTCTAACTTCGAAACGGTTAGCGACAGATATGCCTCGTCCATTCAATTCCGTTTGCAAATTTAATTCTGCGCAACTTTATTCTTGTAATTTTTTTCACACGAATAACGGTTTTCGCTGCGTATCGAGTTTGGTGGCGCTGGGCGCTAACGTGCAATTGTACGGTAAAAGATGCGCCGCCGATCGAGCGAATCCCGCCAAACTATTCGTTCGAGACTCGGACTTTTGCACGTCGTGCGGCACGCAGAGTTTTTTGAAACGCTGCCCCAACGGTGCGAGATATGACAACACTGCACATAAATAAAGTTGTAGAGAATCGAATTCTCCAAAGTAATTACTTTTTTGCTTTTTTTGGTAACTTTTTTTAATTTATTTAAATTTTGACAACCGGTCACAACCCAACCCATAATATATTTTTCATTTTAGATGATTTTGATAGTTTTTAACTCAAATCGAGTAAAAAATGCGAAATGCGACATTGCGTTTTTATACAGGGTGCGTCCTTTTTTTCAATTTTCGATTTCAATTCAAGTGAAATTACAAAATTTACTCAACATTAATAATTTTTAAAACTATTTCAGCCAACTTGACGATTCTCATACATTTGATATTTTTGATCATTTGGAACTACGACGCGAAATAAATTAATTGCAAAAAATAACTAATTTTTAAAAAGTACAAAATACTTAAAGGTTCGGAAGCTACAACACATAAAGTGCGCGACAAGAAATGAAAATGTTAAAATTGACACGAATTACAAAATTTGGTTAAATCCAAATGTCCAATTGATAAAAATGGGAGCAATATAAAAAAGGGTCTCTTTTTTATTTATTTATTTTTTATAATAAATTCGTTACATTTAATACAAAAATATCATCCACATGGTTATCTATAACATGGCTTGTCGTAGGAAAAAATGTGGATAATTACAAATTAATTTTACCAAACTTTACTTCAGAGTCTTCCTTTTAGGTATGAGGCGATAATTTTTACTAAGGCGGATGTCATACCTCCCTCTACCATTTTTTTGAGTAGACCGTAGTACCGTACCCCATCAAATGCATTTCACATATCTAAGAAGACCGCCGACGTCACTTCCTTTCTGCAGAACCCATTCAGGATGGCCTCTGTTAGTCTGAGTACTTGAAGCTCAGTTAAGGGGCGTTCTCTAAAGTCGTATTGCTCGTCCTGGATGATCTCTCTCTCGGTTAGCTCTGCTTTCAGTCTGGCCAGTATGATCCTCTCCGCGAACTTGCCCAAACCAGGCAATAAACTAATTGGTCGGAATTTTGGGGTAGAACTTGGTCCTTGCCCGGCCTTAGGATCATAACCACCGAGGCTGTGGAAAAGTGTGTAAGCCTAAGCGAAGCATTTATAGTTATCATGGCACCAATTAGGTTTTTTATCGCATTTGTTATATTGTCCGGTCCAGGGGCTTTCCTCGTGTTCAGTTGTCAGATTGCCTCTATTACCTCTTCAGAGCTGGTTGGCGCCAATGCTGAGGCATCTCCTTGCATTGCTGTCGGTGCTACATGTTCTGTTTCCTCCTCGAATGTGCCATTCAAGTTTTCGGAAAGGCCTGATAATGATTTTTCAATGGTGTCAAGTAATTAGTCAACAAATGTTCACATTTTTTTAAATTTCATGTTTTATGGCATTGTTACTTACTATTATTATTACTTACTTATTCGCTATTTTTGTAATTTTGACATTTTTCACAATTTTCAAATTGAAATAATCAAACATCAAAATTGTATGAATAGTAAAAAGTATAAATTTTTAAAACGTTGGGTTGTTAAAAAAATTAAAAGCAATAAAAAAATAATATCAACATTCACCATTATTGAAATTGCAAATATATTTATACAACGGTTTAATATTTTTTTGACATTAAGAAAACGTTATAAGTGTTTAACAATGAATTTCGAACAATATTAAAAATTGCCCCAAGAAATATACTACATCGATTTAGTACATGATTTACAGGAATTATTTAATTAAAATTTTAAAATATTTTTTGCAAACAATCTATATATATTTTTTTATTGATTGTATTTTTTTAATTTCATATATTCCTTACTTTCCGACTATATATCATTTAGCTTTTTTAATAGTCTAAATATTTTATAACGTAATCATTATATAAGATCATTTTGGAATTTGTGTGTAAACCACAATCAAATGAAATTAAAAAATACTCCATTCCATTGACAAATTTCGTTCTCCGCAACTTTGTTTCTATAATTTTTTTCACCCAAACGACCGTTTTCGTTGCGTATCGAGTTTTGTGGCCCTGGGCGCTAACATGCAATTGTACGGTAGAAAGTTGCGCCGCCGATCGAGCGAATCCCGCCAAACTATTCGTTCGAGCCTCGGACTTTTGCACGTCGTGCGGCACGCAGAGTTTCTTCAAACGCTGCCCCAACGGTGCGAGATACGACAAAATTGCACATAAATAAAGTTGTAGAGAATCGAATTCTCCGAAATAAAATATGCGACGGCATATGTCTATTTTTTGCTTTTGAAACTGAACGAGTTAAAATTTAAGTTAGAAATGTTGTAGTTGTCGGAAATTTTTTATACTTATCAGTTATATTAAAACTAGTAAACTAATAATACGAGATCATAAACGAACTTACTTGTAAACCAACCCTGATTTTTTTGGTCAAGGCGTTCGGTGGGAAGACAGCTTGGACTAAAGGCACGGCCGAGCTGGACACCGTTCCGCCATCAGGTCCGATGGGATAAACTTCCTGCCTCACGCGCGACACCACGGCGAAGTAATGAGGAAAATCGTTCGTCAAAACTCGAGTTATGCGACTCGTGTGCAAGTCTTCTATTTGACTCAATTCTGCAAGTACAACAATTGTATTGAACGAAACTGTAAGTCAGGGGCATACTGTGCAGGCCATAAAAATTTTGTACAATTTTTTTTCCGTTTCAAATTAAGATAGATTAAGGATATTTTTTTTCTTGATCATGTTTTCTTAAAATATAATTATATGTTAAGGCGCAAACACAAGAATTGTATAGTTGTCATAAAAATAAATAAAATCGATGGACAAAACTGAATCGTTTACCTTCCCCTTCGAAACTGTGATTCAACACATCCTGCACAGCCTCTTCGTTGGCCTCCAACGTGTGCTCCTTCCAGGTTTCCCCGTTGTCCGAGCGCAGAACGATAATCTCGCGCTGTTTCCCCCTCAGCGAAGCGAAATGCGGCACCTCGATGATGACGGGCCTGCAACTCCCCCAAATAAGCGACCGCGGTCACCTCCAAAAACGTCTTACCCTAAGAATTTGGCGCCGACTGGACCGAGTTCGAGGACCCTGCTGGCCAAGGCTTCGCCCTCCATCAGCGGCGGCGGGTGCGGGACGCGCTTCGGCCGGACGTACCGGCAGGTTATGCGGGTGGGGCTGGCGGCGCATCGGGGCGGAACGATCACTCTGACTCCGGAGTGACGACAGCCTCGCATCGCACCGCCGCGGGCGTCCACCAGGAACGACACCAGGAAGCTGCGGAACGACGGGACGTTCAAGACATCGTAAGTTTACTACGGTTCGTGAGATTTCATTGCGTGGTTACGTCAAGCTTTGCAAATTTCGTTACACGAATCGAACAAATTTGTATTCAAATAAAATAAATCGATAAAATCTAAAAGATGAGACGTTAAAAATTGCCAAAATTCATCCACGTGTCCAATTGAATTGAGCCGAGTCTAAATGTCATCGCGATAAATTAAATATGTAAATACACTAATATCATTCGAAAATATTTATTATTCGCCGACTTATCAGGCACCGAAATAAAAATATTAATTGCGCCATTTCATATATAAAAAATTATGTATACAAATTTGTTATCATTCGTCCTTTTCTTATAGCATAGTCCACGTTTATAATTAGAATTAGACATCGAACTGAATGGGTTAGTGCTAAATTTACTAAGTCTATATTTACGGATTAGTAACACACAGTTAAATCTGTACACTGTACACAAAACTTACGTCTTCCAGCATGGAACACTGTTGCCACAACAAAAAACCAAAACAAAGAAAAAATGCGGTTAGTCTCGACTCTGTACACAATATACACAAACAATTACAACGATCGTACATAAAAAATCGGGTGCGTTTGCAAACCACCAACAAGCTGTATCTTTACTAGATAGGGGTAGGGGGGGATTAACGTCGTTAAAGGGGCACTAGCAAAAACAAACGAATTAATTGGGTGCCGATTAAAGGTGCTGTAAATGGTACCTTAGTACCGTCTGCGGTACCTTTCTCTGCATAGGCCAGAACCTCGGCTGTATGGACCCAGTCGACTCAGCACATACTCTAGTAGCGACCATCGGTTACTGCGTAAGCACACATGGCAACTACAATGCTTTGAAATAATTCAGCGGGGGGTGCAATCGAATCAATCTGCGAGCGTGGTTCCGGCGGCTTGTGGATTGTTTCGATTGGCGGGGGCGACATTTGGATCGTACGACACAAATTAACAGTAACAGGAGGCACCAAAGCGTCGTGTCGTAATATTAGCACGAGTATGCGTCCCGGATAAAGCCAAGGGGTGTACTTACCCAACGGTGATCGGTTGTCGGTTGATGTCGATGTTGTCGGGGGTCGTGTAGGCGTTCGCTGCGTAGTACTCCTTGTTGTGGGTGGATGTTATTATTGCCTCGCCACTCAGGTGGGACGGTGCTTGAAAAATATAATTGAAATTAAAATCCTAAATTAAAAGAAATACAAAACGAGCACAAGTACTCCAGTTAAATGCTCGCCATTTATGCAATAGTCGTCCAAATAATCTAATAAAAAAAACAATTGTTGAAACTAAAGTCCAAACTAATGCCTAAGATCGAAAGTACTCAATAGTCGCCCAAAATATTCTTTGAAGAAACAATAGTTGAAACTAGTATCCAAACTAATGCTTAAGATGGAAAAGTACTCAGACAAAATGGTCAAACAGTCCTACAAATATTCTAATAAGTAATTGTTGACAGTGGAGACTTGGGGGTGAGTTTATCATCATATTTATTATTTTAGTTAATCTCTTATTATTTTTTAATTTTTTTGTTTATTATTTTATTGATTCGATCGTTTTATATTCATTTTACATTTATATTGTTTTGTTACAGTCGTCTTGTCATTCGTTATTCTTGCTTGCATTTAGATTTGATTCCGTCAAATTTTCTTACAGAAGTTCTACGTCGAATTTCCGTTCTAGTTCTTCTGTCATAAAATACAAAATCAATGCCAACCCATTAAAAATATAATAACCAGGAAAAGACGAAACGAAACCTGGACGAACCTGGAATCGATTAAACGAAAAAATACATTTATATATAAATACAATTACGTAAATTTAATGAAAATAAAGGCAATAAAACAAAAGACAAACGAAGGACAAGGCGGTTAAACGTTGAAAAAATGGCTGGTGTGTAAAATGCAATAAATATGAAATTGGCGATAAGTAAAAGTCGACAAAACTTGGAAAAAGATGAAGAGACAACGACATTAATCAAATAGTGGGAGAGATCTAAAAACAGAAATTAAAAAAAGAACTAATGAGTGAAATAATGCGCAAGTAAGTCAAAAAATATAAGAAAATTAAAAAGAAAATGGCAATAAAACGAAAGTATCAAAATTATCTGGAATTCAAATAAATGTCGTAGTTATATATAAAGAAACAAAACTAAAAAAATTAAAAAGAAAATATTTTATTTTAAGTCATTTTTCTTTGATTTGTTTCGCCTTCGATTATTGTAATTTATTCTCATTGGATTGGTTTATTTTTTCATTTCCGGTAGAGAACATATTTCATAAACAAATACCCTTGACGGCAATTTTTAAAAACGGATTAACAATCAAACATGAATTGTTCGATTCTTCAGATTTAATTACATGACTTGATAAATACATTTTGAAAGTATTAATCACGTTAAACAATCCGTGTTTAATTCAAATTTAATTCTGATTGGGTTGGGCTGAGTTGTGTTTCAAAGAAAAATCGTCGGACGGTGCTTTATGAAAATATTACTAGACTTCCTTAACATGAACGTTCACTCTTCCTTATAGAGAACATGTTTTTAGAAACAAAATGATCGGTGTTTATTAATTTCTTGCAACTGCAATTGATTTAATCGAATTAGTGTCTTGTGTTCTTATTGAGAGAGCACTGATTTTGCATTTTACGTCACAACAAACCCAGAACAGAAAATCGACATAGAACTTACGTAAAAATTGAAGTGAAGCAAATAAAAGAAATTACAAAATTTTAAACGCAAAGAGAACGAATGAGAACAAAAATTGTAAATAATGAACCAACACCACATACAATATAACGAAGGGAAAATGTCGAGCAAAATAAATTAAACAAAACAAAGGAAAATGAAACAACGCGCAATAAAGAGACACAACACTGAAGATATGAAAAATTATTTTTTCCAATTTTTCGACCTTGCTTTGCCTCAATTATTAGTTTAGTTTTTTTTTGTGGATGGTTTAATTTTAGTTCGATTTGTTTTGTGCCTTTTTTGTATTAATTGTTTGTAAGCAGATTTTTGAATTGTAGATTATTTTTCATTTGGTTAAAAAAAAAGTCCCGCAACCTTAGAAATTTTATTATTGTTCCCATAAATTATTAAGATGAATTAAATTTTTATTATTTTGTCGAAGAAATTAAATTCAACGACTGGGCTTTTTACATCAAACAACTATAAAATTTTATCCACGTACCTATTGAATTCCTGTAGTCGCTCTTCTCGTCGCTGGTCACGTCCATTCTCATCGAATCGTCTCCCAGCGATTTCATGCCATCGTCCGTCATGTACTTGTACTGCTGCTGATCACCGAGTATGGGATCGTCACCTGCGTAGTCGCAAAAACATCATAGCACTCATTTTCGCCACCGCGCGAACACGCAAGCTACTAAATTACAAAGCCCTTGTATCTACATTTCAAAAACTACCAACTACAACTGCATCGACAAAAATCCCCTAAAATCAGCCGGTGCGATTAATTCGTCTACGACTACAGCTTAAATGTTAGGGCACATGCTGGGAAAATCGAGATTAATTTTTCTATCAATATCCTTTATGTATACTTAAAAATGAGGCGATAGATAAAGACTTACGTGTATAGGTCATCTGTCCCTGATAGTAAGGCAGGTAAACGTGCTGGGCATGCGCAGGTCGACCGTAAGCCACGGGGGGCTCATCCACGCCGCCTGCATGCAACAACAACCAACCACCACCCTTTAGAGCACAGGGCGACCAAACCGCGACCAATAAATAAAACACGCACTCAGACCAACTCTAATTACTTTTACGCCCCGCGGACTGGACTACACACACCCCGGTCGAAATTTCCACATCGCCAGCGAAACGGTTGCGCAAACAGCGCGAAACAATTTGACCCGCGTCCGAGTTTTTGCGACGAGTGTGATAAGCGGCGCCAACAATTACTAACAACAATTATGTCATTGTGCGTGGATCGAGAAGAAGGCACGATATCGTTTGGATTGATAATTCAAGAGGAATTACATCCCCACCTACCAGTAATTGAGATTAAAATATCATTTGATTTTCCCGTACCTCGCAACCTAATCAACGCCCAACCTAATTTACATCTTTAGACTTAATTTCCAATTAAAAGTTTTTGAAATTGAAGCGAAATAAGAAAAAATTATTTGAAGCAAACACTAAAACGGAAATTTAAAAAAACGAACGAAGAATATGACACAAAAGTAAACAAACAAAAATAAATGAACATAAAGTAATACAAAAAATTAAAATAGAGAAATAAATTTACTAACGCGATCTAGACAACAATACCCTCACCCTCGAACAGCTACGCGATCACAGTGGATGTATCGTTGGTGAGACGACGGGTCCTGAAGGTCGAAAAAGCTGTCATCACCTGATACTAATTTATTTTCAGCAATTTTATAAAAAAAACTAATTTTCGACCTACATCTCGTCTCCGTATGTTCTCGATCTAATCGCCAACAAACGTGGCAAATATCGTGCATTTGTTTACATTGCAATCTTCAGATTAAGATAACGAACGAGTGTCATCGACCGAACCCTTCATTCAATTTTTATCAAAAACGCGATTCGGATGTGGAAATTTCACCGGACCCAAACGACTCATTAGTTCCTATTAATTACTCGAAAACAAACAACATCTACTTACAAGAGACCCAACTAAAAACGCGTCACATTTTACTCGCTGAACGTCAGCAAACAAATTGTGACCGATCAAAAAAAAATCACACGTTATCACTCATCGCAACTTAAAACGCAACAAACCTCCTTCGTCCTCCGAGTCGGACATGAAGGTCTCCTGCATGGCCTCGGGCGCGACCACCTTGTACTTCTCTTCGATGTTGACGGTGGTCGTGGTGATGACGTCGACTTCGGTGACGACCTTCAGCTCCTCGACGACGCTGATGTAGCCGAGCTTGCTCGCGATGCCCAGCGCCGTTTGGCCGTTCTGTCGGCGAAAATTAAAATTTCGATCAAAAAAGCGATGGAACGACGTCGCGTCCGTTGCGATCGGTGAGTGTTCGACGAGGTTGTGCGCTATCGGGGCGATGTGTACTTAAGATACCATATCTGCGGCACTAACAACCTGCGATACGTGTTTGCGGCGAAAATGCAATTATTTGTTTACTTACATCGACAGTTGTGTGAAATAAAAATGTTTGTGTACTCGATGAGTTGCAACGCAAATATTTTCTGTTTGCGTTGGAATTTTTAACGTTTGCGTGTTCTACTTAGCAAAATGCGATTATACCGAGCGTGAGTTAAAATACTAATCGAAGTGATCCCAACCTTATTTTAAATAAAATTATTGCAAAAAACTTTTCTTCATACTCACGTTGGTAACGGCGTTCGGATCAGCCTTGTTCTTAAGCAGCAGGTTTATGACGAGGACGTGCCCCTGCTGGGCCGCCTGGTGCAGCGGCGTGTACCCGGCCCCGGTGACGGGATTGACGTCGGCCCCCTGCTCGATCAGCAGCCTCACCATGTTCACGTGTCCCTGGTGACACGCTATGTGCAACGGCGTGTACCCCGTCTTCGTTTTCGTGTCCTTCACGGCGCCACCCCTCAACAGGAGCTGCGCCACCGACGCCCTATCTTCGTGGGCGCACAGGTGAAGTGGTGTAAGGCCGTTCTAAATCGCAAAAAAACGCACTTTAACTACAACGACAACGATGCACGAGTAATAACACACCCATTTTTGTTTCGTTGCTTAATTAAAAAAACGTCATGAAAAATCATGAAAAATAAATAATCTAGTGACCTACTCTACTGTAAACAAGCACCGGCGAACGGTTGTACGAATAATGAAATTTAGAAACGTCTATATCTATATTGATTGACATCGAGGTACCAGTCACAGTTGTGGTATCAAAGTCATTCTAAAAATATGTTAGAAATTCCATAATTGCTCCACTTGCGATTATTATAATCGATTGTTATGATTGCTTCGAAGAAGAAAAATGTTGATGAATTAACGATTAATAATAATATTTTTCTTATTGATTACGCGAGACCTAATAATAATAATAAATTATTTAAATTTATTGTAGAAAAAAATTTCAGCGAATTTTTCAAGGTGATGATAGCTGTTTCGCACTATCTTGAGCTCACCAGACCATCACACATACATCCGCTGGATGTCTCCATTGCGATAATACTCACCCTTTACCACCACTATGTTTATTAAAGTGGTTTAATTACAATTTCAATGAATTATCTACATACCTTGGAAGTGTGGTTCGGTTCCGCCTGGTGCTCCAGCAGAAGGGAAGACATGTCCGAGTGTCCCTCTTGAGAACTCAGATGTAAAGGCGTAAAACCAGCTTTAGATTCGGCGTCGGCTTGGGCCCCATATTCCAGGAGCGTAGTCGCAATATCCATCTAACGATTAAATCAAATAAATTAAAATCAACGGCGACCGATGAGCGACGTAAAACGTACCTGATTTTTCTTAGCGGCGATGTGCAGAGGAGTGTGTCCGTTTTTGGCGGTGGCGTGTGGAGACGCGCCCTTGTCTAGCAGCAGCAAAGCGACCGGTTGGTGGTCGTAATGGGCGGCGACGTGCAGCGGCGTGACGCCGTTCTTGCCCTGGGCGTCGGCCGGCGCGTCCCTCTGCAGCAGCAAACGTGCGACGTTCAAATGGCCGTATTTGGCCGCAAGGTGGAGCGGCGTGAAGCCCTTCTTGGTCGTGGAGGTCGGGTCGGCGCCGTTGTCCAGCAGGACCGAAGCCACTTCCTCTTGGCCTTCTTTTGCGGCGATGTGGAGCGGCGTGTAGAGGTCCTTGGTGGTGGCGTGGGGTTGGGCGCCGTGTTGAAGCAGGAGCATGACGATGTCGACGTTGCCGAGACGTGCGGCCACGTGCAACGGCGTCTGCTCCTCGCGGGCCCTTGCGTCGACCACGGCGCCGTTCCTCAGAAGTATACGAATGATATCTGTCTGAAATTGAAGAAATTTAACACGAATAAAAAAGTTATTTTCTAATTCAATCTGGCAGGATCGCCATGCAATGAACTAATCGTCATTGGACGATATGAGACCATACGGTGCTTAACTGTAGAGTCGCTTGACTTATGTGGATGACTGTGTAACTGATTACAATTGTCATCGAGCATGCCTTTAGATCAACCCCAACTTGTATAGGACAACTTCACATTAAAAAAAAAAAATTGAAGCCAAATAGCGTCATAGGAACATTTAGACAGGTCTTCGAGTATCTCGTCTTGGAAAGATTGCAAATTTGCAGCTCTGAATAACTTCCAAGTTTCAAGAATTATAAATTCTGCCCTCTGGATCAAAATCAATTGAACAATTCACAGGTTCTGAAGCACGAGATTAAAAAACCACGAAACGGTGAAGTCGCAACCAAACCCAAGGCTACCCAACATTATGACTACACTTAATCTACTTAACATGTTTTTTTTTATACTATTTTGCATTTTAACTCAATTCAACTAAAACTAAAAGATTTCATTTGGTTACAGGGTTGCGCCATTAAAAGCTATTACATCACGTTGTATTATTTTTTAACAGTTTGTTAAAATATTGTCCATAAATATGTCGTATGACGCTAGATGTTTGGAAACGAGAAAATTCTAAAGCATTTATTTTACACCATTTTATAATTTTTTAAATAAAATCTACTAAAACCTTAACTGAACATCGAGCAATAAAAATTAAATAATTATAAACGTTTCATAAAATGTTTGAAAACTATGCATAACTATTATTATTGGTGAAATTAAAAAACTTTAAAATTTAATTGCGGTGTTCCTCAGGAATCTACATTTAGCCCCATTTCATTTTGCACATACATCGAATTATTTTCTGTAATTTTATTTTAGCCTGAATTTAGTAGATCTCTTGAAAATTGTGACAAAGATAAACCGTTTGTTAGTTTGGTTGGGTTTGGTTTAGCATTTCTATTTTTTTTTTTGATTTTCTGAAAATTTTGCATTTTTCGATGATGTTTTTTCGACAATTTTTTTCGCTCTGATTTCTTAATTTAATTTTTTTGATAATTTTGACGTCTTTGAGAACATATTTTTAGAATTTTATAATAATTGCATATTTAATTAATTTGGGGAATTGGGACAAATTTTAAATGTCGATATTTTTATCGATTTGAAAATTGGATTTTATTAAATTTTTATATATATTTATATTTTTTCACATATTATTTGGATTTCGTTTTTTTCTTAAATTTTATTTATTTTATGAAATGATAAACGTTCGATTAATTCAATTTAATTTCATTGTACTCATAAACGACCTCTGCTGCAACTTCCGACCATTTCATTACGAAAGGTGATAATTTAAAAACTTCGCGTGCTGCGATTTAAACGCGAATCAAAACGCAACGCATATACCTATTTTGCATTATTATATAAAATAGACGAAAATAAAATAATGTAAAATAATAAATATTAACGAAAATGTGTGTCGTAAGTATTTCTACCATCTCGTATTAAGTAGCTCGTCCAACTACTCCCGAGCAATTCCTTTATCCGTAGTAATTCGCCAGCGATTACTATGAATTTAATATTTTATCAAAGATTCGTTGCGTTTATAGTTTATTTCACTTTAAAACTAGGTAACAATTGTTCGCGACTGCGATTACTAATTAATTAATTTAATTACCTGATTGGCTCTGGCGGCCAAGTGAAGAGGCGTCTCTCCCCTAACAGTCGGGATATCTGGACTGGCGTCGTGCTGCATCAGATAGATGACGATGTTCATGCAGCCCATAAAACTGGCGACGTGAAGCGGCGTCAAACCACTTTCAGTGGTCGCCGAGATGCTGGCGCCGTGTTTCAGCAGCAACTCGACCATCTTCAGCCTGTTCTTCTTGCAGGCGATGTGCAACGGCGTGAAGCCGTTCAGGGCTCGAGCGTTGGGGTCGGCCCCTCTATCCAACAGGAGCTTGGCGACGCGGACGTGGCCGCAATGCGCGGCCACGTGAAGCGCGGTGAGGTAATCGACGGTCACCTCTTGGACGGGGGCGCCGTGGTACAAAAGAATTCGCGCGGCGTCGACGTGTTCGCCCTGCGCGGCCATGTGCAGTGGAGCCAATCCGTTCTGTAATAAAAAAATAAATAATGGAGATATTTAATTCGGGGATTTTACACGAATTAACCCACCTTCGTTTTCGCGTGCATTGGCGCTCCGTTCTCCAGCAACATGTCGACGACCTGGTCGTGCCCTGAACGCGCGGCGCAGTGCAGCGGCGTCAGCCCGTCCCTGGTCTTCGCCTGAAAATCGGCCCCTTTGGCCACGAGAAGCGTCACCATGTTCATCTTCCCCCATTTGCTGGCGACGTGCAGCGGAGTTATGTTGTGCTTGGCGGCGTAGTTGACGTTGGCGCCCTTCTCGTAGAGCAACGACGCCACTTTATCGTTTCCGTAGTGAGCTGCTATGTGGAGAGGAGTAAATCCGCTTTTTGACGTGACGTCCGGATTGTGATCGTTCTGAAAAGAACGTTTTTAACATCCCATAATTAAGAATTTGTGAAAGTTTAAGTTTCGCAAATAAATAATAACCTTGTCGTTTTTACGACTTTCACAATTTGTCGTTTGCATGTATTTTACGTAAATTCCATTTCGAATTTTTGTATATTTATTGATATAGAAAAATTTACCTGTAGTAGCAGAGCTGCCGCCTTGCAATCGTCCTTCTTGGCGGCGATGTGAAGCGCCGGAAGCTTGACCTTGCCGCGCGTGTCGTTCTCGAGGAGCACTGCGACGACCTTGTCGTGTCCCTGCTGCATGGCGACGGCCAGCGGGGTGAATCCGTCCTGAAAAGCAAAAACGTTGAAATCTGCTCAACGTGATGAACGGGTGGCGGCGATTACCTCGGTGGAGAGTCCCTGGTTGGCGCCCTTGGCGAGCAGGTAACGCACGCAGGCGTCGTGGTTCTCCTGGGCCGCCATGTACAGCGGGGTGAACCCGTTCTGCGATTGTACGTTGATGGAAGCACCGTGTTGGATCAGCAGGCGCACCACCTCCTCCTGTCCGGCTGCGGCAAACGGTAAATGTCAGGTGAAAGTTACGCGACGCGATAACTTCCTGAGTATACATTGATGGCCAAAAATAATTATAGCCCCGCTACTACTCTATCTTAAAGATTCGATTCAGGTGGCGCCTGAAGTTAATTAAGTCGTTAGCCCATGATTTATTTTCTTTGCTGATGCTCATAATGGATTCTGGCAGGATCGCCACGTAGTAAGTGGCGATCCTGCCAGAATCCATTATGAGCATCAGCAAAGAAAATAAATCATGGGTAGAAAACTCAATCAACCCAACCCAACCCAGCATATTGCGGAATGTACGTCGCAATGACAGTTGAGAAACAACTGAGAGTTAAGACCAGATAGTTGACAATGGCTTACAGTTAAAATCAAACAATTGATAGTCCAAAATACCTCCTGAATTTAGCAAATTTTAACGACAACTTGAAAAATAGTTGCAATAGAATTTCACGTCTAAATGACAGTTAAAAATAATTGCCAGACCATGTGATTTACATGACTGAAGTATCTAGTACACGACCTAGATTGCACGAACCGTTACAACGTTATGCATAACACGTAAACATTAGATTACACGAAGTACGCCTAACAGGCAAGTGTAAAAACCCGAACAAATAAACAAAAGAAATTGACGAGAAATTGGAACAAAGAGCGAATTAAACGAAAGGAAAACGATGGAGGAACGGCACATAGAATAGTTCCACTCGTCGAAGCGATTTAAGTCTAAGGAAGAACACATTCACTAAGAAATTCATTGGTGAACAAGCAAGAAAATTAAAATCGTCCACTAGGAAATAATGTATCAGGTTGGAGGCTATGTTCTTGCAATTAAAAATAATTTTTCGTTGGCGATCTAAATGACCAAATTTTAGTAAAAAATTCTAATGTGCTTTCAACTTCTCCTCGATTCCAGCACATCCTTCACTGTCCTTATAAATCATTATGGTTTTCCTGTTACACAATTATCCACTTCCACCCCTCTTCTGAAATCATTACTCCCATTTACACAATTTAACTTTCTCGGCATCACAAAGTCATCACATTCGATATTCCTCCCCTATAAAATAGTACCATCCTTTCCTTTGTTATTACAAAAATTTTATAACCACATAACTTTAGGATAATACTTTTTTTAGTATGGCCACCGCACTAGTCTTCTTCCATTTTCCACAGTCTTACCCACCGCATCTCTCCCTTCATCTTGATTTCTGCTTACCTCGTAATTTTGTACATCCCTAGCTGTGATTTGTCTCACTGCCCACAAATTATTGCCATGTATAAATATTAATGACACCTATATTTCTTAACTTTTACGACTTATATTAACATTTGCTGCATTCATGCTTCGTTTCTCAGTACCTGTTACAAACATCTCGTGGAAATTGTATGGTATAACAGATTTAAAAAATAAGCACGACAAATCAAGAGTTTGAAACCACGTACCAAGAGAGGCGATGTGCAGCGCCGTGTTCCCCTTCTTGGTCGCCGCGTCGACGATAGCACCTCGTTTCAGCAGTTCCTTCGCGACGTCGACGTGGCCGTCCTTGGCGGCCAGGTGGAGGGCGTTCAAACCGTTCTGAAGACAACCAGAATTAACCTGTAAGCACCTGCGATTGTCTTAAACGCCAAACTCACCGCATTCGACGTATTGATGTCCCTCACCGTTCCGGAGTCGAGGTATTCCTGTATCTTGTCCAGTTGGCCGGCACGCGCCGCGCGCAAGAAAGCAGTGTTTGGGTCAGTCTGCAAAGAAAAAAAAATCATTGAGCATCACAGTGTTTCAAGTCAACTTAAAATACTACTGTGTTTGTAGAGTTGAAGTCCAAATTAGAAAGGGGGGGGGGACCTACTTTTGATTTTGAATAATATTAACAAGAATTGTATTCCTGTTAATATGCATAGGGCAATGTTTGTCCCGCGAAAATCCGGGTGTTATAATAAGCGACGCTTTAAAATAAACTAACAAATAAAAATTAAATAATTATTTGACGTTTCCACAAATAAACAATTTCTTGTTACTTATCAAGGACGTTGATAAAAGTACAGAACTTGGCAACGCAACCGACAGGATTTTTATATAATCCCACGACGTTACTCCACTCGTCCATGCTCATTGGTCAAAAGCGATCATCTGGTATCAAACCCAAACCGCGATTAATCAGAATACATCAATTTTTGACTTTGAATTTATGCCATTTCATTTTATCGTTATAATTCATTTAATTTTTAATTCAATTTTTTACTTCAATTATTTAATTGACGTTGATTTACGTTTCTTATTGAATAATTTCGCCAGTTTTTCAATCAAACATCGCCTGCAAGTGAAAACAAACTCAATTCCACCCCACACCCACCCGGCACCGTAAATCATCGTTTAGTGCGACCATTACGTTTCGTAAGTGCGCTCGTGTGCGTTTCATTGCATCGTAAATCATTTACGATTATCGCCCGTTCGTTTAAGCAAGGTCCGGAACGGCGGCGCAAACAGGATCCATACAATGAGCCTCGTCGGTTGTTACATCGCTCCTACGCAGAATCTGACCGGGGGTCGGACGGAGACTCGATACGTGACATCCAGAGCCGAGCCGAGAGACCGTCGACATGTTGCGGAACGGGTTTTATGCAAAAACGATCGGTCGGAGGCGCTGCCGACCATATAAAGTGTAATATTTCGGCGATTGCATATTTTTTTTCGTATCGTCGAGGAATTGATTTATGCGAAGGTCAGGGTCGTCGCTAGGACTTTTCCTTTTCTTAAAACGAAAATGTGACGCAAATATACTTTACGTAAATTTCGGTGGATGTTATGAAATGAATTTTTTTTTTTAATGAAATTTCAACGTTAGGAACAGCAGATCGAAGACTGAAGCTAACAAATAACGATTTCATAAACTGATGCAAACAAATATAATTATTTGACTTCAACGAAGCCTTGTTCTTAAATAAAATTTATTTATTTTATTATTTACCCCTACTGGAATTTTTTAATTTCACATTTTCACTCCGTTGCGTTTCGTCCCACGTTTTATTCGTTTCATTCATTTTATTCACATTCATCAAACCATAAAACAACGGCTCGTATACGACTACGTTTTCCAACTTTAAGCTTCGACGAACATATCCACCAGAGCCAATTACCGCGGTCGTTCTTTGCAGACGTTTTTCTAAGACGACAGACTGCCGGCCAATTTAAATCGACGAGTGCGCCAAGAAAGACCACGTGGTCGCCTCAAGTAAATTGCCTCATGAAAACTTGATTCCGCAATGCCGTCGTTTCAAAGAGCCGGCATTATTTCGTCGTTTTTCCATCTGGCGACATAAAAGGGGACTTTCTTCGTCGCGTCTACGTGGTTCGCACGGCGTTTCCGTCCACGTCGTGTGTTTCGGACGCAAGGCTCGCCCAGGTATTGAAATTATAAGAGCTCGTTTCGATTAATAGATAGGCGGAAGTGAAGCGAACGTGGTTTTTTCTGGGTCAGTGTGCTTTATTTTTTACGCGTGCGAATGATTCGGTTGTCAGTACTCACTGGCGAAGCAGTTAAATATATATTACGAGTAGTTTTGATTGTTTCAACTGTAACCAGATATATTTATTGGTCTTACATGTAAACTTATTCTTAATTAAAATGTAATAATAAATTTATTGTGTTTGAGACTAAAATATTGTTTTTCAATTCAAATAAATTATGAAAATAAATATCCCTCAGTTTCATTAAAACGTTTGTTTTATTATGAAAACTAATGGAATTTTTTCAAAAAAACTTTAATCAAATAAAATTAGACGTCAGATTTTTTAATTTATTGAGACTAACAGCAGGCAGATTTTGTTACGACGCTTCACTGTTTTTATTTTTCTTCTCCACAGAATTCGCACCTACTGTATTTGTCGTCCATCCAGTACTTGCGAAAACGAGCAACGAAAATCCAACAAATAAAATCGTAGCACATGAAACGATCAAATAATCGAAACCATGAACTTTGAAACCACGAGAACGGTCAATGAAATGACGAAAAAGGGAAATAATGAAAGGTAAACTAGAAGAGTGAGTACGGCTCAAGTGAAAATGTGACAAAACAAAATGATAATAAAATGGATCAAAAATCTTTTGTGCTATTAAAAAAAAACACAAAGATGTTTGATTAGTTTTGATTGTCACATTGTTTTGCTATACCTAGTGACATGCATAGTAACCCAACCCAACCCAACACATACAAACCAAACCCAACCTAACCGATTCCACTCAGCGTCTAGTTGGGGCTTCTTTAAATTTTCGTTAGTTTGTCATTTGATTTTCTTGTGAACATTGTAAAGTAGAAAATAAGTTTCGTCGAATGTAAGAGGTGATGACAGCCATTTCATCCCCTAGGATTCATCAGATCACCACACATACATTCGCTGAAAGTGCATCAAGTCGTCCAAGCGTGGTTAACGAAAAGACTGTATGTGAATATAATAATTACGTAATTAAGAGGTCTGCTTCGATCTGTCCAGACATAACTACTTTGCAGCTGTAGATATTTATTGAAAATAAATTGTACACTGGGGTAAATAAGTTTCAGGGCAGCATCCAGACGTATAAAAATGGACGAATGGACTATTTTCAGCATGACAGTAAATATGACAATCTTCAAAGATTTGCATTTTTAAACTACATGTACCAATGACTTTTAAGATTGACTTTTGATCATTTTTATAACAGGATTTTTTGTTCAATGGTTACAACATTTTTACCAAATATATCAAATCCCAATTTAATTTAAATCGGACACAAGGCAATACATTGTGAGATTCCCTGCTCATTGTACAATACAGAGATTCCTTTGCATATATTGCCAACATTTTGCATCATTTTCTCAATTTTTCCTTTCTAATTTCTTACGTTTTTAATTATTTGTTAGAAATTTTTAGATTTTTTTATCAATTTATACGATTTTTTAACAAAATTATATTTATTTTTACGTCAAAGTTTTTTGAAATTTGAAGAAATTTTTCGAAGATTCACCTCATTCCAGTTCATTTTTCAGTATCGATTTTTTTATTCAAAATATTTTTTGCTGGACTGGTCGTAGTCGTGGCCGATCCACCAATTTTGCATCGATTTATCATCGCCATTCGTTAAAACATTGAAAATTAGGCACACGCGCGCTTGTTTATTATCACGAGCGATCCGGCCTTGAATCTAAAACGGCCCGAGTGACTAATCTAATTACAGGCTTTACATCCAACGAGTTAATTCGCGTTTTCCCGGAGCCGGTTTTCGCCGCTGACTCACGCGACGTCGCCCCATTTTCCGAAATAAATTCGCACGGAGCAATTCGACCGTTTAAATGCCCCTCTGCATTGCGTCGTCGTCGTCGTCGTCGTCCAATTAAGGCGATAACGATCTCCAATTCCGCGCGGGCATTCCGCGGACGCGCGGAATGCCGGGAATTACTTCCAAACCCGCGGCGACGCGGCGCAGCCGCTCGCAATTGACGTAATTGTAAAAGTAGTAATCGGACGCACGATCCAGTCCCTGACCCCCTCCGCTCGAACGCAGCGACCGTGGCTCGAAACGAGAGCAGTGGATTTAATCGTTATCTTGGAATGTCATCGTCGTCGTTTTTTCGCCGGATCTTATTAAAAGACGTGGATGGCGAACGCGATAGCCGGCGGTGAAAGAAAGATCGCGATGCTTGCGAAAAGAGACAACAGGCTTATAGTAAAATGGTCGTAAAATTTATATTAAGCTTTGAATTTGATTGGGTGGTTGTTTGTCATCGAAGTTATGGAATTTATCCACATGATTTAATAAAATAGTAAGTAATAAATTTTCCCACAGGGAATGACGAGGTTGGATTATTAACTATGCGGCTTAAATTCGTTTTGAAATCATGACCTAACCCATTGTTCTAATGCCTTTGACTTATCAATTATTTTTCCTAATTTCTATTCGGACGAATCGACAAACCCAGAACAATTGCAATTAACCGACCGATGACCTTTGGCTCCGATAGCGAGCAGAAGCGAAATTTCCGGTTTTCGCCGGCGTCGCGTCGTTTCGCAGATTCTCGCGCGATTGCCAACTCGCGGGCGCCATTCTTCGTCCTAATTGGTTGTTATGCAAATTCCAATTAGACCGGGCGTGCGAAACGATTCGGGCGCAACACTGAAAAAGCGATGAGGCGACGTCGACGAGGTGACGTAATTCGTTAAACGGTCGCACAATAAGTGACCGTTTAAAAAAAATCAAGCCGACCTTGACACGATTGCGTCACCGAGGTGGTGTTTGTCGATTTCGCTGATGTAATCGCGAGATTCTTTCGAACTGGACCTGTCACTCCGAACGTCCAAAATCAAATTTTATAAACGTAAATGAAAAGCAAATAAGTTATGGTACAAGATGAGGAATAAATGGGAATTAATAATAGTATAGAAAGATAGTGTTTTCCTGTCTTAGCTGGGCCCTACGAATCTATCACGACCTCGATTCTCGCATTTTGCAAAACTTTTTCAGCAGAAATCTGCGTTGAGTTAGTCTCCAAAATAATTGATTACAATTTTTTTTTGGCTTTTCGTTATGAACAATCAACCAACCCAAACCAACCCGACCCAATCCAAAATAAACTTAAATACTCAGCCCAGTCAACTGGGAGACTTACGTATTGATATAAAGATCTAAATAAACATATAAAACATTATCGATTAATAGTAACCTTGTTATTAGGTTGGGTTGAATTGTATGGTAGACCTTAATTCCATTGCAAAATAACATTTTTCAATTTTTTTGCAGTAGAAATCTCATTTCAATTAATGTTTAAGGCAAATTGAATAATCCTGTGTGCATGTATCCTAGTGGGAACCCCATCAAGGAATCATATTTGAAAAATAGATCAATTAAGCTAAACATCATAGATTCATAGTAACCTTGCAATTGGATTTGGTTGAATTATGTTGTCTGACAGATCTTTTTCAAGATTTTCAATATAATTTTGCAAAATCATAATTGCCAAATCCTAGAAAATCTAGAATGTTGGCGCCAACAACGATTTCCTGCAATTATTATTTCCACTGCTTCGTTTGTGGTTGCGTCGTTTTTAATTTTTATATAGTTTCCGGTTTCTTCTGGTTTTCCTTTACACAATTTCCACATTCATCGGTTTTCTTTTACTTCTTTTATTTTCCATTAAAATTTACTTTCAGCTTTTCTTGTTTTTCTGTTCTTAAGGACGACGTAGGAATTGTTTTTTCGCCTTAAATTTCGTGCAAATTGAATTAAAACCACGTCGATCGTAGTATCGCGTGCGGTCACGCCGCTCACCGGTTATCATGTACGCACCGGTATTCAGCGTTTCGCGTTCGAATCGTGCCCGTGCGTTCGTCCGTGTACACAAATGGACCTGTGTACTCTTCGATCCTTATCGACGACGCGACGTGACATCATCCGCTGCATACATTTGCATTTGCATTACGCGGAATCCAACGGTGTTACATAAAAGGACGTGCTTATATAGAAAGAGTCGTTGCGGAGTGTTTTACGACGAAGTTGGTATTTGCTGCGTTGCTTAATTGGAAACGGGAGTAAGTGCGAACTGTGGAAATTTTTCGATTGAGGACCGACGTGTCGCGGAGAGGTCGATTTTAGCGACAAAACTAAGACGAAGATATAAAAAAAGAGTAGTTGTGTTAAAAATTAATTATAATAAATGTGTAGGTGTAGTGAAACACCTGTATGTTTACATTTTGCTTAACAACTATCAATGTATTTGTCTTTAACCCAAGAAATATTACATGAATTTAAACACTAAATTGCATTTTAATTAAGAACAAGATTTCCTTGAAATAAACTAATTATATTCATTTTTAAAAAAATAATCTTTTATATTTTTTAACGATGTTTTTTTTATTTTTCTTCGGCGACGAAACCGCCAACAAAGAAACCCGCAATTGTGCGCATTGAATCAACGGCCCAGCCCCCCGTTTCCGTTAACGTCTACACGAATATCTGCATTGTGCCGTCGCACGCGGAGCAATCACAAAGGAATAACTGTCAGTTTTAACGGGCAACAAAGGTGTCGGCGGCGTGCGAATCGATGAAAAGCGGGACGGTAGGGCGGGCCCCACCCCGGCGAGTGCGAACGAGACGAAGATACATCTCGAACGGGCGAAAAAGCGCCGCCGAATTGGGGCGGCGTCGTTTGCGTAACTGGGTCAGGGGGATGCGGGATCGATCGCGGCGTGAGCCGCGTCCCGAGGGAAGCGGGACGCCGCGCGCCGGCCCCTTGCCAGTCCCCGTGCCCGATTTACGTGTGAAAATGTACGATGACTCGTCTTGTCCTAATTGGGTGGATTGTTTGGTGTCACGAAGTTGCGCGGGGCCGGTCGATATTCCGGCGAAATATGCGGGTGCGACGACGGCTTGTGCTTTGGGGTTGGTCGGCGTTAATTGGACGAGAAAGGATTCGGTGGGTGGTGAAATTGAATCAATGAAATTAATTGGGGAAATAAACTTTCGTTAAAGTCGTAAAATGTCATGTGATGTAACATGAAGCCAACCCAATCCAAAGAAATAAAGGTTATTTAAAACGAAAAGAAAACGGGAAAACAAAGTTAAAGAAGGAACTATGTTTATAATGCGTTTAAATGAAATTAAAAAAGTCATCGTAAATTAAATCGAATAAGACAATTAAACCAAAACGAAGATAATAAAAAAATAATTAGAAGAAAATAAATGATAACAACTCGACACTCATACAAGTAAAATGGAAAAACTTGCTACATAAACAGTAATTTTATTTATTCAATGTAGACGAATTTCGATATTAAGTTTGCTTAGTTTCCCTTTTTTAGAAATGGAACGAAAATCAACAGTGTTCGATGCAAGAAGCACCTACACAAAGATAAAGAAAATCAAAAACTAAACCAAAATGAATTGAAAAAGCCACAACCCAAACCAATAAATGTTACACAATTACAAAAAAAAACAATAACATTGTTCGTCAATTATTTTTTACAGACAAAATCAAATTAACTATGAAATCTATATGATATATCAGACAGGAATCAAAATGAAGACCAACCCAACCCAATACAATCCAAAAAAAAAACAATAAATGACTAATACAAAACAAAACGCAACAACAACAATTCTTCTTACAAAACGACTTATACCCATAGTAAAAAAACACTGCAAAGTACCAATTAGTAAAAATATAAACAACATTAATTTTAAAAAGATTATATAAAGCACGTTTGGATATATTTGGATAGGCTTCAGATCAGTCAATTGCCAACTGACAAATTTAGAATTATGCTCGAGCATTTAGTCATAGCTGTTGAGGAAATTTGATTCGTTGGGTTCGATTGGTTGCACGTAGTTACAAATCAATCAATTTGATTGAAAGACTTAGAATAAAACTCGAGCAGCTAATTGTAATTTTACGACAAATACAAAAATGGTTAACTTTCGAAATAATAACTTCGTTAAATGTGAAACATAAAATTATTGGAGTGAACTCGAGGGTTTAGTCGTAGTTGTCGCGAAAATTAATTTCCGGGAAATGACATTAATTTCAAACGCTTGGTTACAAATCAATAAAAATGGCGTTTAATGTAAGATTTAGAATAAAACTCGAAGCATCCAGAATAAATGCCAACTGTGCAAATAAAGTGGAATATATTAATAATAAAATCCAACCCAACCCAACCCAACGTAACCCAACCCAACTAAACCCAGCCCAACCTAAACCAAACTAGAAGAAATATAAATTTAATTCAACCCAACCCAACCCACGTCAAACATGAAAAACAAATAAAAAATACAAACATAATTTGTTGGAAAACTTGACAGTTATTTTACACATAATATATATTTTTTAAATACCCCCCCCCCCCCCTATTATCATGTGTTGTACGTGGACCACTAAATTAATTCATAGGTTCGTGCACCTATTTTTTAGGACTAAAATTAATATCGTACGACGCAAGAAGCGCGCAGTTTTTGCATATTAAAACTTGTACATCTTAGTAACACCGGGCGCACTCCGCACCTCAATCTCAACCCACTTCATCCACGACAACTGACAAAGACTGACTGATAAAGAAATCAATGTAAATGAAACAAACCCAGCTGGTAACAACGAGAATTAACACATTATTCTACAAAAGAAGTTAAGAGCCATCAAACTTAACGAAAGGCGAAAAAGAAGCCTAACAAGAATGTGGAAAGCAAACAACACGAAGAATTTTTATAATAAGTAAAACACGAACTAAATTCAAACGAATTAAAATCAAGCAGTGGAACATAAAGCCCAAAATAAATAAAAACTGAGAAACTGGAAAGAAAGAAACAGTGAATTAACAGCCCTATTCCCCTCCATTAACAATACGGGAAAAAAATAATTTCGATTTAGTAGACAAACTCAAATATAATAAAAACAAAAATTAACCAACTGTGACCAACGAAAATGAAGACCAACCCAACCCAACCCAATGCAAAGAAGCAAAGTTAAAAATAAGACAAAGTCAAATGGAAAAAATTTGGAAATTATCCCAATCAAACCTGAAAAACTACAAAATTATTGCGAAAATAAAATCAAATATAATTCCAACGCGAATAGAAGTAAAATAAATGAAATTTACTACACAGATATAAACCAAAGAAAAATAAACCAAAAAAAAAACAGTACTATAACGAAAATGGAACACAACCTGAAAATGAAAATAATAACAAACTAAACTAAATGCAAGAAATTAAACAAAAACGAAAAATATTACATGATCCAAATACAACTAATAACACTAAACGCAAGGAAAAAAACAAAAAAATAGAACTAGGCAAATGGAAGGAAACAAACGATTCGAATTTAAAGCGAAACCTTGGCCCCTTCACCTTCCAGTTGGCATAACAAACAAAAATGAATAAAAAATCACCACACTTCTCGTCGCTTATATGGTCCACAATTCACCGCCTATTTCCCAACCTTGGTATTTCGTTATTGGCCCACAAACACCTGTTTTTGTGTACACGACTCGAACTCATTACATCACCTCCAATAATAAACGGCGTTCGGTCGATTTGCTTGCGTTTCAATGCGATGGGTGAGGCAATCGGTTCGGTTGCACGAGTTACAAACAAAAACACTCTGCAAATCACATCAAAGCATATTTTTTTTGCGTTGCACTTGTGAGACTTTAATTGGTCGCATTTAATTACAGTGCACAGGGGGGCACGGGGGACACAACGACCGAAATTAAGTTCAGTCAACATTTAATCGGTTAAGTCACCGAAACTAATTGGGAAAGTTGGAAATCTCCGCTAGGCAATCGGACTTTTCCCGAGCTTCGTGTTCCCGATGTTTGCGGAGGAATTCGCAGCAAATCGATTTCCTCGTCGCCGTCGACGAAGCGTAATCTCGCAAGTGGATTAGTTACGTTCCGCGCCAGTCGGATTTTCTATTCGTACGACGTGCTTTGCGCTCAAATCCTTCAGCGATTTTCACTCGGTTCAAAATCGTAAAGATTTTAAAAATATTTATTTCTTTGAATGACGTGACTTTAATGGAAGGAATAAATAAATAACTCGACGTATGGAAGCATACGTAGCTTTGTTCCAAGTGTTTTTATTTTTATTAAAATTCTATTTCGAATTTCCAAACTAGGTTTTTAAAATCGGCAAAGAGCGATAAATCGCTTTTTGTTAAACTATTTCATGTGAGTTGGCGTAAATAAAAAAATAAACTTACAAAATTGTTAAATAAAATGCAAGAAGAAACCCAAAGGTAATTCCAAGTCGCACAACTCGCGAGGTCGTACTTTGTTTGTTTCGTTTTCTTATCGCATTTTTTAAATATGTCATCGCATTTTTTTATTTTACCTCTGTTTGTATTTCCGTCGTGTTTGCGAACTGCACACATAGACGACAAATAAATCAAATGTGTTTGACAAGGCGTTTCTTAAAGAAACGTTTACGTTTCGCGGCTTATCTGCGCTGAGAAGGCGACGTTATCGCTGTGCAACTATTTAACGAATTTAGTCTTTGTATATTTTTATTGCGAGTCGTGTAAAAGTCTGCGGGAGCATCTGCCAGGGGCGTCACAGTGTCAGGGTGGTAAAATGGTTTAAGATGCAAAATTAGCAAAATGATGACAAATTCGGCAAAAATTGAACCAGTCCAATGAAGAAAAAAATGCTGCGCGTTACTTATTGGTTAAAATTTAGTAAAATTTTGTGTTATCGACAAAAACATTTGTAGTTTCTTTATTTTTGACATTTTTTGATATTTTGACAATTCTGGTAATGCTTGTCAATAAAGACAAAAATATAAAAATCGGCAAAGAATGCTAAATGTTCTAAAGCAAAAATAATATCAAAATTGCAAAAAAAGTTAAATAGTGAATATTGTTAAAATGAGCCAAAAATTCCCAAAAAATTCTGGAAAATTGTAAATATAAAAATGTCTAAATTGTCAAAACTGGCAAAGTCGTCCAAAGTGCAAAAAAGTTAAACTATCATTAAAACGTTAAAAAAAACAATGTCAAAAATTAATACAGCTGTCAAAGTTTACAAAATTTAATAACAAAAGTGTCAATAATTTTTTAAAAACGCAAAAGTGTCAAAGTGTAAAAATATTATGTAGTGGAAATTAAAAAAAAACACACAATTTCTGAAGTCCAAATTGTCAAAGTTGTTGAAAATTACAAGCAATTTATGTCAGTGTATTAACGCCGTTTAGACGTCAACATTTCACACTCGAGCTATGCAATTACAGACTTAACCCTCGAAACGTGTAACTTGTAACTTCCAAGTAAAGGATCGGGTGATACATCCGCTAATGTGATCTACGGTACCGACTTAGTTGATCAAAGTAGGCCTCTGCGATCACATAGCAGCTCGAGTGCGGTAGCATTGACGTCCAGATGGTGTTAGTACACTCACACACATTCCTCGTAACTCATGTTGTTGTTGACTGTTTGTATGATCAGATGAATCTTGAAGGACAAAACAGCCATCACCTGATAAATCCACTAAAAAATTATTTTTGCCGAAAGTCAAAATTATTAAAAATGCAAATAAAAACATCAAAACTGTTCAAAGTTTTTAAACAACGTTAAAAGATTATCAAACTATTTGAAAAACGCAAAAGTGTCACAATGCTTAAAAATATAAAAAAAATGTCTGCAAGGTCTCCAACTGACAAAATTGTTGAATATGCAAAAACAAAGCGAAAATGTCAATATCTCAAAAAATGTTTAAAATGTCGAAATGAACAAAATTGTCTAAGTTGATCAAAATGCAGTAAATTCAGTAAGTTTGAAATTTTAACTACGCACAGTGCGAGGCAGATGACTGGGTCGATTGAATTGAAAGAAAACTGTATCACGGTTAACTACCACGTAATCAACGACCACACACGCCATTTTGTAACCTGCAGTGCGTTTACACTTTTGATTATTTGGCTGCAATATATATTTTTAGTTTGTTTTGTTTCCCATTGGAATTCCTGCAAAATGCGTTGAATAAACATCGGGAAACACAAAACACAATGGTGTTATATATTTTAACTTGAAATTTGAGGTTATTTATAACGATAAGCACAGTACCAGTCAAAATAAGAGACAGAGTGAATTGGCTAACGGATAACTGGGTCAAAGCGAGTATTGAAATATTTGACACTTTCCCTCAACGATTCTACTTCAGATGCCATTCACGAACAGAACAGTCAACCAAAGTCAAATTCTGGACGCAAGGGCATTAAACTCAGCAAACATAGGGACAGACCACAGCCTAATCCTCTGCAAACTCCGGCACACCATGACACTAAGGAAATACCAAAAAGCACTAAGCATCTATACAAGGAAATGTTGAAAAACAAGATCGACCACAATAAGATAAACAATGAAGATAATGTCGAGGAAGCATGGCACAAGATAAAATAAGAAAAGTTAAACCCAACGGCAGACCAAACACCAAGCAATGGTTCACTGGAGATGTGAAGGAATTGGCGGCAGAAAAGAGAAAGGTATACAAAAGCAAAAGACACTCGAGGCCTACAGCAACTACAAACATATGACAAAAAGAGTAAAACAACAGATAAGAACTCTGAAAAAGGAATACTGGGAAAGATATTCCTTGGAAATGGAGCACGATCTATATGAAGCGCAAAATATAATAAAAGAAAACACGCTCCTCAGAAGAAAAAAGCCTGTAAACGAATTTATCCAAACATCTTCAACTTCAAAAAAAAGAATGGGAAACTACTTCCTAAAGCAGAAAGCAATGACGAAACCAAATTGGACATTGCCGAGAATGACGTCGAACAAGCAAGCAATCCCAGAACTAAAAAATAAGAAAACACCTGGGGCAGACCTGATCAACAACGAAATGATCAAATATCGGGGGCCCCGAGTTAACCAAAGAGATTATCAACCTCTTTCGGAAAATATTCGCAACTACAGAGGAATCTGCCTGAATCAAAACACAAGAAGGATTAACAGTACGGTATCAATTGCCATAAGACAAGGTGACAGCTTAGGCCCATATCTCTTTAACATCATCATGGACCAAATAATAGAGAGAGAAGACACCAACATAGGCTACAACAGCGGAAACAGGAAATTTCAAATCCTTGGCTACGCAGATGATATATCTCTCATGTCCAAAAACAAAGACGATTTACAACGCCCCCTGCAACAAGTAAGCACTAACGCCAAGATATTCAACCTTCACATCTCAACCCACAAGACAAAATCAATGGTGATATCTAAAGATCCCGTACGATGTAAACTAGAGGTCGACGGAACACCGATAGAGCAGGTCATGCGATTTAAATATCTCTGGGTCGAAATATCCAGCGACAATAACAACAAAGCAGACGTGAAGACTCAGGCAACAAAGGCAGCAGTAATAACGGGTGCTCTCCGCCATACAATATGGAGGAACAAACATATGTCGACACGAAGTAAAGTTCGTATATAAAAAACCTGACACCACAAGAACCAAACAAATCGTCAGAACAACAGAGATGAGAACAATCCATCACCGGATTGAGCCTTCGCGACAGGATCCGTGACATTTGTTCAGTACAGGACATTGTAAGATGGACAAGAGACAGGAGAAGGTAGTGGAGAGACCATGTCGGAAGAATGGGGGAGGACAGGATGGCGAAACAGGCGACTACATCAAGACAACACAAAACGACCCTTCGGAAGGCCGCCCAAACGATTGCACGAGAACTGGAGGTCAAAATCGCAGGAGTAATTCCAAGGCCGAAAATATGAAAAAGACATGGCGAAGTCCTAACAGAAGAAGAAGAGGTTCGAAATAGTCTAAATTGCCAAAATTTATCAAAATATCAAAGGCGAGAGCCCATTAAGATATCATCACATCCTTGAAACGCCACCACTGGTCTTATGTCCGTAAAAGATCCAAACATGCGCCTGAAATAATCCAAACACATCCATATCGAGTTTTACGTCGTCGGCGTCACGTGGTGCACGCAACGACGTAACTGTGCCAAGGATACGTTTTTACGTCGCTTCGAACGTGCCTTCGTGGCAATCGACGCCGCATTGGTCGTTTTCGTCGCAAGTCACTCGACGACAAAAAATGTGCTTTCAAACTCGTCAAAGTCGATTGTGATCGAAACAAATCGCGTTTCGGAGAAATCTAACCGGCGAGAACTCTCACTTTGCATTCGCTCGCGCCCGATCGACCTTTACCACCGGCCGGGACGCTTTCTATCCGCAGGAAAGCTGCCGCACGAGCCCCGCACGCATTTCATCGGTCGTCTGCGTTGCGTCACGACGCGGTTTGGCAACCGGCTCGTTTCATTGACCTGCGGACGTTTTGTGTTTATGTTGGTAAATATAGCTCGTTACGGACGTCGCGTCGCGGCGAAATTTTCCACCCAATTGTACCGCCAACGGTCACCAATTGAATTAAATAAATACGTAACGCAAAAAAAAACACGGAAATCAAAAATTGGAGCAAAATAAGTCAAACAAATGAAAGTTTAGACAAGAAATTTTAATTGCACTCGAAGCTCGAAGTAAGAGGTAACAAAAACAAGCGCACAAATAGATCGAATCGATCGGCTAAAAAAATTCATCCGATACGATTCGAAGAACACAACTTCAATTAAATCGAAAGTACGTAATAAAATTGGAGAAAAATCGCAAAACATGTCAATGCACACACACACACACACACACACACACACACACACACACACACAAAGTAAGCGTGGTATCGAGAGCGGCAACGATTTTCTAGAACGGCGTTTCAATGTCACAGGAATCCGAGCGTGACGTCGGGTCGACTGTGCGGCGGTCGCATTGCGACAGCTCATCACCCTCGAGATATCAGAAAACTCCGGGAATTGTTCGAAGAAAAAATAAAAATGAAATTCGAGTAGTGAGCTCCTGTAATTGTCATTCGACTAAATTCATGATGCAGCAAATTCAGAAGAAAAAAACCACATCAACAACCAATCGATGTTTAACAAAGAGCCGAGGAAGAATAATAAATGTGTTTAAACTCATACAATATTAAAGTAAAAGATAAGTCGAAGTTACTACAAGTTCTGATAAATTTGATGCAACGTATCGAAGTAAAAGTTAATGTGTATCAATAAAAACCGTTCGTTTATCAACGATAAAGGACTCTAAAAGGTAAATCGGGATCAATTTGATGATTTTTCATGTATTATGATCTAATATGGCGATATATGGATCTTGCAGGATGTTTTAGTCACATCGAGCACCAAGGCAATTGTGGCGAGATTGGATTTTACAATATTTTTATAATTAATCAATTAAAACAGTATTTTTTTAATTTTTTGTAACACCTTTCCAAATCCAATTCAATTGATTTCAATCGAATATCTCTAATCGTTGATTTAAAACCCAGATCTAACACATTGTTCTAATTCTTCATAGCAATAATTTTGTATAATTTTCCGATGATGTTTTGATTCGATCGCGAGGCAAATTGTCCGAACGTTGCTTTCCGGCCCACACGAGCTATTTTAACGTGGAAGATAACGGGCGGGCGTCACGCCCGACAAACAAACCGCGAGGACGTCGTGCTTCGGACGCGAAACTGCACATGCTGAAGTTGACCCGGTGCAACGAACTTTGGTCGCGTCGCGTCGCGTCGCCTCAAAAATAAAACGGAAGAGCGGTCGCGCCGCCGCCACCTTACGGGATGATTCGCGTTCGGCGCCCGAAATAGACGTCGCGTACGTTTTCGCGCGGCGAAACGTGATCGATGAGTCAGGCGTTAATTCGGGCGCCGTGTGCGTCGCGCGGGGCTTCGAAGACTACATCCGCGTCTACGCAGCTGTGCGGCAGATGCCCGCCAGTCTGCGGACAAATGTCGACATCCGATTCGAAAAAATTAGATATTAGGGGGATTATTTTTGTGTAGGATTTTTTTTACAACTAAATTTGTAATTAAATGAAAATAAATGCCAAAAAATAATCAATATACCACCAAACATATCTACAAACGATTCCACAATTATTCTCATGTGGTGTTCAGAAATTGATGTTAATCATTAGCGCCTTAAGCGATTTAAATTAGAAAAGTTCCATAAGAAAAAAAATTAGAAAGAATCAAAGATCACGAATTTGTGATTTGCTTGCCAGTGGAAAACACGTGGTTTTCTACCTGGGGTTTATAAAACCGTCGAAGTATAAATGTCAATCTTCCCCAGCACAAATAAACGCAAGTGTTAATAATAATAATCATTTTAATTTGATTGCGCTTGAAATCAGCGCATTCTCTTTTAAATTATAATCAAATTTCTCAACTTTATGAATAATTTTTTCGACTTCATTGTTTATACAGAGCGACTGTAAAGTATGGAACTATCGGAATAGAACTTTCATCAAATGTTTCATCAAACAAATCCTGGAACATGTCAATTTTTACTTTAAGTAGGGCATATTTTATTGTAATTGTCAGGTATTTTATTTTTGACGTAAGCGCTTTTTTTATGGCAACCCTATTTTTTATGATGAATATGAAATAATGTTAAAAAATTGACACGTCCCCAAAATGTCAATATTGCAAAATTGAAAATTGTCTAAAATATTAAAATGCAATATTTGCGTAATTGTATAAACAATTTTATTTTCTTTTAACAATTTTCATTATCTACAATTTTGTTTAAAATGTAAAAAAATTAAAATCCACAAAATTGTTTAAAATCAATATTTTAGAAACTTCAACTTCCCCACTACCAAAAATGTTATCTTGATGTTTTTCTTGACAATTTGGGTTGGATTGGGTTTTGTTCCAAAATGGAATATTAGAAAAATTTTAGATTTTTTTTTAATTTTCATTATTTAAAATTTTTCATAATTTTGTCTAAAATGTAAAAAATGTGAAATTCCCCAAATTGTCAAATATTGAAAAATTAACATATTCTAAACTGCGCAACTTATTGCACTACAAAAATTGTTAAAGTTGTGAAAAATTTCAATATTTTTGATCATTTGGGTTGGGTTGGGTTGGGTTGGGTTGGGTTGGGTTGGGTTGGGTTGGCTTGGGTTGGGTTGGGTTGGGTTGGGTTGGGTTGGGTTGGGTTGGGTTGGGTTGGGTTGGGTTGGGTTAGGTTGGGTTAGGTTGGGTTGGGTTGGGTTGATTTGCCTTTTCTACACCTTTTTTGCATTTAAAGTGCCCAAAACGTCAAAATTGTAAAATGTAAAAATATCAAAATTAGCAACATTTTCGATAGTACCCATGCGAACACTGACAAAGTCTGAAAAGTCCAAATTGTAAAAATACCCAAAATTATAAAATATTTAAATTCTAATTCTTAGTTCAAAATTTTTGTAGTTTTATTGTCAAACACTACTTAAAAATTGAAAAAAATATACTCAACGCAAAATTTGACAAAATTGTAAAAAAAACAGTTGAAACTCGTTTTTTTGGTAATTGAAGCAACTTTAACGTTTTTGTAGAATTGATTATTCCATAATATTGCAAAAAAATTTAAAAAATAATTAACATTCGAAGTATGAATTGCCAAATGCGGTAAACTACTGAATAAACTTTCATGTACGAAACGCAAAAAATGTGAAAATTGTGAAAGTATCGTTAATTTTAAAATTCGAAACAACCATAAACATAAACACTTTGTGAGCTATTCAATAACAAATTTCCTGATAAAGAACCTATCACGAAAGGGACAGTTTCCAAAATAGGAAGAAAGTTTCCTTTAACTTAAACATGTGAGGGATCATTTGGGACAAAAATCAAAAATTCAGCGGTATTTTAAATCGATTCATAATTAGCTATTTGTATCGCCAACTAAATTTCAAATTTATTTAAAATTATAGCAAATCAGTCTAAACGAATTATTTCGAGACGAAGCGCGATCAAAAATCTTCAGTAACCCCCCTCCCCACCTTCAGGACTTTTTGTCTAATAGAATTACATTTCAGTGCATACAAATTCATTACACAAAACCGAACTGTTATTAAAATTCGTCGATATTTACATTTTTCATCATTCTCAGTTAACGGAATACTGGATTATTTTGGAGCAAATTTATGGTTCACAGTAAATCGAAACCGAAGTTTATTTTGGTCAAAAATTGGTTTGCAACAAAATATACATTATGGGTTGGAGTAGCAAAAGTAATCTTAAATAAATTATGTGGAACGTATCTATGTAAGAAAGTCTCCTGTTTCGTTGCAACTTCTTATTAAAACGCAGTTTTTTGATTAAGACTCCCCCCTCGCAAGTTTTTGGGCTTCCTTTATACTTTTTTGATTTTTATGCATTCCTTAAGTTTTAAATTGAAATTTTCTACAATTTTCATCGCTTTACAATTTTGACTATATCTTCTTTTTAAGCGAATTACTGAAAAAATTCTAACAATTTCTTCAATTGTGAGCGAGATCCACGTGGGGTCGTCAATATAGATTTTTTTGACAACTGTTTACATTCGTCAAGTTTGAAATTTTTGCAAATTCTATACTTTTTTCAACCTCTTTGGATTTGATGAGTTTGGCAGTTAGGCCATTTTGTTTGAATTTTTCTACAGGTTGGAATAATGAAATTTTTTTACATCTGATTTTTTAGCAAATTACTGAATTTTGTCAATATCATTGTGGCGAGTCGAGTAGTGAGGGCCCCTGCTGTGTGTTATGGGGGTCGGCTGATCATTTAGTCAGAATCGAGTAGCGAGCTATTCGTCTTGTGCCCCCGATAAAAGGCGTGGTTATCGGGGAGCCACGACCTGTCCCCGGTGTAATTGGTGTACAGTGACTCTGGGACCGTATGTCCAGAAGGCAAGGTATGCTAATATCCAAAGTTGCCCGCCGATGAAGGCATGGCATGGGGTCTGACGACCACTGGTTCACTTGCAACGAGTTGACAATACTTCCGCCGCAACCCTTCGATTATTAACATTAATCAAGTAATCGAGAAAGCGCCTATCTAACACACGTCATATTCGAAAATGGGTTCGGTAATCAAGGACCGAACCCGAACCGGTTCGCGTGCGCCCACCCGCCCGCGCCAGATGATAAAACGTACGAAATTGCATTCTCCTTAAACACGTGCCTATAAATAGAATCCACAACATCCGATTACCGCAGACTTTATCGGCCTGTTTATGCGTCACCGCAATAAACAACTTAACGATCGCCGACGGTCCCGCCTTATCTCGGGCGATAAAAACCGCGAATTATGTAACGTCGCGCCGTTCTTTTCGGGGCAATTATCTCGTTCGGCGCACGTAATCCCCGAACAGGTGGGACGCTTTCACGCTCCGACGTCGCGGATGATGGGACGAGGCGGCGGCGTCGCGATCGTCGCTCAGGTCGGGTAATTAGGTTCCACTTGTTGCCCGCATTTTTCGTTTCATTGTCGACATCCTCTCCGTCCGTTGTGTGCGCGGCGTGACCTCGGTCGGTTTCGTGCGGGTGCGCGTGTCGTCACCGTTCGAAACGGAAACGTTCCAGTTAAGTAAAATAAACGCTCGGACGTATATATCGACTCCTAGATGTAAATAAAAAAATAAGGTGGCTCTGATGACTTCGACGTCGAAAATCGCCGAGAAACGGTGCATAACATTAAAATTAAAACAGTCAGACTTAAGGCCTTTAGCTGGAATCTAGTAACCAGTAGCCTAGCGGCTAAATTACCTGGTTCACGATGCTTTGATTCCTCTGGAAAAAAATTCTTTCGGTTGCTATTGATATTGGTATTATTATTATTATTATTAAAAATTACTCAATAACAAAATGACTCAAACCAAAGCAATCCACGTAAAAGTATCGAAAATATTAATTAATGTCCAAGGCGAAGTTTTTTTAGTGTACTAACACCATCCAGAAGTCAATGCTCCCACACTTAAGCAACTGTGTCAACAGTCAGGTCTCGACGGTACCGACTTAGTCGGTCAAACCTCTGTGATCACATCACAGCGTTTGAACGGTTACACAAATTCCTGGTACCTCATTTAATTACTACATGCGCCTCGGCGAGGTATCCTTTGTGATCTGACGAGTCCTTATTGGTCACATAATATCCAAATAAATTACCATTAGACTAATTTCTGGGCTGCAGTGAAAAGTGTAAAAATCGATCCAGGAAGCTATGAATATTAACTTCATAGCTTGTCTGGTGGCGACAACAAAAATGCAAATCACGATAATTCTCAACTCGAGGTTAAGATCTTGAAACTCCATTTTCAGCCCCTGTCGATAGCCCCTTTTTGTTGTACTTATTAAAATTCAAAATCATCAAAATCATTCTAAACAGTCAGTAATGTACGGCAACTATAACTTAATATAAAAAAACAAAAAGTGTTAACTATGTGACCCACAAAACCGCAAGTCTTTATTACAATTACTTTATATTTTAAGTTATATAACATTCGTTTTGTAATTGCTACATTATTTCTAGCGTTACTTGCACCGTAATTTGCTCCATACAAATCTAGTTATCGGTGGGTCAGCAATCAACGAATCTTATTTAATTACTTATTTCTTCTTTACATCTTCAAGTACATCCACGCAGTTTTAGTAAATTTCAGATTAGATTTATTCAATCTAAAATTATGTAATCCCATTTCCGAGGGCGTTTCGAATTTTGAACTTTGAAAAGAAAAAATAAAATTCAACAACGCCTGGCCTGGATAAGCAATTTTACGCTAATTTTATAGACAATTGGATGTATGGTAGTAATTATCGGTCAGGTACGTTGGAATAATTAAAAATGGGTGTACTAAAATACATCGAACAATAAAACCCATTTGAAATACGAACTCTAGTTGAAGATCAGTAAAATTTTCCTGTACGACGTATAAAATGTATAAAGGAGGAGGAGAACGCAAGAAATAATAATATAAATAAATAATAAATATTTTGATTACAAATATTACGAATAATTTGGCATTAAGTTAAAAAAAAATATCGATGAGATCGGTTACGTGTCGCGATTATTCACTTGCGGTCTGGGTACGAGCGCACATTTATTCTTCGCTCGCGTACCCGCGCTCTGACTAAACGCGAGTTACGCCACATGGTTCACATCAGCGTCGACATTACTCACCACATTAGCGAAGCTATTGGTGAGCCACGATGTTTGTGCAACAAAAAAAAAAAAATAACGGTCGATCAATACTTCGATTTCTCGTCTGTTGGCGCATAGTCGCGATTGTAATTGCCAGGTTGGATTTCTATCGACCTTGAAAATATAAATAGAAACGACGACCAGGCAGGCGGTTCGACCGGTTTCCGTCAGGCAGACGTTTTCGTTTCAGTGACAATTTTGAACGAGTCAAATCGTACCATCAGACTCAGATGGCCCATCAATCCCACGAATTTATAACTCGAGCGTATGTCCCTAGTCGTTATGTACTATTGGAAAATGGGCTGTTACGGTTGGGTTTTATTTAAGACATTTATGTGTATTATTCTATATCAAAGGTTACATTATTACATTACATTATTTTACGCGCATTTACTTATATTAGGGATGAGTGGATATTTATGAAAACGTTGTAGGGGTTTATTGCTTTAGTCCATACCACATTAGAAAGGATATATTCATTGTCGTACCATGAACGGCATTAGTCTTGCTCTCACAGTGGCGTGCGGGCGTACGGGGAATGTTTGTCGTAGTAATTGCGTTGTTATTGTGATATTGTATGTATTATGGTCATTACTGTGAACAATGACTAGTATTATTGGGTGGTTTTTGAGATGTATTAATGACAACTGCTTTGAGTACGTTACAGTTGCGCGAGTGATGCTGTCGATGCTGTCTTGCTGTTGTTGCTGTTGCCGTTGTTGCGGCTGTTGTTGTTGTTGCTAGATGCAACTGGGTTTCTGGTGTAAAGGTTATCGACATAGCTAGCTATATGCCTGTGTCATGGAATGCGGAGGTGATGGATTCCCGTCAGCGTTGGGAGGCGGGATCGCACTGGGGCATATTGACACAATTCGATGAATTGTTGGTACGCAAGCTGTTTGCTTGACGGCTTGTGTGCGCATGCATGCAAATGCAACCAATCTAGGTATTGCAACACGCAGGTAACAGCGTGATCGCTTGACCTGGGTGTGACTCCAGTGGTCCATTGTATCTATTCTGGTCAGGAAATGAGTGCAGGCACGCAAGTGCATCGTACGTGACTTGACTATCTGCTTGACTATGTCTATTAACTATTCTCTTTGAAGCTACGAACTGACGTTAGGTTTATACGAAGATCACCGTTGGAGGAGCAATGAAGAGACGGATAAAGAAGGTGTAGGCACGATCCGAAGAGTGCTAAAGCAAGGGTGCTGGAGCACCAGGTATGTTAAGTCTTGGTCGACTGGCGTTTTCTAGTATTCTAGATAATTGTGCATCTTGCATTCCGCACCATTAACATGCAGTTTTATACATCGCTCCCAATCATCGATGTATTTATTCATCTATTCTCCGTTCGCCCTCTTAACAATATTCATAATATTTTTAGGCGATGATTGCCCAACACAGTCGTCTTTAAATATTCGTCCATGAAATTGTTTCAATTCCCGATCGCGGGGGACACGCAATTAACCACAAGTTTCAAAAAAAACCTCCGCCACTGTCAAAACATAAAAACGGGCAATTATTCGAAAGCCACCGCGAAACGACCGCGAACACCTAACGGCGTTCGACGAGCGAATGCACGCGGCGAAAATCGAGAACAACCGGTCTCCCCGGCATCCCCACACATCGCGCACCCGACAACGCAAACCCGTTTCGAATTTGTGCAATTCGCAGTTACGTAAAAAAATTACATCACCGCGTAAAAATGCGCGCATCGATTACCGAGAGAAAACGAGAACGTGACGTCACGACAGCCGGGCCGATAACGCCCAACGATAACGAAAAATTAATTAATTATAATGAAGCACCCATATAACATATAATGGACAAAAATAAAAATCCAATAAAATAAAATTAATTAATACACAAAATAATACAAGTATGGAATAAGAGAGGATAAGAAAGTTGTTCTAATGGTGATAATTAATTTGATCGCAAAAACCTGCAATCGGAAGTAGTAAAATGAAAGCAACGCCACTGTTAAAAATATAAATTATAAGACAGTTTTGAACAAGAAAAGTCTACACGAAAGTAGGTCCATGGATCGTTTTTAATTGTGACGGGTGTGACAGATATGTCTTTAGTTTGGCAGCTTTGTCATTATTAACGTAATGCAATGAAATAAATTAATCTATGAGGCCGTGAATCTAAAAAATGCTGTTGGGATGTATTTGAATAATTATGACAGGTGTCATGTTAAAATGTCAAAATTATTCATAACAAGGACCGAATTTTATAATTTGCGTTAAAAATATATAGCGACGACGATGTAAAATTTTAATTTCGGGGTATTTTAAGCGCCGGATTACAAGATTATAGGAACCGTTGATAAAATTATGTAACGGCGATGATGATATAAACAAAATGGGACGTTTTAGTTTAATTGCCTCAATTTCATTTAAACGCGAGGGAAACCAAGATAGGTCATTCGTATGTACAATCGAGCAGCGGGACCTTTCCCCCGAGATTGGGTCAATTAAACCGACCCGTGGGAAACGAACCGACAGCTGTGCGTCCGACGCGATCGGCCTTACCTGCTTGCCGGTCCTCGGCAACGTCTCCATGTTCGTCCCGTTGACGACGGGCGCCTTTTCCTGGGCGACAACGCCGTTGGCGGCGTTCGCGCTGCCGTTGCCCAGTGCCATGTTCGTGAAACCCGCGAAGTTCGAGGAAGCACACCCGCACTATGTCGTTCTCACAAGACACCTGCGACGATCTGGAAGAAACTAACGCGGACGCACCAGCGGCATGTCGTCGTCGTCGTTGTCGTCTTCGTCGGCACACACTCACGCACGCCCGCAACAATGGGAAAAAAACGCATCGACTGAACTTAAACGCGAGTACGTTGCTACCGCATCTGTCAAAAAACGTAGTTCGAATGCCCCGTTTTTCGCTGCGCCAGTTGTCGGCGGCGCCGATAAACACAAAACCTCCGACGCTCGTTTATCGCTGTCTAACGCACGCATACGAATCGGACGGACGTAATTCTATCATTAGTGCCGACGATCGCACCAAATCGTTTGCGCATGACCGTCAGGTCATCGCAGTGGCGTATCCGTCGGGAAATCGGGCATTGAAATTTTTATTAAAAATTGCATAAATAATTTATTTTTCGTTCAATAAATAACATTTCAATACTAACTAACATTTACTCGGATTTCACGACGTTTTCTTGGACGTTTTTGGCTTTGATTTTTTCGTCGTCTTCGTTTTCTTCGATGGGGTCGAGGGCCTGTTCGGCGTTGTCGGCTTCTTCGGCGTCAGCGTTGTGCGCGTCCTTCATGGCGTCTGGGATCGTTTCGTCGATTTCTTCGGGTTTGACGGCAGGTTTTTTCTTGATCGGTGTTTTCTGTTCTTCCCCAGTCTGGTCAGCGATGGTCGAGAACGACGTGATTCCTTGCGCCGCGTTGATGTCGGAGGCGGCGATGGCGCAGCCCTCCTGTTGCGTTTTGACGAGGAACGTGTGGTTTATGCGGAACTTGTCGAGGGTGCCGTAGGCTTTTTGGAGAGTGGGTCCCGGTGGGAGACGTTCTCGGGTCAAAACCCAAGCGTTTTCTGTTAGATTAATTACAAATATTACAAAAAAATTATTAAAATTTCAAAAATTGAATAAGAAGAAACTGGAATTAGAGGGAAAAACTTGTCGAAATTATTTTTCAATTTTTTACGTAGAAAAAATATAAAAAATTGGGCTCTTGGGCTTTGTAAAATAATCGAGAATTAAAATAAAAAATATTGTTATTGTTATTTTGTTATTATGATTTTGTCATCAGATAATTTTAGAATTTTTTAAAAATGCATTGAACATTGAAATTTTTACATTTTTGATATATGTCGGGTTCGGAATTTTTGAGTTTATAACAAATAATAAAGTATTTTTACCATTTAATATAATTATTATTAATTATGTGACAAATTTAGATTTTTTACGACTGTCAGTATATTTGAAAATTTTTACTTTCTTTCAAGTTTTCCTTCATAGAAAGTTTTACGACTGGTTAATTTGACAGCTACGATTTGAATTTTTATTGTACATTTAAACCTTTTCCAGGTAGGATTTTTGATATTTTTAACAATTTTTAGGCATTCACATGAAATGTTTTAATTTTAATTTTCTTGTACTAAACGTCGAGCACCAAACCTACGCTATCAAACAACTTCAGGTCAAGAATTACTCAGCAACTTCCCATTCTCGTTGCTCTTCCTTAGTCAGTCAACAAAGTTAAAATTAATGTTTTTGGGAATTTCAATTTCAATGCCACCTTTGTCAAATTTGTCACTTTGGCAGATTTGACATTTTTTAAAAGTCCTACAAAAAATCGTTTGACATTAATAATAGTGAGTGCAAAATTTGTGGCTGACAGTGAATGGTTGAAGATCAATACAAAAGTGAATCAATTCCAAAAAATTAAATCAAAAAAATCGAAAATAAAATTCGCAAAAATATCAACAATCAAGAAAGAACAAATTTTTTTGTAAATTTGTGAAAAGAATGTCAAAATTCAGAAAGGCCATAAATGCAAGTTTATCAAAAATTGGACAGAATATCAAAAACAAACAAATATAGCAAATTCGATTTTTTGCAAAAAATTCCAACGAATTTTATCAAAATATCGAGACGAAATTTTTAAAAATTGTGTGTAAAGTGCAAAAAATGCAACTTTGCAAGGGAATCAATAAATATTGAAAATAAAAATTACAAAAAAACTATTGAATTTTTGCAATTTTTTAATTTTATATTTTTCGAAAATGGTTTTTAGTTTAGTACCAATTAGTCACAGTTTTTTTATGTACCTACAACAAATGTTAATTTAAAAAAATCCAAAAAATCAAAAAATTCAAAAAATGTACTTACCAGCGTGCAATATCCCCAGCCCGTTGCAGCTCCACACGACGGCGTAGTTGTCGTAGTCGGTGTTCAGAACCACCAGCGTCGTTTCGGTGGCGAGCGGCGTCGTCGCGTACTTCACCTGAAACTTACCGACGCCCTCTCGCGACGTCTGCAAGATGCTGCCGGTGACCACGCGCTTCACGCCCGTGCTGAAACAAACGCTCGCAAATCCAACCCTACACGATTCGAATCGTACTCACAGCCTGCTGGTGTACTCGTTAGATATGTAGATGCGTCCAGACGCCGCCTTGGCGTAATCGGTCACCACGCACCGGGCCCCAACCTCCGTGAACGTAAAGTACCTCTCCGCCTCGTACCATTTCCCCAAGAAGCGGTTCATGTCGAAGTCCTCCATCGGCGTGTACTCCGGACAGAAGCCCAAACTGGGTATCTGCGCCGTCGCGACGGCGACGCACGCCGCGAACAAAACACAAACTCCCGCGACGCCCATCGTTACGGATTGACGCCTGGACCGCGATCCCCGCGTATATATATACGTCACCGGCGAACCGTTACACCAGAAATTAATTCGATTGATTCAACTGGGTCCGAGATGTGTGTCAGACGCGCACGGGCCCCGGGGGCGTTTCGGTGCCGGCGCGGGACGTGCGCTGTTTACTCAAAACGATAGATTTGTTGTTAATTTGCGACAATTTGTCAAAGGCGGTCGAGCCAATGACCCTGTTTGGCCGCCTGAACTTGATCTTCGCGTTTCGATTCGTTAAGGTGCGGTTTTAATCACCACATGGCGATTCGATACTAATTTTTAATTCACAAGGACAACAAATTAATTAATCGATAATTTTTTCTGTCTACGATTCCATAGTAAATTATTGAGAAATCACCATAATTAGTAATAATTTTATTAATTGATTAATTTCAAAAAAAAAATTGTTGAGCGTTTCCATGCTTGCAAAGTGAACATATGTTAACTGGGCGGGCAAATTATAGAAAACGTCGAAACTTAAAACGGTGTAAGAGGCGTTCCCACAACGCCAGAGACGCATCTCGCACTGTACGCCGACGACACCGTCGTTTTTTTCTGATCGATCCACTCGAAGAACACCTGAAGGAAGCTGCAAGAAACCGCCAGGGGATTGGAAGATTGATTTCGGTTATGGAGGATCGAAATCAACCTCGAGAAGAGCACCGCCATCGTCATTGGGAAGAAGAGGACGGATCCGCGAACCCGACGACGAAATTCACAAGTCAAAGTCACACTTGATTCTAAGCTCACCTGGAAGCGGCATATCGTATCAGTCATCGCTAGAACCAAAGGAACGTTTGCGTCACTCTACAGAATTAATCTTAATTTTGTTAACAAAATTAAGTTTTGCAAGTTAATCATCAGACCTGCGATGACGTACGCCGCTTCCGTCTGACAAATTGCTGCTGATACGTATATGAAGAAGCTTCAGGTAGTGCAGAACAAGATCCCACGAACGGCTTTCAATGCTCCGTGGTTCGTCGGGAATGAACAATTACCTGGAGACCGAAGATCAACGAATGGATAAAGGAAGCCGCTGTTCGACTACACAGTAATACGGAAACCCACCCAAACCCACTCACACATTGGCAAACTGCGACGAACAGATTCAGCACAGCCACAATAGGCCAAGGATGTTTCTCAACTTGCTCCGCGAAGTTGTTCGCAATCGGACTGAATCTAAACTCATCAACTCCCGTCAATTCCGAGATGAAGGAGGTACTTTGGTTTCCAAAGGACTCCACATTGACAAGGAGAAGAAGTAAAAAAATGTCAAAACGGTGTCGCAGGCATTCAACCGCCGAAAGTAAACACTGGCAAAATAACAAAGTCAACCGATGAAAAAGCTCCCGAAAAGCTCAAAGATATGACAGCTCCAAGGCACCCTCTAACAGGTACTGTGATTATGTGCGTTTTTTAAACGACATACGTGAAAGTGTCCGGGCGGCCAATCCTGACTTGTCTTAGGATGGGGTACTAGAGAGTACAATGCATACAAACAAACGGACGCTTACAAGTTGTTCACTCAACAACAAACTGAAAAAAACATTGAAAGAAGCTAAGGAAGAAGTGCCTAAAACCGCTAGTGTCTATATCAATAATTGAACTTCTCTCATGTACATAACAATAACGAAACAGATTTTTCCAATTTTGACAACAACAACATTTCCGGTGGTCACTGAAGAATTCTTCGATCACAACAAGACCAGCCGCGCAGAACTAAGACAACTCAGGAAGTCAAAAACCGATTATGAACAGCAAAATTCGATTTTGCAGAAAATATTGAAAATATTGAAGAATTGGAGACTGAGGTTCTGTTGGCGAAGAAAAATAATAATTCACTGCAACAACATCAAGACTATTAGACGTTGTGCTTCATCAGTGCAATTATTTCATTTCTTAATTTTAACTTTTTAACCTTTTTTGACTGGTTTCGGTAATGAGGTTATGACCTTCGGTTTTTCGTGGTACTTCCATGCTGTCTTCGTCAGATTCGAAGATGTTCCATTTTTAATTTTCCTTAAAATAATTGGGTTGGGTTGGGATAAGATTCCTGTAAATTAATCTGATTATTTACCACGTCTAAAGTTAATTGTTGGTGATCGTGATTCACTTGGTCTAATAGAAAGGCTGCGGAGAAAATTAAAAAATGGCTGCACGTAGAGTAACATTAATAGTTGAAGTAAATGGGACATTAAATGTCGACCATTTCGAAGGCATTTGACGAATTATTTTGCACGTGACAGTGTGGTCGTCCTAGTTACATTTATTTTATCTTTTAATGATATTTATTTAAAAGATTAAAGTACATACAATTCTGCTGAATCATTACAATCGTTTCAAAAAGATTACTAAAATCGTAGATTATCCAAATTAACAAAATTGCAATTAACAAATAAAAAAATACAAACTTGCATCACAGCAGTAGAAGCCACGTCAGAAATATTTAGCTCTGAAAATCCTGAAAATTAAGGATAATAGTTGACCAACTAAACTAGTAATTATAATCGAAACATATTTTAGTGATACTGTATAAACTTTAAAAAATGCTATTGCACAATACTAGTTTTGACGTATTTGAGGGAAAAAATCAGGAGAGTGTTGCCTTATTGATGATTTTAAGCTTTCCACTTACTTCAATTTTGAGAATCTTCCTCCAATTGATTATTTCCTTTTTGTCGACATGTCAGTGGTTTCCTTGTTGTGCTTTGATATCCTAAACTACTGCTATGGCCACCTACTGTCTTATAGGTTCAACCCATCAAAACCCAACCTAACCCAAACCAACTCAACCCAACCCAATCCAATGCAACCTAATACAACCCAACCCAAATCTCCTCTACATCTTTGTATTATATTGTTGATTGGTCATCCTTCCTGAACGTCCAAAGTCCAAAAATAACAGTAGGACTAGTCACAGTCTTATATAGTTTTGGTGCCAGTCTTCGTTCTGCATTCTTGTACGCCTGGCCCTCCATTAAATACAATTTCCAGATATTTAAATCTTTTTACGTACTTTTATAATTCTCCTCCAATTGATTTTACCTCTTTATCTATATATCAGTAATTTCCTTGGTGCCATTTCGTATTCCAAACTACTGCTAACCCACCTAATTCCTTATAAATTCAATCCACCCCACCCCAACATAACCCAACGCAACCTACCCCAACCCAACTCAATCCAACCCAACCCAATCCAACCCAACCCAAATTTCCTCTATTTGTTTACGTAGATTATTCTATTATTTAAACCCAACGCAACCTACCCCAACCCAACTCAATCCAACCCAACCCAATCCAACCCAATCCAAATTTCCTCTATTTGTTTACGTAGAATGTTCTTGTTTCCTTTATGATAATTATATTATTGATTGGTCATCCTTTCTGAAAGTCTAAAGTTCAAAAATAACAGTTGGACTAGCCACAGTCTTATGTAGTCGTGGTGCTTTTTTACGCTTGGTCCTTCCTTAAACGCCATTTCCAGATATTTCCATTCAACTTCCTTCAATTTTTAGAATCGTCCTCCATTTGATGTCACATGAACGCCTTCCACCATTATACTTCCTTTTCGTTGTGTGCATGAGAAAGTAAAAAATGGTCACTCCAGAACTCGTTTGACACATCTTCAAGATTGGGAAGTATTACAAAAAAAAGTTAATACAACGTGAGCCTATATGCAATATTTCCAGTGCCATGGCGAAGGATTGATTCGGACAAAATAATTTGAAAGATAATGTCACAAATTTGATGCTGTTGGGTTCCTCGCCCACATTCTCATTGCCAGCATTATCCATATCCACGTCATGGACGATGTTTAACTCCGGTTCTTCATTTTCCGATTCCCGAAATATAGTACGCCTTCCTTTTTCCTAATAAAATTATGAAGTACACAAACATTGTTGATTTTATTTTTATCTGCATTGTTGGATTTCATAGAACACGAAATTTTTTGCATATAATTCCAAACGTGCACTTTACAGTCTTCCTGGCGCTGTTGATCACCATTTTCATTCGAATAATTTTATTCCCAGCTTTTGTTAGTTGAAATGTTTAGTCATTGATGTGATGTGATGTGTATTCGAATATTTTTCTCTTTACTATATTTATGTGAATGGTCTCATTGACTAATACATTTTATTTTATTCGAAAATTTTCTTTTCATATCATTTTGACAACTTGTCGAAATATATCGCGAACTTCGTGTCATTTATGGGTCAGATGTGATACTGAATGAAAAATATTTTAAAATTGCAATTCGAAAATTTCGTATATTGTTTGTTTCTCTTCCCACACCCGGTTCATGTGTGATTATTTTTCATCTGTTCGGATTTATTGCGATCAAGAGAAAATATAGCAGGTTTTCCAAAACAATACACAGCAATAGATAGCAATAGACATAACGTGAAGTTTTTTCCAAACCAACCCAAAACAACTCAACTCAATCAAACTCAAACCTAACACATTCCATTGCAAACCAAACACAATAAAATAGATAAATAAAAACAAAATTATTACTCGTTATTTTTTCTGTAAAACGTATAACTCAATCAACTCTGATCCAACTGGGCTCAACTTAATTTAACTCAACCCAACCACATTCCAATCCAACCCAATCCAAGTAGTTTCGGTTCAAAAACATGTTGTCGAATAAAACAGTTTTAGTATCATGAATGTTTATTCCAATAATTGGAACAGCTACATACACGACGTGGCGAACTAGTCTTATAGTAAAAATAAATCGTAGGCCAAACTTTAAAATGTATACAAACATTCGCTGAAGGTATGTCGGCACACCATCTTATTTATTATCAATCTCACTTTACGTGCACGTCCGCAACGATAATCATTGGATGGATACTTTGCTCGACCTATGCCGTGCATGGCATTATTCTACTTTGAGTTAAGGTCGAAATTCCGGCCTTTGATTGCGTATTGTCGTAAACAAGTTTTTTATCGGACGGATGACCAATGATAGTAAATTAGAGTAAAAAACGGCAATACTGCGCAAAGTCGCTTAACGATAAACAAGGAAGTACGCAAATGAATAAGGATAACTAAAACTCTCGGCTCTTGAACGCTATCGAAATTTTGCAGGTGCGAGTTTTTTACTTAGTCCCTGGCAAGTACGTTCGATTGTCATTGGACGGATCTTTTTGTCGAACCTATGCCGTGCACGGTATTATTTTACATTGCCGTGTTGTATGGTCCAAAACATGTTTTTTATTCCGGGGATGACCAATGATAGTAATTTAGAGTAAAAAACGGCAATACTGCGCCAAATCATTTAGCGATAAACAAGGAACGCTGAACGAATAAGGATATCTAAAATACGAGTTTTTTATTTAGTTCGTATCATGTAATTCGATTGACTGTGCACTAAGATTGAAACGCAATGAAATCCCTATAAATACCACAGCATTTAAACTAGAAATCGTTCGAATATTTAAATATATTTTAATAATAAATACCCCAAGCCAAAGAATTTTATTTTGTCTGCGATAAGGCCACACTTTGAATGACAGTGCATATTGTTTGAATGAGATATTTTTTATTTTTTATACGAGGGGCGATCATTATTTAGCGTCCTTGACATAGTAGAGTTCGAGTGACGTTGAATCGATTTGAGACATTAAAGTATTAAATATTTGTTGTTACGTTGGTTCAATTGTAGTTTTGTTACCTGTCACCTGTTGAAATAATTTAGAGAAATTCTAAAAATCGGAGGTTCGTGCAGTTATGAAATACTTGCAAAAGAAAGGGTTGACGCCAAAAGAAATTGATGAAAACATGGTAGGTGTATTAAGTTAGGGTGCCAGGTGGTAAAAAATATGTTTCGAGAATTTAAACTGGGAAGACAAACATGGGAACGTGCGAAGGGTGGTGGACGACCAGTGACTGTGACTACCCAAGAAAATGTTAATCGTATACGACCTGGTAATGACAGATAGACGACTGACCATTCGCCCAATAGCTGAAATTACGATTTTTTTTGTGGTACTATAGAAAATATTTTAACAACTATTTTGACCTGAAAAATGTAAATCGTCAATTATTGCTGTTTCAATTCCCACCACGTTTTTGTTTTTCAATTTATATCTTCGATTTATTAACACTAGAAAACGTCATAGCACAATTTTTCAAAAATAAGTTCTGTGAACCAATTGAAAATACAACTGTAATATTTTCCACGAAACATATAACTAGTTGGGTTGGGTTGGGTTAAGTTGGGTTTGTTTGCTTTAATTAAATTGTCGTCATGTCGAGTTAGATTGGATTAAGTCCAGTGGGATACAAATGGGTCGTGTTGGGTTGATTAACCCAATCCAACCAACTTGAATCCAACTGTACTCGACTCGATCCAACTCAATACGACCACAATCCAATCCAACCCGACCTGACCCAATGAAACTAAACCCAACCCAATTCAACTCGACCCGACCCAATGAAACTAAACCCGACCAAACCAAATCCGAAAAAGTAAACTAGTAAAATGGAAATAACACGAATCAAATTGAAATGACACAAATATAATTATTTATAATACATTTAATTTGCAAATAAAACCCAACCCAACCCAACCAAACCACTAGAATCCAACTAGACTTTTTAGACCGGAGTTTTCTTGGGAAAGGTCGCATTAAACGAACTTGCGGTGGGAAAGCTTCGCCACAGAAATAGCTCACCATTCATCCTCATTATAAGATTAATCGAAAAATACATTGTTTTAGCAACAGACATAATGACGTCATGAATTTATTTGTAGGTGTAGGGTTGGAGGGGTCGGGCGTCTAGTATATTTCGTGACGAATTTTATTTAATTTATTTCCATGTGATTTATCGGTATTTTCATATAAATTGGTTGTAGTAGAGTACGTCCCAAATTGCAGAAAGTTTGGATTACTTTCTCTGCTCGATTTAAATTGTCTTTTTTGCCTTTGCGTTCAATAACTTTACAAGTCTTTACATAACATCACAATGATCCAAAAGTTACTTCAGATGATTGCAAGATTGTTCCAGATTTATAAAAATCTGAAAACCCTTGACCACTACAAAAATTGCAAGTCGTTTAAAAAGACTTGGTGGACCACCAAGTGTCGAGTCATTGAAAATATCTTAAAATATTCTGCGAGCTTTAACTACCTCGCGAGTTACTTACAATTAAAAAATTAATCAATTTTGTTCCGACAAAGAGTTGCGAAAAATCCAAAACCATTCAACATTGAATGCATTGAATTTCTGAAGACGTTACTCGCCCCGATGAAGGTAAATAATTGTTGACGAAAATGCAGCTTCATTCCTTCCTCTCCGAAAGACTCAACGTAGATCGATTATCGCAGCTCACTAAGTTCGATTTGAATTGGCAGAAGTTTTTATAACAGACGAAGGTCGAGTTGAATGGCAATAATGCATGAAATTGTAATATAGTAAAAGTACATAATAGTTATTTAGAGAAAAAATGATTAAAACTTACTGTATTTAATCTTGGTCTGGGTCTGGGTTTGGCAGAATAAAATTAAAAAAACTTTAATAATTGCACTAACAGAGCCGTGGATTTTTTTATGTCAGTAATACATTCACGCTTATTCACAAATTTAATAATTTCAACTGTTTGAAATTTTGAATTTAATTCAGATACTAATGTAGAATATCGTAGTGTTGGTCACTATCGCCAAAAATTACGCAATTTAAATTTCAATACGTGTTTCGAGATGGGCACAAATTGAGGTTTCCTTAGAACTACAACCCGCTTTCGTGCGACATCTTCTAACGGAGATAACAGAGATCAAGCAAACTACGATTTCCGGCTAAAGTATGTATGATGTTGAAAAATTAAATTTCCCCCCTCTTTGCACAACATGTCAGATTACGTCCAGTCGAAGTATCAATTTTTTTTTGTTGAACGGTTAAGTAGGAAAAAACTTGTAATGTAATATCCGTTAGATATCGCAAAAGTCTGGTTGTAACAATGATATTTATTTTTTCCCGCCAAGCGGTGCCATGAGGGCTCTGGAAACGATCAAATAAGTTTGACAAATTTGATTGTCAAACTTTACATTTTCATCACAACAAAATGTAGATTGTTTGGTTTGACAAAAGCATAAAGTATGGCAACAAATTTGATAGTTTCCAGGGTCCTATAGATAACACAGGGGACTTTGGCACCGATAGTAGTTAAATGGCACCAAAAACCTAAACACTTAAAAACGCTTAATCCACGAAGATCACAAATGAATTAATCGATAAATTTTTCTGTCTACGAAAAATTACAATAATTTCAGTTAAATTATACGATCAACTGCAAGCTTTAACGTAAATCGCAATCGAAATTTAATTTAAAAATCGCGCCTTGAAAGCACATGTTGTTTCTTCGCAACGTCGTCTTTCCGCCAGTGGCGCTCTTTTCGATTAGTTCGTTTGTGCATCAAAATGGTACGTAAACAAATCCTCGTTTTTCTCAATCATCCATCGATAAATTTGCAATAATCCAACGATGTAACCTTGTTCATTCAACGACTTAGTTTATAAATCAACAATATGCAATTTTACCGAATTTTAATCTTTTTCGCGAGCATTTCTGTCGACATAACCTCTAACCGTGTTTTGGTTTCAGACTGAAGGAACGGCGACGATACGCACCCGCAAGTTCATGACCAACAGGCTGTTGTGTCGCAAGCAGATGGTCGTGGACGTCCTGCATCCGGGCCAGCCGTCCGTCAAGAAGACGGACATACGAGAAAAACTCGCAAAAATGTACAAGGTTCGTATACGTGGTCTTCTTGTTATTTTAGTTAAATCACCCCTCGTTTTAGGTGACACCCGACGTCGTTTTCGTGTTCGGGTTCAGGACGAACTTCGGCGGTGGCAAATCGACCGGATTCGCGTTGATCTACGACACCTTGGACTTTGCGAAGAAGTTCGAACCGAAACACAGGCTGGCAAGGCACAGTCTCTACGAGAAGAAGCAACAGACGCGCAAGCAGCGCAAGGAACGCAAAAACAGGATGAAGAAGGTGCGCGGCACGAAGAAGAGCAAAGTCGGCGCCGCCGCCAAAAAGGTACGTTTTAATTAATTCGATTCTCGTTCGAAATCTCGATGGTTAAGTTTATTAAATCGTCGTTGTTTTCAGGGTGGAAAGAAATAATCTTCTCCACTGTCGTTAGGTATTTTAGCGATAGTGTTTGGTTTTCGATTTTGATTTGATTGACGGCATGTCTTTAGTGGATTTATTGATTTACTTGTGTTCTTTGCATGTCCCATTCGTCGCTTAATAATAATTTCAGTCAAAAAACAACTTTACGTTTAAGTAATTGCCTTGGAATTCTAACCCCATCCGATTAATTCGCCTTCGTTGCTTCGTCGTGTTACTTAACAACGAACTAACCGGTTATTTCTTGCAATTATGTTATTACATAGAGTTTTTTGTTGCAGTGATCGTCGACAACACCAGGACAATGACGGGGCACTGCTGCGAGTCGTGTATTTATTTTCGGACGTTTGTATTTACATGGACGCAATAAACGAGATCTTAGTGCTGCACGTTGTCTCTCACCTTTTCCAAACAACCTTTTTTTGTTAAACTAGGATTAGGTTAATAAATAAATTATGACATACAAGTAACGTTTATTTAAGAACTGTTATAATTCGTTTGGTTTCACGTTCGCTTTAAGGAAACTTGAAAATGGAGCACTGCAAAAAAAATACTAAATTATTAGACGGGGCCAGCCGTAATTCAAAAAAAAAAATCTTGAGCTAATATTTTTGCTTAGTTTGAAATACATTTATAAAAAAAAAATCAAGTTTTAATGAGTAAATGATCGAGCTTTGACCAATTGACATCGAATGACCCAGATCGATAAACTCACCTTGTAGAGGTGCAGGCACTTCATCATCTCCATAGATTCTTCGCAATTTCTTTGCTTGTCATCTTGAATCGATAAATAAGTATCTGCAAATAATCGGCGTTATCAAAAAATTAATTAAACTTTCGCGACCTACCCGTTTTGCGGAACTTCTCGTAGCAATCGTCTGTGTGCGCGACGAGTTCTTTTTTGTAGACGGACGGGACGTTGTTCGAAATCCACGTTTTCAACTTGTCTTTCTCGAGGACGTTGTTTTCGTTGGTCTGCGCAAAAACGACATATTAAAACAAGTCGTGTGAATTAGTTTGGGAACTTACCACGATCATCTGTTGGAAGACGCACGAGTAATAGTCGCACTGAAAAATAAAATAAATTAAATTAAAGTAAAAATTTGGATTATTAACGTACTTTTAGTGGCTCGTTTTCTGCTTCGGGATCGACGCCAAGCGTTTTCTTGGCCAGGTTGAAAATGCCCGTCGCTCGGTGTTGCACCCTCTCCAGGAAGGTCGTGGTGCCATCGAGGCACTGCTCTTCGTTATTGACGATTGTTTTTGGTCGGATGCAAGTCTCGTCGGCGTACTGGAAAGATTTGACGTAAAATAAAACGAAAATGACCAAAACGTACTATGGTCGACTTATGCATTGCAAATATTTAAAAATTTAAACTTCAAACTTTAGCAAATGTAACTGGTGATGTCGGCTATTTCACATTCCATGGACTCATCAGACCACCACTCATGTTACTGAAGGTGCATCAGTAACATTTGTTAAATTAGTTAAATATAATCCTTAATCTACATTTTTTTTTAATTTTATAAAATTGATGGAATGTAAAAAAATAAATATAATCTATAAATAATAATTTTGACTACGATTAGATATTTTGAAAAAAAATTAAGTGATCAATAAATTAAGCTAATTACTCTAAATACAGACTAAAAATATCTTTTGTCAAGAATTTCAAAAAAAAACTTCGTCTCGGATTGATATTAAGTTGCGTTGGGTCGGCTTGCCTAAAATCTTAAAATGTAAAAAAATTTGGAAAATATAAAAATTGTCAAAATTAACAGTCATAAAATTTAAAAATTATTACAAATGATTAAAAATTACAAAAAAACGTATATTGACGATATCGACGAACAATTTTGAAAAACGTCAAAATGAACAATATTTTAAAAAAATTCAAAAATTATGCAAAATCAAAAATTGGTGAAATAACAAAAAAATGCGAAAGTTGCCTGGAATGTGAAAATATCTTATGAAGCGTGAATCGTGTCCGATATTGACAAATAAAAATATTAAAAGAATTATAGAAGTTCAAAAAAATTGAAAATTCTTCAAATGACAAAAAAATGCCCAAAATATGAATATGTTCTATAGGACAAATAATTTAATATATTGGATCCTTAGAACAAAATCAGGATAAAATGACAAACACACAAAGGTAAACATGCAATTAAAACATAACAACTTTCTCTTGTTGTCTAACTATTACATAAAATCAACCTATGTAAATTAAATTCAGTGCCAACACTTAAAAATTAAAAATGAAATGATTAATTAACATGGTGTGATGTCCATGTTATTGCCACTTTGTCATTTATAACTGGGATGTGATCTACTTGAAAATATTTCATATTACATGATTAGTTGACATGAACTGTCCGAACTGAATGGATTTTGTGTAATAGGCTATAATAGACCATCAATGTTAATTAGGTAGAAATGGCGTGGACTGCCGATGACTTCAAATTAAATAGAAACACGTGAACAGGTCTCCCAGCATGTGCGATATTATCAATCTTTTCATTCGAAATTCGCCGTAGTTATTGTATGAATAACATAGGTTTTATACTTTTGTATGCCAGTAAAAAAAACTAACAACAATGAAATAACAAATAACACAAACGAAAATAATGAAAACCAAATTCACAAACAACGACGACATTAAACCTAATAGAAAATAGATCAACGAAATACCAGTGAAGTCACACATCAATGACGTTTCCTAAATCATGACTCACGACAAGTCACATTTATTTAGTGGTAAACATAGTAAAGCTGCTTCATCATTAATTGAAATAATAAATTTTAGTCGCAAATACGATTTTCCGTTTTATTAAAAAACAACATCGAGGTCAAGTTGGATTAATTCAGCGCAACGTTGACTACATTTTAAACCAGATGATCTCATGTCCATCAAAACTGGGTCATGGAGACGCAAATTGCGATAGTTTTTATATTAAATGCAATTTTCTTTAAAAACATATAAAATAACACGCACACGATTTTTTTTTAATTGAATTTACCGGTGCGAGAACCATGGTCGTCATTTGATCAACATTTTAATTGCAAGTTTAAACAATTCAATTTAAATGGGATAAGGGTAACAAAGTTTTTGTTTTCAAAAACTTACCGCGACGTGGATGGCGAAAACGATCGCGAATATCGTTGATATGAACATCTTGTTTACCGATTTTATTTGCAGTTGTGTTTATGGTGGCAGTCTTTTCGAAACTGGCACATTTTCGCAGAATGCTTCAAAATGGCCTTCGAAACTGTATAATTAACATGAACGTATAGAAAGATCGTAAAAATGCCTATTATGACCGGCTGGCAATTAGCATGTTTAGTAGCCTGTGGTATTTTTTAATGTAATATAATTTATTTCAAAGATAAATTATTAATAAAAAAAAAAACACGTGGCATGTTAGATAAAAATAATTATATACGTAATAATATTATTACACATACAGTTTGTTGTAAATGAAATTTAATTCGTCAAAGAATCATTCCATTCTCGTTGGTACCATGAAATGGGCCAAAACGAGCAACATTTTTATTCACCCAAATTCTCACCGACAAGTAGGTGAGGTTGATGTACTTTTTGCAAAGTCTCAACAAATTTAAATGACTTTTTAAAGCAAAGTAACAAAAAATAGTTGCTTACTATCTTCTGACTGTTGAAGTTTGGATCAAATCCCAGATATATTTGGTAGACTTTTGTGTAAGATTTTTTCTTAAAATTTTCTATTGCTTCAATACTGTTTGGACAAAGTTACCCTGACATGTTTCAAACGAGGATGAGGAGAATTACATTGTGTCCAATAAAAATAAGAACATTTGGAATTTTCAGTAAATGATTTGTTTATTTTTACCTATTACATGATTACTTATCCAGGAAAAATGTATAAATATAGAAATTGTAACAAAGTTTAAATATAATCGATGAATGGTTAACCTTAAAAATTAGGCTCTTTATTTAGTCCAGTAACCTAAATACTGCCAAAGTGTCAAATATTTTAAAAACATGTGATATTTATATTAACGTGCAGATTAATTAGATAATCTTTCAAAATGTGATGATCAATTAAAATGAGAAAGAACGTCGAAAATTAATACTAGAAGTTCTTATTTTTATTCATGTACAGAGAAGTAAATCATATTTTTCATTTTTAAATGGTAAGATCAGGTCTAATGAGGAATATTGTGGATCCGTCAAATATTCCACAATAACTGGACAGCAAAAGTTTTTGCCAGTTAAGACTAAGAATAAAAAGAATATTGAAAGAATTTGATAGCTTATGCTTTCAAAGACTGGTAGCTGGTTCTGGTTCTTTATTTCATGTTAAATAACAGTTTTTGGTCCTAATAAATGTTTAAAATATTGGTGCCAGAAATTGCCTAATCATCTTCATAATTTTCATTGCTTCTAATTGCAAGGTATCTTTTTTCCAGACTGATTTTTTGACAGTATCTTTTATCATTTCAGTCCACCATGGTGTTTGCTTCGCATTTTTAGCTGTACTGCGAAATCAACACGTTTGCTTTGCTGCTCTAGTATAGCCTGCTTAAATATCTTCCATGGATAATCAAAACGTAGATCATTTTTTTTACATTTAATTCCAATGTTAGATCTACTAAGTTCTTAACATTTTTGATGGGTACCTTTTCTTTCTTCGTCTTTTCATTCTTTAAGTTTTGTTTCGTTTCGAAAGTGTTGCATCAGAAATTGCAAAACGTATTTCCCACAAACCCATTTTTTGTCCACGAACTAATAAAGTTGAGAAGTTGATTTTTTTTATTGGAGCTGATGAATATTCGTGAGATTTAATACAAAAAAAAACCTTTTTGTAACATCGGCAAAGATTTCATAGCACTAAACGTAGCAACGGCTACGCCAATTTTTCAAAATTTGCGAATTAACTGGAAAACGAAATAACTAGAAATACGTTTATTAACTAAAACTTGCTTTGAACATTTTAACGGCGAGATTGATCAACACCTTACTCAGTGTTGACCCATTTGAGAAATCGCTGCAGCAACTCCATCATGAACTTGGCCGCCCTGTCGAAGAACCCATCCTGCTGGTCCTTGCCGTTTTTCGGCACGTCCATACCCATGTCGTTCACCTCCGATTGGCGCCTGTTGCGAATCAAGTGCTCGGCGCCGAATTCCCCGCTCCTGATGGCGGCCGCGAGCTGTTTGTCCTGGTGCAGGAACTCGACGAATTTATTCAACAGATTTTCGTTGCCGTCGAGTTCGTTGTTAATCGCCGGCGCCTACAACAACATTCAATAACTTACCACTTACTTTAGTTCCGTTACTTACCCCAACGACGTAGCCAAGGAGGCTAATCGACGCCAACGCGACGACGATTCTGATCGACATTGTTTCGTTTTGTTAAATACACGCCCGGAAATAAAACGTGCGATGGGTTTTTGTCCCATTTATAGGCACATGTGGCCGTGGCCGTGGCCGTCAGCGATTGCACAACTCGAAAATTACTGGAATTGATTCATTTCCGGCATATTGTTGATCGTTTGTCGAATCGTCAACTGACGAATCGCGAGATCCGCACGGAAGCCAATTAAATCGCAAGGATGTTATTTGTTTCGGACCTATTAATTTATTCAAGAGCCGTGAGGCATAGCTTTGAATTGTGGAAATTTAATATCGGTGATTGTAGTTCATCATAAACAGAAATATAATTTCAGTGTTTTTCAATTGGGATTTTGGTTGCAAGTTTGAACTCGTCCAGTTTCAAAAGCAAAAAAATGGACATATGCCGTCCAGGACTTTATTTTGGAGAATTCGATTCTCTACAATTTTATTTATGTGCAATTTTGTCGTATCTCGCACCGTTGCGGCAGCGTTTCGAAAAAATCTGCGTGCCGCACGACGTGCAAAAGTCCGAGTCTCCGACGGATAGTTTGGCGGGTTTCGCTCGATCGGCGACGCAACTTTCGCCCGTTAAGTGCACGTTAAGCGCTCCGCGCCACAAAACACGATACGCAGCGAAAATGGTCGTTCGTATGGAAAAAATTACTTGAACAAAGTTGCGGAGAATTAAATTTGCAGATGGAATTGAATGACGAGGCATATCTGCCTCCAACCGTTTCGAAGGTGCAGTCGATAAACATTTTGCGAAACGTTTTGCAACTTTGAACTCGCCCACTTTCAAAAGCAAAAAAAAATAGACATATGCCGTCGCGCACTTTATTTTGTAGAATTCGATTCTCTACAACTTTATTTATGTGCAATTTTGTCGTATCTCGCACCGTTGCGGCAGCGTTTCGAAAAAATCTGCGTGCCGCACGACGTGCAAAAGTCCGAGTCTCCGACGGATAGTTTGGCGGGTTTCGCACGATCGGCGACGCAACTTTCGCCCGTTAAGTGCACGTTAAGCGCTCCGCGCCACAAAACACGATACGCAGCGAAAATGGTCGTTCGTATGGAAAAAATTACTTGAAAAAAGTTGCGGAGAATTAAATTTGCAAATGGAATCGAATGACGAGGCTAATCTGCCTCCAACCGTTTCGAAGGTGCAGTCGATAAACATTTTGCGAAACGTTTTGCAACTTTGAACTCGTCCACTTTCAAAAGCAAAAAAAAAATAGACATATGCCGTCGCGCACTTTATTTTGGAGAATTCGATTCTCTACAACTTTATTTATGTGCAATTTTGTCGTATGTCGCACCCTTGCGGCAGCGTTTCGAAAAAACTCAGCGTACTGCACGACGTCATTCGATGTGCAAAAGTCCGAGGCTCGCAGGAATAGTTTGGCGGGATTCGCTCGATCGGTGACGCAACTTCCTACGGTCAATTGCACGTTAAGTGCCCAGCGCCACAAAACTCGATAAGGAGCGTGTGAAAAAAATAATATGAACAAAGTTGTGAAGAATTAAATTTGCAAATGGAATTGAATGACAAGGCATATCTGTCTCCAACCGTTTCGAAGCTGGAGTCGAATGTACACGACGATACATTACTTCCGTCTCAGATTAATAAAACAAAACCTTACAAGTAAATTGGATATATTTAATTAAAACGAACGTTATTAACCAATAGGACATATGCATCGATACCCATACAAAACAAATTTCTGTAAAAATACTTTTCTCGACGGGAATGTTTCAATCTAAGACACGTTGTTGAAAGACAAAGTTTCGTAATTTCTACCACGTGACGAACACACAAACACTGTACAAACGTTGACAGTATCCTACGTTTACTCACTAAAAATCAGAACGAAAACTAAAAATCAGTTTCGGTTCTACTGGCAGTTTAGTTTCTAGTTACAAAAATATGATTCGATGTAATGAGCGGTTGCGCGACGCGGTCGCAATTGACTTGATTAACGATCGTTGAAACGCGAGATACAAGATATTCGATAGAGATACAATTTAGAGATTTAGAACTTACGATTATTTAACTAGACATGGCGCAGTGTCAACAATAAATACATTTCGATGGCAAACAAGGCGGAAAGCGTAACAAACTCAAAAATTACAGCGACTTAACAACTAGATAAATTTGGATCGTTTTGTGTGATCGGATTGCACTACGGAATCATATTTCGTTGATTAATCTAACGATTGATTAAAATAATAATGCTAGGAGCGGTGTTCTCAATGGCGCTTGGTGAATTTGACGAGGCGCGTCAGCATGCTCGTTATGCACGGGATCTGCTTCTGGGCGTGCATGTGCGGCGTGTCGGGCGTGTTGCTCTCGTAGTCGAGGGCGACGCGCTGACAGACGAATGTGAGCAGAGTCAGCAGGTCGAACTCGAAGCCGTTTTCTTTGAACTCGTCGCAGAGCGCCTGCACGAACCACGAGCCACGAGTGGTGTTGCGCCAGGAGAAGTGACCTGAGAAAAATTAAATAATATTAAATTTAGTTGTAGTTTGTAATCGATGTTTAAAGTTGGGGATTCAGCCGTTGTCGCAAATAAATTGCTACCACTTGGAAACTAGAGCATGGCCTTGTCAGCCAGAACTTGAGGAGGAGGCAGTAGCGGTATTACGAATGACCTCTAAAACTAACCCGCTACCAGAGACGGATATTAACATCGGTCCGATATTTACTGCACATAAACAAGAACTTGTGGCCCTGTTAAATAAATGCACATGGAACATGACATCGAAACGACGATAATCGGTGAATTGACAATATTTCTGCTGCAACCCCTTAATTATTAATAATAATTAACTAATCGAAAAAACGCCTATCTAACAAAAGTTCATGGTGTATATTTGTTAATGCTGATTACAACTTTTAAACTATTACCCGGTATTGTTGAATATGCAATCAGAAAATCGGCGTGCGACGGAATCCTGTAGGAATAAGCGACACCGTCGGTTTCAGTCCTCGAAAGTGTAACGCCCGGATCCAGATGATCACCTTGACAAGCTTGTATGAAGAATAATTTCGGTTTTCCTATAACAAAAATCCTGTGTGACTAAACAATTATTATTCATTGAAAATACATCGATGGGTTTTTCCAGTTTCGTTAAGAACATCACCAAGGGGAGCTCCAATGAGTCATTTTATACGTTTAATTTAAAACATTGAGTCATATCAATTTATGCAATGACGATAATGTAAGCAGCGCAATCGAATGCAATGTTTGTGTTAAGATAAAATACTGATAAGAAACATCCGGGATTTACCTGCCAACGTAGGAACTTGATCGGCGGTGAAACGATACCACAAAGAATCCGGCTTGTACGAGTTATCCTTGGCGTACAACACCCCCATCTCGCCGTGCGTCAGCACCGTCAGAATGAAGCAATCGTGGTCGGAATGATCCAACTTGCTTACTAAAAAAATTGAAACGTCAACCCCCCATAGAAACAAATCGATGGAAACTTACTTTCTTCGAGCTTATCCAAGATTTCTTGCCGCTCGAGGTCGTGATACGTGACCACGTCGAAGTGCAGCTTCTTGAGACGGTCCTCGAAGTTGCCGCAATCGACCTGCGTGCCAGATCTAGCCTTGAGGCCGGGGATTTTGAAGTACTCGTGGTTGAAAATCACCGCGAGGCCTCGCTTCTGGTGATCCATTTTGTAGTATCTGGAATTGCGATCGGTGGGCATGTGGGCCACGACGTTCGGCTTCGCGAATCTAGAAGAATGGGGTGATTACTGAAAATCGGGATCGAGATAGAATTGATTACCTGGTGTTGCCCAAAGCGTCGCCTTCGTCGGGGGGCGAGCCGTTCACGCCGACGTCGCCGTTTCCGTTGCGAGAGTCTCCCGATTCCATTTCGCGAAATTCGACGAACACGTTGATTTCTTAACCGTTTATTATGACGCAAGACACAATAGGGTTCTTTGTTGTGTTTGTATCCTTGTTCATGTGTCGCAAATTCGGCATTTACCTCCCACTTATCGGGTCGTTTGGACTAATTGTCATTAACGCGACGCGTTAATAAATTAAATAAATCGTCGAAACAAATTTGATTTTAATCCTCGAAGCTTCGTCATATGATATTAGGTTTAGTTTCACAATTTTGACTTCATTTATACGATTTTTTTACACTCGAAATTAGTGCTATTACACCGTTGCGCTTTCGCACTACTTTAGCCAAACAATTTGAATTTTCATAATATAATCAAATCGCCCTAGTTAGCATCGACAGTGAACGCCATTATAGTTAACAAATAAAATAAATGTCAAAAAAATATGATTTAAATTCTTCAAGCCTCGTCCTATGGCATTACGGTTAGTATTACAATTTTTAATTAACGATTTTATCCAACAAATACCCCGAATTGGTGTTCTTACACCGTTAAGCCTTCCCAATATTATTCCTTTAACCTAATATTAATTCATGTGAGCTGTTGTTAAATATGTGCTGTCATTGACAGTGATACGTTTTAAAAACTCAAACAAAACAAGTTGCGTATAACAATTTTATTTACATCAACCTACCGATATAATCAGACCGTTTCAATTTGGGTTTCAAGGTGGGCCATTGGACCACGACGTTATCGGCGACGTACGTCAGTATCTTGCCGCTCAAAGAAAACGTCTTCGTGCGGCAGAAACTCTCGACGAACACTATCCTTGTGTCGCAGACGAACGCCACTTTTAAAGCTAAAGCGACCACGCAAATCGGAATGCACGTGCCTGGTCCATTGCACAATATAACGTCCGGGGATATCTTACAAACTACGGGGATGCAGCGCACTGTAGCCCATATCGTCGTGAGCACCGACGTCAAATACGACTGGTTTACAACGCGACTCCTCGGTATTTTCACGATGTGATAATCCGTAGAGTCTTTGCGCTCGCTTTGTTCGACTTTAGATAGACTCGTCGTGTCCGTGTCGGCCATCACGTAATATCTGGGGGAGTACTTGGTGACGTCTAGGGTTTTCACCAACGTCAACATTTCGGTGGTGTGGCCTCCTGATCCGATGCATATTAGGGTTTTAGCCGGACGGGTTCGTGACTTTTGGGCGGTTTTCGTGTGCCCCGTCGTTATTTTGTGTATCACGTATAGTGTCCTCGATAGAATTAGGAGAATTATTAGAATTGTTAGTTCTAGTGCGAAAGTGTCTGGAAATTAATCGGTGAAGATGATTTTATTATTAAATTGGTTTTTACCTTCCATCATTTGGGAGTTAAGATGTTATTGTCTGGTGTGTGTACGTTGTTTGCATATTCACCGGATAAATCGTTAAAAATTAAATATTTACGACTGCGCGTGTTAAAGATTCGCAGGATCGCCGATAGATTGCGATAATGATTGTCAAGGATGCGAGGATCGCCAACGTAAAATGAGAAAGTTCCCCTAGGTGCAGGATCAAAACTTATAAACACAAAGTTCCCTGTTCTTGGTGTGCACTGAACTTTCTTATGCTTATACAGCATTGAATTTAAAAACAGTAATTTAATTAATTTTATCTACGACTAATATATAATGGAAGTATTATATTTGTGGCTTTTGAACAATAATGCCATATATGTCCTTATTCCCTCTTACTCTCCAATTTCAAAATTTCTCAAATTAAATAAATTTGTGAATTTTTGATTTGGAAAAGTATAGTAAACTACGAGCGTTTTTAAATAGAAAACCTGAAGGATTTCAAGCAAAGAAGTCTTCCACTCTGACTCCGGAACAAATTGGGAAATTTATTGACGAAGCTCCTGATCAAATTTTCCTTTCACATAAGGTAAATCTACATATGTACTCTGATCTATTCAAAAGCTAATATTCTTATTATTGCTTCAGGTTATATTATTTATTGGAATTATGTGCGCATGCCGCTCAAGCGAGCTTTATGAAATGAATATAGAAGACGCGAAGGATCTCCAAACAATTATTAATAACAATACCCAAGACTAAAGCAAAAATTACCATATCACTACATCACAATATCACAATAACGTAAAGTTTCTAAATTATCAAAAAAAAAAACAAATTCGCAGACATTGGTAAACAACTTGCCAAATCCTCAAAGTTTGTACATTGATGGATTAAAGCGTCGTTGGAGATCTACACAGGTAGCTGAAGGTTACATTGATCAGTCTATGAGAAACAAAGCAACTACAGCAGATGCTATTGCTAAACTGATAAATAGTAATGACGCATCTTCTTCTTTACAGCAATCCAAATTCCAAATCTTTGTATTGAAAACTCTTCCAAGGTTATTGATAGTTCGCGACCATTTCAGTTTATTAATTGTACTGTAAATAATAAAGTTGTTCATTAAAAATCTCAAATTTATTTATTTTAGTAATAATGGCTAATTCAGCTTATTAATTGTACTGTAAATAATAAAGTTGTTCATTAAAAATCTCAAATTTATTTATTTTAGTGATAATGGCTAATTCAGTTTATTAATTGTACTGTAAATAATAAAGTTGTTCATTAAAAATCTCAAATTTATTTATTTTAGTAATAATGGCTAATTAAGTTTATTAATTGTACTGTAAATAATAAAGTTGTTCATTAAAAATCTCAAATTTATTTATTTTAGTAATAATGGCTAATTAAGTTTATTAATTGTACTGTAAATAATAAAGTTGTTCATTAAAAATCTCAAATTTATTTATTTTAGCAATAATGGCTGTTATTCCCTCGCGCTGCGCGCTCGGTTCGCAAATACTTTTCCTCGGGAATAATAGCTATCATTATTGGCTCGTGGTATAATCTACTATGAAAGTAAAATGTCAGTTTTATTATAACTTTTGTATTTTTTTTCAATATACTAAACAAATAATTATATAACAAGAAACACAATCAAACATATATCCAAAAGCTACAAAGGATATTTTTCATATTTTTTTGCAAAATTCAAAAAAATGTAATTTTGCCAAATTCAAAAATCTGTGTGTGACTGTGCGTGTTCTAGTGTTCTAATTTAAAATTATTAAACTTTAAAGATTTGTAAATGACAAAGAAGAAATCTCATTTTGAAAGCAACAGCTCAACCGGAAGTGACTGTTTACTCTTCACATTTTGTATACCTCGAAAACTGTACGATATCGAAAAAAAAATTGTGCATAAATAAAGATATTGAAATTTTAAATAACTTTTATTTGAAAAGTTCTTTTGAAAAATGTTCTTATCGTCGCGACTGCGCCAGTTTTCTGGAAATTAATTTTGTATAAGAAAGATTATTGCAGACCACTGCAGATTTTTTTAAAATATTCTTTGATAAGTACGTGGATTTTCGCATTTTTGACAGTTGTCTTCAATTTCTTTGTGATTTTAATTTTCAACGATTTTGTCTTTTTTGGCGACATTTTGCAATTTTTATACCTCCTTCGAGGCGGTTTTAGAATAATTGATGTTTTTTTTTGTCAGAATTTTGACATATTGATTTGCCTTTTGAGTATTGGAACATTTTGTATACATTTATTTTTAGACAATTTTGGACCAGACAGACACATTTCGTTGTCACTCAATCATCATGCTTGCATGATTTGATGCTCCTTCAGCGAATGTATGAGTGGGTGATTTGATGAGCCCATAGACGGCGAAACAGCTCTCATTGCCTGATACATTCGCTGAAATTTATTTTTAAGTTGTAACAAATCCATTCAATGTTCACATTTTTTTGTATTTTATCACGTTTATTGTGCCATTTTTGAAAATGTTGTATTATGTCAATTTGTGCATTATTTGCAAGTATTTTTTGATAATTGTTTGAGTTATGAATTTTTTATGTTTGTGGTGAAAAGAAGCTTAACAATTGTGGTTAGATTGGGTTTGGTCGGGTTGGGTTGGGTTGGGTTGGGTTCGGTTGGGTTGGGTTGTGTACATTGAAATATTTACGATTGTTGTTTAGTTAAAAAAATATTTTAAATTTTTTTGTCGTAGTGCATAACATTTGCAATGGAAAGCAAACTCGTATTAGGCTGAATAACTAAATATGGTTGCTTCTGCAACGTCCTTGTTGTTATCTTGTCCAATTAGACACAACATTTAATTTTAATTCTGTGGGGATTTTCAGCTTTATTATACCAGTTACAACTTTTATTGTAACCTCCTCCAGTGTCCATGCCAATAGCCGCCACTCGCCTTCATTGACATTTTACACTTTAATCGAATTTACGTTCTGTTGTATCCCAAAGGGCATTTAATTTGTGTTTTTAAATGAGGGTCCGAGTTTTGAGAATACACAGCACGTTTCCCCAACGACATTAATGGACTTAGGATGTGAAATATCGCATCAAATTATTATAAACTTTTATGGAATAAATAAACAAACAAGTAATAAATAAATAGCACGAACGTAGGAATTCACATCGGACGCCATCACGACATCCTCATCAGCAGATACATGGTGAAGTTGTAAAGGACCATTTCTTGAATCAGCGTCGAAGTGTTCAGTGCTGGGTCCAGCCAGGGGGAGGGTGGGGCAGCGGCACCCACTCTTTTATGTCCACCGGGCTCCACACTTTTTTCCACAGCGGAACGTACGTCTGTAAAAAATCTTCGTTTATTTTTCGTTTTAGTTTTAATGCAATGTTTTCGTTACCGTTTTTGGTACCCAGCTTTTTACCCATTGGGCCTTCCATTCCACTTTACTCCTCCAATATCCTCCGGACTGTGGACCCTCCTTGACGTGAATTATACTAAAAGACAACGTCAATCCGCGAACAAAACCACCGAAAAACTTACTTTTTGGTGGGATGGATAGCGTCGACGATTCCAAAGCCAACAATCGATATCAGAATTAGTAACTGCGACGGGAAATTTTAACGTTTCTCCTATACTCTCGTAAAGTATACTCACGTGAATTTTCATCGTGCTCCAGCCATTAAGTTAGGTGCACTTGTACGGAAAACACAACCGTCAATGTTTCGAGCGACGCGTCCGCGTCCCTATTTATACTTTGCTTGCACTTCTTGAATAAGTTAGCATCGAAAGTGTTACACTTGCGAGCAATTCGGGTCATTTGCGTGAAAAATCCGATCTGTATGATTCTCATGCCGGCGAAAAACTTTCATGGTCTTTGTGTCTGGCGTTCGGGGAACTTTCGGGACGAAATCGGTGCGTGCGAAGCGCTCGAATCGGCCGCTAATTTCTATTGTGTATGCGACCGGCGATTTCGATAGAATGTGTTTTTTTTAACGACGAATTTCAGTCGCGTTTTGGATTGAAAGCCACTGGGTGTCGGAAAATGTTTTGGTGGTTTGTTTTTAGGATGAAAGTGAAAAGTGATGAAATACGAGCAACTAATCAAATCAATTTTTTTTCGATCAGTAAAAAGAACACTGGCATTAAAGAAATCGACGTCAGAGTATATTGAGCGAAAGCTTGAGGGTCGAGGTGTAGGGCGTTGATGTATGAATTAACAAAGAGAGAGGGGGCGGAGCAAATTTTGGTAAGGATGGCAATAGAGGAAATAAGAAGAAGGGAGGATATGAGAAGGAAAATATCTAAGTGGGAAGAAGGAAGAATAAAGCTGCTGGGAAGAGCAGGAATATCAGGTGAATAAGTAGAGAGAAGAAGATGGAGGCAAATGGAAGCTCATGGAAGACAAGGATATTTGAGGGGAAATTATTCCCAGGTACAGGTGTGGGAACGAGGAAAAGATAAACAATTACTGGATCAATTAGGAGTACAGGAAATGCGAATTATGTGGCGAAGGCGAATATAAATGGGAGCACTTGATGACACGGTATATAGAAGTTAAGATGGAGGAAGATGAGAATAGGAAATTAGGAGATTCTTGTCGAAGCTAAAGGAATTGAAGGAGGGAGACACTAGAAGGAGTATGAGGGAAATGCTTCCTATCGAAGTGGAGGACAAATAAATATTAAGAGAAAAAAGGAAAAGCCAAATATTGTCCAAATCTCAGGTGAAGTGGTGTAGATCGCCAGACTATTAATCCTGAGATCGTGGGTTCAAATTTCAGTCGTGGTCTTTGGCATTTTAGAGGTAAAGTGAAAATTGGAGTAGTTTGTAACAATAAGTCGACCTTGGATTAAGAAATTTGTGATTGAATAATTAAGAGAATAAATCAATGAATTAATTAATCAACCTATCAATCGATCAATGAATCACTCGACCAATTAATGGATTAGCAAATCATTGAATTAATCAATGAATCGATCGAAAACCGAATAAGAGGCGCAATGAGTTAGTGAGTTAATGAAGAAATCCATTAATCGCTCGAACAAGCATATGTGCGACGAAACGATGCCACCTTAATTATGAAACGTGACATCAGCAATAGTAAGAGGTGTATAGTCACATTCGATCAATATGGAAAGAAGACGGACATGATCGACAGAAATCTATAATTAAATCATAACATTACATAATAAAGTATACTACTATATTGGTTTACTACACTCGACCATTCCTTGGTTTACTTCACACATAAATGATGAAATTAGTGAATGATTAAATCGACGAATAAGCTAACTAATGGAATAATTAACCATTCATGCATCAATGAATCTATAAACCAGTAACTCGATAAATCATTGAATAAATAAACTAAGCAAGCAATCAATTAATGAATCAATCAATGGATGAATTAATTACTCTAACTGTCAATACAACGAATTCATACATCAGCGAGTTAGTGAATTACTCAATCACTCATAAATTAAGTAATCAATGAATCAATGAATCGAATCAACGAACAATGAATTAGTGACTCACGGAATCAATGAATGAGCGAATCAATAGGAGTTCGTAAACAATCATTGTATGAAGAGAATTGCAATGAAAACTCGGCCAGACATAGTCGAAAGACCTAAAACGACGATTAAGAATAGAATTTACGTGAAGTAATTTAAGATGACGTGCGTATTACTGAATTTGTTTACTTTCTTTTACGAATACAATAAGACTTTGTATAATACCAGAGCTTAATTAGATGTACAATAACATAACATTTAAACCAGGGAATCGAAACGTAATTTGCTTGGATTTATGATTGATTGTCATCATTTTATATGGCTATCAATAAAAATAAAATTAATTAATTTTACGACTATGAAATAATAATTTTAATAACGTAAATTTTAATAACATGGATCATCGATGAGAAATAACTCATTTAGAAATAACTAATTTCATAACAGTTTGTAACCAAGTAAAATTTAATTACCCAGCAGTTTGATAATCAATCACAAACGTGCATTTAAAACATTATTAGAAATAAACATATGTCATAATTTGAATTTTAAATAATGGAAATTTTGTCAGTGTTCTGCTAACGATAGTGGCCATTATTCACTTGGATGATTTACTTTGCCGTCATAAATTGCAGCAATCATGACTGCTCGTTGAATAATATACTATTGCAAGTTTCTCGTTGATTTATATTTTAAAAGGGAAAACATCGATGTCTGTTTGGTATCGCAAAGTGAAGACTATTGGGAAGATGGACAAGTGGAGCAAAACCTTTCGTTTAAATTCACATTTTTGTAACGATTCAAAATTCAAAATGCCATTTCCTTCAATCATTGGATTTAAATCTTCGATGAAATAATCGACGAATGAAAAAAGGGACGGATCACTCTTCTCCCTCCTTTTTCTTCGTTTTCTTATCTGCCTCGTGTAGCCCTTGCAATATTCCTAAGTGTTCAGCTTGATGATATTTTATGTGGTGATGATTTGAGAAGTCATATAATTTTTTAAATTTGTTTATTAAATAAAAATAAAAACGTATGTAACAACACCTCAATGGTCATTCTCGCAAATTTCACACGCGCATCATTCACTAGCCCATTCTAATATATTACATCGTCAGTCACTTATGTCCACGCATATTATATTATTATCGTTATTATTAATATATATACAAGTGCTAAACATTAAACAACAATATTGCGAACGCAAAACGTTAAGAACCCGGAAATTGCCAGCTAGATTTTGCATTTGCGCTTTGACTTTGGTTTTGGTGCGGTGCGTTTGGTGCATCTTGCGCGCTCCTCTTAGCGACGTCGTTCGGCGCCGTGTCCTTGCGGTCCCAGCCGTGGTGGTGATCGTGATGATCGGGCGATGGGAACCACTCGGATATTATCACGGGCTTCCAGATTTGCTTCCACGCGGGCACCCAAATCTGCTTCCAGGCCGGCACCCAGATTTGCTTCCACGCCTCCTTCCATTCTAATTTCTTGTCGGGCACCCAGATCTGCTTCTTTTCCGTCCGCCAGATTTGCTTCCACGCCTCTTTCCATTCTAATTTCTTGTCGGGTATCCAGATTTGCTTCTTGTCCGTCCGCCAGATTTGCTTCCACGCCTCCTTCCACACCAATTTTTTGTCCTCGATCCAAATTTGCTTCTTCTCCGTCCGCCAGATCTGCTTCCACGCCTCCTTCCACTCGAGTTTCTTGTCGGGCACCCAGATTTGTTTCTTCGCCGGTTTCCAGTACTTCTTCCAGATCGGTTTCCAAATTAACTTCTTCTTCCAGACGTCGTGGGCGGTGTACTCGCTTCCGTGGTGATCTTTACCTAAGTAATGTTCGCCAGGTAAACCCACTTTGATCCAAACCGGTATCCAGTGTTTCTTCCAGGCGGGGACTTGGATTTCTTTCCACGCGGGCACCTGGATTTCCTTCCAGACCGGTTTCCAGATTTTCTTCCAGTCGGGGACTTGGATCTGCTTCCACGCCGGCACCTTGATCGGTTTCCAGACGGGCTTCCATATTTTTTTCCAGTCGGGAACTTGGATTTCTTTCCACGCCGGCACCTTTATCTCTTTCCACACCGGCTTCCATATTTTCTTCCAGTCGGGGACTTGGATTTGTTTCCACGCGGGCACCGTGATCCCGACCCAGATGGGTTTGTGGTATTTTTTCCATGAAGGCTTCCAGATTTTCTTTTGTGCCGGCTTCCAAATTTTCTTCCATCCTTTTTTCCAAATTAGCTTTTTCTTCCAGAAGCCTGGGTCGTGGTGGTGGTGGTCATCGTGGTGGTCATCGTGATGATCATCGTGGTGATCATCATGGTGATCATCGTGGTGAGGCTCTTCTTCGTGGTGGTATACTTCTTCGTGGGAGTTATAGACTTGTTCTTCTTGCGCACTTGGCAGGTATTCTTGTCCTACACGTTTTTCGGCAATCCTGAAATTTCCTCAAATTAAAGATTGTTTGCCCCAACTATTTTTGACTTACTGTTGTTTTGGTTGTGTTTCCTGCACAATTGGTTTGACTGCTTGGGTTTGAATTGGCTCGACCGCTTTACTCAGTGCTAGTGAAATTTGTGTTGCTACCAGAATGGCAACCTAAAAAAATACACCGTTCGTGAAAGTTTTATTAATTAATTATTATTAATGTTAATTTTTGTTATTAATTAGTTATCATTAAAAAAAATGTTCTAAGAGACGCGTTTCATTCTCTCTTAATATCCTCATCAATAACATCGACATCGCATTTCTTCATATCGGTAATAAATAACCCTCAGTAATAAATTTTAAGATATGGACGCGACATTAAAAACCGAAATACGTCCCTGAATTTCACGCTCATACGTAACCCACAAATCGTAAAAAGACGTCGTTAAAGTTAAATAATTCGCGAAGTCGTCGATCACGTTCCGCGAAGGTAAATTATGTGGGGAGAGAGTGAGAGAGAACGAGACGCGAGCGAAAGAAACGGTCAAGTTCAAGATGTGCTTTCACCGCCAGTGAAAGAGTGGTTCGCGTCGAATAAGGACATCGTGAAATTTACATTCGTTAATAATGAGATTATCAAACACGTTTACGGTTGTTTACGTGGGAAATTTTATTTATGTGCTCAATTGAATGTGTAAACAAACGTAATGGTATTTATTGGCGTCTAATTGGAAATTGTCTGCGATTAGGATGGCGAACGTTGCACGTTATGATTTGTTGGGCTATTTTGATGACATCGATGAAAAATTTGGAAATTTTGATAAAGGAAATGAAGGCAAAGACTGTAGATGTGAAATAACAAAGGGGTTAAATTAAATAAATGACTATAAAAAAATAAATTTGTACTAAGACATCTGAGTAAAATTTTGCCCAAAATTTAGCTCAGTCTAATTCGATACGAACCAATTGAATTTTTATTGTTTGCAAATTCTTCTGCAATTCTGAGAATAACATTGTGTCTAGGTTTCGAAAGTTTTGGAACAAATTCCATTGTCCATTTTTGCAAAAAATATGAGTGGTGATGGATGAAATCAATAGCGAAATTTGCTCTGATGGAACTTATGGGAAAAATAATGTGGGACTCTAAATCAATTGAATCTGTCCAACCTCCTTAATTGCCTTCGTCGTTCATTGGGTTGGGTTTGCATTTGGTTGTGTTGTTATACCTTTGGGTGCCAGGTTGGTTTGATCCAAAATTATGATTTTGGGCAACGGACAATTTAAGTTAATCAAATAGGTTGGTGATGAACTAAAAGTGTTAGCAATGTACTATTCTGGTTATACAAAGCTCAGGACGAAACCTAGTCTATACGTTGAACCAGAGGAACTTGAATCCGATACAAATCTCGTCATTTACGAATATGGAACCTAAGAATAAATCCTTGTGCTTTCGTCCTAAGTAATCCAACTCTATATTGACCAAACCACAACCTACTCGAACCCTAACCTAACCCAACCCAACTCACATAGCAACAAACATCAAACATATATTCAAGGATTTCAGGTTTAGTTATTTTTATTTACAGTCCAAACAGTAGCACAACCCAATCCAGATCCAATCGATGCAAACATTTTTTAAAAAGTTTAACTGTACTTTCCTTGTTTTAAAATAAAGATAGAAATCCCTTGCCTAATTGTTATTAGGTTTGTAATCAAGTCAACCAATCCTAACAGTCTTTCTTCGATTTCTCGACTAGTCGAGTCCTAAGACTCAACAACACAACCTAACACTAACGATCACCAACTATTATTTTTTTATGTAGAAACCTTAACTTGTTAGTCGTATTTTGAATTGAACCAAATCAAAAAAAAAAAAACTTAAACACGTCATAAGACCCAACAACACAGCCCAACGAGCAAGTTATAAACAAATGTTTCGCCCCAATTTGATTGAAACTAATTTTAACCCAACCCAGTTTTTTTTAGGCCGGGCCAATTTTTTTTTAAACTTTGAAGTAATGCAAACCTAAACGTATTTTATTTCGTTTTGAGAAGTTTTGGTACGTGGGGTTATATTGACACGTGTTAGGTGGCGTTTGCAGGTTGGTTTAACTTAAGTCTTAAGTATTTCGTTAGGTTTTGAAATCTAAGATATTGGGGCATTTTAATATAAATTTACTTCGTGGACGCCGAATCCAAACAACTCTGTCGTTACATAACAGCGCCAATGGAACGAATGAAGCCGACATTTTATGCCATAGCCTTCCTGAGTTGCGTTGGGTTTGAAACCCAACCCAACCCAACCCAGTCCAAAATTTCCAAACAATGTAACAACGACTATTTTTGTTAGGTCATAAAAATTTAATAGAATTGTAAATATTTTTTTACGATATTTTAACTAAATCTATTGAGTTGAGAGTTGAATTTATTTAATATTTAAATCGTCGAAACCAATTAGAATGAGATCCAATCCAATCCAAATGTAGCTTTGAAGAATTTTTTGGGCTGGATTAGCTTGGATTGGGTTGAGTTGGGTTGGGTTGGGTTGGGTTGGTTGTCGTTGCATGCATCTCATATTTACCTTAAAATTATCTTAGAACATTTGTTATGAATTCTCAGGTTGCAACAAACCTAAATTTTGGCCACATTTATATTTCAACTAAAACGAAAAAATATAACTGAAGAACCTGGTATTCAGTTATATTTTTTCGTGAGCAAAACTCATAGCCACTTAATCTATAGATTTGATTAGAATTTCAGATTAGGTTCCAGTTTACCAAACCTTAGGTTGGTGTAATAGTAATAAAGCTGTGGATGCTAACATTAACTATCGATCAACTAAAAATCCAATAATCGATTGCCATCGTAGACTCTTAGGTTGGGTTGGTTTGGAAGGAGAAAGTTTGAATTGATTTACAACTCAATGTATAATTTCTATTGGGTTTGGTTGCGTTCGGGTTGGGCTAGGGGAGGTTGTGGTTTTACATTTTAGGATGCGTTCTTAATTTTCATGATGATTTGTATGAAATCTAAAGTTACAATTTTATTTCAACTAAAACGAAAGGAACTGGAGACTGCCAGGTTGGCGACCAAAAATCTTAGACAATTATTTCATAGATTTGATTAGAATTCCAGATTAGGTTCGACCAAAGTTATTTCAATGGATTTTAATGCAAACTTTTGCGAATTCGAAGCTGAAATTAAATTCAATTTATAAAACCTTAGGTTGGGGTAATAGTAATTAAACTATTGGTGCTATCACTAACTATCGATCAAATGAAAATCCAACAATTGCCTTGCAGCTTAGACTCTTGGGCTGGGTTGATTTGGAAGAATTTACGATTTTAATTGGGCTGAAATATGTCAGGGTTCGACTAGGGGAGGTTGTGGTTTTACAACTTAGGATGTGTTGATTTGAAATCTATTTAAAAATTTCCACGTCAATTAAATTCGTTAGGTTTACATTAGGTTGTGGTGCTACGTCTTAGGATGTATTGCAGTGAAATAATTTTTTTAGTAATAAACTAGCCAACAATCCGCGACTATTCCATTTTAACTCCAAAATTTTTGATAGGTTTATAACTCAGCTCAAGAATTTTTAAGGGAAATCTGACAAGATGAAGTTGAGGAGGCAATTATATGTCCATACATTTTTCAGTGAGGTGTAGACCACGTCTAGACTCTTGCACATTTATAACTCGATCAATCTATAAAACAATTAATTAACGAACAAATGACGGGACCTATACAAACCTAACATACTAATAGTCTATCAAGAGCGTCAGATAAAGATGAATTGACCTGATGTAAGATGTAAACCGTTCAACGTGACCAAATATGTTTGATACAACTGAATGAATGAATCTTTCCAAATTAAACCTTTTGAAGCTGCAAAGTAATTTGAAGCAATAAATTAAAGGACAAAAGCTTAACAAAAATGATTGTAAATGCTTGTAAGTTTGATTCAAAATCCTTAAAGGATCGGATCCAGATTCTTAAACGAGTTAGTTGTAAAGATCGAAATTTCTTTACGTGCGTGCATTAACATTTTTCTTTCCAAATTTCCTTGTCGTCAAATGAACTACCAACCAATTAAATTAATAGCATCCCCAACCACCCCATTCAGATGAGGGACTCTTTACCACAATTCCAGGGATTTACCTCCCTAATTTGAAACAAAATCTTCCACGTAATAATCGTAAATTAAAATTTAAGTATATTTCTGCCAATTACAGACCACCTTCGTGGGGTATAGTGCGTTCAAACGACCCCCCAACTAATCGATTAAAAATGCCTTTGATTATCACCAATTTAATTCAACTATTAAATAAGTCGTTTTACGAGTTCGTTGATCGCACCATACATTTACCCAAAAACGTCTCCACACAACAATCCGAACCAAAGCACAATAACAAATGCGACACTGACCACTATGTTCCTGTGGACCCTCATGTCCTTTGGGAACCACTGGAACCGCTTTCGTTCGTTCTTCGCCAAGGAAAAACCGTTAACTCGCGGTCGGGAGCGCGCGCCACCGGGATATATAGTCTCGGGAGCGCTCCGACGGGAGGACAAAGTGGGACGCGCACTTTCCCTGTCGCCTTCCCTGATGAGCGCGGCGATTCCGCAAGGCCAAGGCTACGATGGAGCAAGGAGGAGAAACCGATCTGGCCGGGCGCCCCGCGCACGCGATCGCAGTCGCGTACGGAAGTCGAGTTGCGATCGGATGACGACGCCACGAGCCCGCGTGAAAGTATCGGTGCCTAATTGGGAGTCGGATTGTTTGTCGGGTTTTAATGAGACGGTCCGCGTGCTAAAAATTTTCCATTCGTTTTGGTTTTCTTTTCGATTTGTTGAATTCATTTTTAATTTCTCGGTCGAAATCAGAGCGCCAAACCAGCGTCATTTCCATTAAAAATCTAGCATTTACTGGAAAATAGCTGTTGAAAAATTCATTCTAGTCTTAGCAACGTGCGTTTTCAGGGGAGGGTGCAGTCACGTTTACAGTGGCTGTCAGATTTTTGTTTGTCGTTTTTTGGATTCTCCCAATATTTTTGTTGTCACAATAAACAAATTAAATAATGAACTAAAACTAAATGAAACTAAAAAACCAACAAACCATGCGAAACAATAAAGTAAAACCAAAGACGAAAGATAAACAAAAATTGAAAATAATTCAGAAACAAAAGTTTTAGGGTTCCAAATGGTAATAACAGATTTTTAACAAAACAGAAACCAATTCGAAATTTTGAAAATTTTTTTATAAAATTACCACAAAAAATTTAAAAAATGGTGACAAATTGTAAAATCAGTTTTTTTAAAATCACTTGGTATTGTTGATCCGTTTGATGGGATTATTGCTGTTGTTTCTTGGCCTGTGTTTATTACTACGTTCCAATCTATCACTAAAAGCTTTCTCGAATCGAATCGAATGATTTGAAATCTCCATTTTCTGCACAAAGCTACTTTTATTTCAGTTTCATTTACTTTGATTTCTTGGTTTTCTAAATAAATCTTTTTGAACGACGACCAGGAAAATCTTAAATAAAACGGAATTCAATGTGAGGTTTGGGTTGTGTTGGATTGGGTTGGGTCTGATTGGGAAAATCTTAAGCAAGACAGAATTAATATGTTGGGTTTAGGGATGAAGATGAAGCCTAAACGTTCATTGGGATTAAGATTTTACGATTTTGAAGTCACGACTGGTGATGTAGTTTAGGGGGGTAGAAGTTTTGGTGCGAAATCTGAAGGGTCTACTATGAAATTAAGGTTGGGTTGGCTTTGACCAAAGATGAGGTCAAGTATAATAAATAACTGTTCATAAATAATTTACAAATGCCACCGATTAACAAATATGCACCTTCGTATAAAATATGAAAATTACTCTCACACACACAATTAAAAACAACAAAACAAAACAAATAGCTATCATATCTAATCGCGATTGCTTCAATTTCGATTTCAATGCTACTTTCGATCGGACGTGTTATTACGCCTCGCGAAGACAAAAGTGACAAAAAAATGCGTTATTACAAGAGATCGTTTACCGGGAACAACTAGGAAGAGAAAGCACGTAAATTACCAGACATGTGCGCGTTCGATTAGTGCTTCAGTTTTATTTGCTCTGCAATTACGGTTGGATAATATTTAAAGCATATAAACAATTTCGTTTGACATTTAGCGAGCGCGAACGAGGAAAGTTTCTCGCGGCATCGACGCCTGCCGAAGTGACCGAGGGAAAGTTCAACACCTAGCGCTACCAAAATAGACCCCATCGTTGAACTAAAATTAAACAAATTAAAAAATTAAATTCCACAATGACTCGATTAATAAAAATAAACGAAATTGTCAAGTCAAAAAAATTTTAAAACATTTAAATTACACAATTTTTACTTTGCATCTAAATGTTCAATCAGATGGGCATAACTTTCTACAAATTTCGCAATGCCATTTTTAATTATCGCGCCGCCTGAATCGTTAATGTCAACGCCTAATTAACCGTAATTGATTATGTTATATGTGCTAAACGTACGTACGAAACGCTCAAACTAATCACGTTACGAGACTCGCAAACGAATCCGAAGAACACAAACGGAGCCAAAATAATTTATACGAAGTCGTAAACTGCAAATAAGAAAACAATCCTTTTCTCTTTTAAATTAATTCAATTTGCGATGAGCGAGGTTACCGGTCAGCGTGATCGCGCCCACGCATTAAAATGCACACCGTTTAACACTTACGCGGGTGAAAGTGCTCGGACGTCGCGAGACGGCGACCGAGCGAATTACGGCGGGTCGTTTCGCAAAAGCAACGAAAGTGGTATTGCGTTGGAGTGCGATGAATGGGCGATGAGCGGAGCCTCGAAAAATGCGCGGTCGGGTGTCATAATTTATCGAAATTAGAAACGCGGCGTTGTGAATGTTTGGGCGTTTGGGCCCGATTTGGAATCGGCGATCGTTTATTTTATTTGACAGGCAAGGCAGGAAACATTTAAACATATTTTTTTGTGGGGTGTGGAATAAAAAATAAAAAATAAAGGTAAGAAAAAGAAAGATGGTGAAATAAATGGGAGACAAATATGTTATAAGAGAAGGATATAAAATAAAACCAACAAAATTACAGAAACAAAAGTTTACAAGTTGCGACAAGTCATGCAGTTTGTGTATGAGATTAACGCCATCTAGGCGTCAACCCATTCCATAGGGGAAATAAACTTTCGCTAAATAATTTATTAATTATTGATAGATTGACAAATTAACAGGTTGATAGGTTGACACACTGACATATTGACAGATTGACAACTTGACAGGTTGACAGATTGGCAGGTTAACAGGTTGACAGGCTCACAGAGTGACATATTGACAGATCGACGATCGAGAAATCGACAGATTGACAAACTGCCAGGTTAACAGGTTAAAAGGTTCACAGAGTGATAGATCGACAGATTGATTAGTTCCTTTATTAGTTAGTCAGTCGCTAACTGATTAACTAGTTAGTTATATCATTGATTAATCAACTTGTTATTTAGATTTTTGAATTGTTACTTAGATTGTCAGTTCGTTTGTCATTTAGTTTGCCAGTTATATCAATATTTAGATCGTCAGGTGATGTCTCAATTAGTCTGCCAATTTGTTGACGTGTTTGTAGGTTAGATGTAATTAGTTTTACAGTTAATGTATTAGCTAGTTTTGAAGTCATACTGATAGTTAACTTGTCAGTTTGTTTGGCAGTTAATTCGCTAATTATTTTGTGTCAGTGTGTTTATCAGTTAATTCGCTAATTATTTTGTACAAGTGTTTGATTCCCAGCCCTTTTTTTAGTTAGATTCCCAATAGTTTCTTACTAAATTTGTCAGTTAGTTTGCCAGGTAGATTGTTCATGTCAATTATTTTGTACAACTGTTTGATTATCAGTACATTTCTTTAGTTAGATTCACAATAGTTTGTTACTAAATGTGTCAGTTACTTTACCAGGTCGATTGTTCATGACAAATATTTTGTGCAACTGTATGTCAGTACATTCTTTTTGGTTAGATTTGCAATAGTTTGTTACTAAATTTGTCAGTTAGGTTGCCAGGTAGATTGTTTATTAGCTAGTTAGTTAGTTTATCTGCTAGTTTTTGTGCACCTTTAGTTTATTTGTCACTTAATTTGCCAATAAGATGTGAGTTAGTTTTTCAGTTATATTGTTAGTTAGTTTTTTTAGTTAACTTATGACTTAATTACTTGATAGTTGGTTTACCAGTTTGTGTGTCCGTTTGCTTGTCAGTTAATTTGCTCGTTTGTAATTTTGATTTTCAATTAGATTCTTGGTAAGTTTGTTTGTCATCGTTTAGTGCACAAGTTGTCAGTTAGTTTTACACTTGATAGTTAGCTTATCAGTTAGTGTATTAGTTTAATGCTCAATTAATGTGTTATAAAGCTTGTTAGCTAGATTGTGCATTAGCTAATCTGTTACTTTGTAAGTTAACGTATCAGTTAGTGTGCCAATTAATTGATGCAGTTGTTAGCTAATCAATTAGTGTGTCAACTACTTTGCCAGTTAACTTATCAATTTGTCATTTAAATTGTCAATTAGTTGGCGAGTTTGCCGGTTAGTTTCTGAATAAGTTTCTACAGTTATATTGTATAATAGTTTGTCAGTTAGATTTTCAGTTAGCTTCCCACTTTCTCACTTTGATTGTAAATTTGATTGTCAGTCACGTGGTGTGTTAGATTGGCAGTTTATTTCTCAGTTAGTTTTTCACTTAGTTTGCTTAGATCTTGATGGTTAGCTTGTCAGTTACTGTGTCAGATTAATTCATTTGTTTCTAAGTTAGTTAGATTTCAGTTAGATTGCGCATTAGATACTATGTTAGTTTATTTGTTAGTTAATTGGTGTAGTTGTTAGTTAATTAATATGTGTGTTAGCTAGTGTGTCAGTTAGCTTGCAGTTAGATGATCATATACATTGTCAGCCAGTTGGTCAGTTTGTCAGTTTATTTGTAAGTTTAATATTAGTTAGTTTGCAAGTTTGATTGTTAGCTGGTTTATAAGTTAGCCTGGCAATTAGTTTATCTATTTGTCAATTAGATATGCAGTTCGTTTGTTACTTAAGAAATATCAACTAGATTTTTTCAGTTACGTAGTCTGTTATATATAAGTTAGGTCAAGAACCAATTAGATTAGCAATTAGTTTGTCAGTTACTTTATCAGTTAGCTTATAGTTTATTATGCTTATAGAGGTAAATGTGATTCTCTAGTTTTTTTTTATTTCTGTTCCAACGATATACTTCCCCGTTAATAGTTAACGTGATTTTCTTTCTTTCTTGATTAGTTCATTTTATTTTTGTCTCCAGGTTTTCTTTTTTTAAGTTTTCATCATCGACTTTGATTTTCATTATTTTCTCATTAAAAATCCTCAGTTCTTCTCTAATTACTTAAGTTTCATTCTTAAATTCCTTCTGCTCGCTACTCATATCCTTTTGGTCGTTGATTAAGTTATGCATCATTGCCATTTCCTGCTTGTTGTCTTGAGGTTCATATAGTTTTCTACTGTTTCAAAAAATTGTATAGCCCTTCAACGATTTTCTCTACCTGTTTATTTTTGTTTGAAAACTCTCCTCTCTCGTTCCATGCAATTAATTACAACTAAATCTATTGACATGAAAATTACTGAATCCTCGTGCATAACATGGGTTATATAAAAAATTAAAACTAACATATTTAAAGGTTACACGGTGTTAATTATAAAATTATCCTACAATTATGAACTTTCACAGCAAATTTTCTATCGAAGTGCCAACGTGAATATTAAACGAGTAAAATCGTTCGAAACCATCAATAAAAAATAACACTGCACGCAATTACAACTTCAGTGAATTAAATTCGCATTCTTAGCATATTCACGCACTTTATATGTAACAATTTATATTCAACAATTTACGACGTGATTATCCTTAACGAAGGCATCTTTTTATGAATTGCGTTTGCTTGAGTCGCAAGAAAGAAGAGGCGTGAGCTCGGTACGAAGAGCTAATTAATTTGTTACGTTTTACTTTAGTTTAGTTAGTTTAATTAAATTCACGAATGAAAAATGCGAAATAAATTCAAATGAAAACGAGTCAAATTACTTGAATGCAACGAAAATTAGGCAAAAACAAATTTAAACAACGACAACAATTGAATTAAAGGCAAAGAAACAGAAAAAAAATAAAAATGAACGACGAACGAAACAAAAAAAAATTGTGTTTAATAAACAGTTACAAAGAAAAACAAAATCGTAAGTGAAATAATCGAAACTTTATTTCCTCATATGTATTTTTATTTATGTATAATTGTATTTTTGTATTGACTTGGGTTGGGCACCAGCTTGGGAATACTTCAACAATTTTGACTCGTCGTAGACTTGAAGAGGCCTTCCAAATGTTAAGAGGAAATATTTTTATACAGGTCATTAAGAATTTACACAAAAGCAACAAAAACTAATATAGAAAAATAGCAAATCAGGAAGCACTGAGACAGATGGGAGGATTAAGATTTTCATTGTATGTATGGACGATATAATCGAAGGGGGTATGGATAGATCGAAGAAATTAAATGTGGGACATAAGAACCCACAAATGGTGAAAATATCCTTAAGGATTATTTGCAGATGACGTGGTGATGATTATAGAAAAAATATGGAAATCTGGAACGAAGAATATAAAATGAAAATGAGTAAAGAAAAGAAAAAAATGCAATAAGAGACCAACAAGAAATGAATATAAAAGTCGAAGGCAACAAAATTGAACAGGTCGATATATTTCAATATTTAGGAGTCTAGGAGGATGATTGAAGTATAGGATCGCAGAGGTAGAAATTCGTAACTGATAAGCTCATACATTGAGCAAAAAGAAATGAGCTGATGGGGACACCTACTACGTGCACATGAAAAGGAAGAAACGTAGATCAAAGAAGGACATTGGGCAACAACATACCTGAGTTGCTGATGAAAAAAGGAACTAAGTGTATAAAGATTTATGCAAAAATAAAAGCACAAAACAAGACAGAATGGGTTAAATTTGTATACCAGAAGGCATGCTTAGATCAACTTAGATAACTATTTTTTTTCTTCACATCGTTTTTTCTCATTTAATCTCGTGCAATAAAATTAAATCGACTCATCGAGATTAATTGATACGTTTTATTAAATTCCAACTGGTCGTCGATCCAATCTACCTAACAAGATGAAAGACGTGAGATAACGTAAATCGAACGTTCGAATGCAGTTGAAGAAAGTGTAAGGTCACCACCGAATCGCAACAATTCGTAAATCCAAGTCATTTTACGTCTGCAATTGGTCGTTTGTTAGCAGCAGTCGAAAGTAACTTATGCACTCGTGCTGCGACGTCGCTATCGATTCCTAATAAGCCCGATCGACACACTTCGTTAAAAATCTCGTTCGATTGACCCATAACCGTCCGTTTCACTGCGTTTCTTAGATTTCTTCTAGTTGTCAAAGCGTCCCATCAGCCACATGCAATAACGGGTTTCTTGCATCGAAAACTCGGAGAAATTTAATTTATTTGTGTTGCAACGAAAATTTAAACGTGGAGTCGATGGCGTAGGGCTAGGCGACGCGAATTTCTTTAAATTAATGAATTCATAACGACGCTCGAAAAATATGTGTAGGTACATTTATGGGGAATTAAAATAAATCGACGATTCGTATTCTAGGTACGATACGCGTTACTTTCACCTAAATGGGTTGTTGTTGCGAGTAAATCGCGAGCTGCAACTAGGCTTTGCTTTCTCGGTTGGAGTTGGTAAAAATAGTTCAAAATGTCCTGCACCAACTAATTTGGTTGTAACTTTGCAAACTGCGGAGTCTCTTTCTGTTGAAAGTCGAAAATTTGGAAAAAATCATTTGCGAAGGAATTTTTTTTTTAAATAAAAATTAAAAAATACCAAAAAACTGAAATAAATCTCGTCGAAGTTGCATCACAAAATTTATAAAATTGCCAGTCGTCTAAAATGAAAAGTTAAACTACCAGGAATTCAAGTGCAAACGAATGTTAAAAAATCTTTGTGAAAGTGGACGTTTTATCTGGAGGACGATGTGTGGTGGACGTTTGAAATGCGCGAATCTTGTAGACGGAAAAAGCCGATGCATATTTTACAAGTCGAGATACCTATGAGTAAGTGCACGTGAAACGTGTTGCTGTTTAATTGAAGTGCGATTTTTTTTATAAATAAATTATTGTAATTTAATTTGGTTCGATTATATTTGCTGTTGCACCCCCACCCGCCTGTTCATTCTAAAGACTGAAGAGTTAAATTCGTGACGAAAATTAAACTTAATAAGGATAATTTTTCAATCAATTCTGATCTTGAATTATTTTTTCGTTTTGTTTCTAATGCAACCTCCCAATTATCGCTTCCAAGCACATGTAAAAAAAATCATTCTGAAAATCGAGCGTTGAATCAACACATTTACGATCATCAATAAAAATAGATGCGCCTGACTTTCGTGCGCGAATTTCACCTGGACGTGTGAAACTTGCAACTTGCGACTCTTACGCGTTTGGCAATGACAGTGCACTCTAGAATTAATCTTTGCAAAAATCGACAGACAAGCGGAAGTGGAAAGTGCTAATGTAATTGACTCGATTTTTTTGAAAAGTGTATACGTATAATACATTGCATGTCAATGGGTGTTATTATAGTTTAATCTATATCAGGTAGTAAAAGTAATATTCTTACATGCCTTGCAGGTATAGGAATAGGAAGTATCAATTAAATATTATATCGCGTCGATTTTACAAAGAATTTCCATTGGGTTCACGTTGGAAATTGTTACACGAAACTGAACTGTTGTAAGTGTGATGGGGGTATTTTGGTTTTTGAAATATTGTTGATTATAACTTATAAACCGTTGTATTTCATGAAAATTATACTTCGCAAAAATTTTGGTAACTTGAAGCGACATCTGTGTGATGCAAGCATAAGGGCATAAAATAGACCATCAGCTACATATCTGAAGGATGGTATCCCCCTGAAATTATTCCGAATCAATTATAATAAATAGAAAACTGTAATTTTTGCAATAGTTCGTTTTATAGTAAATGTTAAATTTACAGCCGCGGCATCTGTTGAATAAAAGCTTCTACAGTAAGATATTTATATCAGGGAATGTACATATCAATGGTGGCGTTGTGTGAGCGCCACCTTTCGATTTCTTTAATAAATGGAGACGGTTAGTTGTTCCCAACCATACAACTGTTGATGGCGTTGAACGTGAGCTTTGTTACCAACCAATTAAATAGGAATTTTCAATAATTATTTAACGATATTTGATTTAACATACTCTAGCTATGTTCTCTAAAGATGCCAGTGTGAACATATTTATACAAAATACAATGTTGCCCCCATGATAAAGTTAAATTCTTTCTGTTGTGAAATTAATAATTAAATTCTGAAAAATCAAACGTGCCATAAACATTTGTACTATAAAGGGGTGATTTTAATTTAATAAATTAATCGTTAGTTCAACTAAACAAAAGAAAAAAAACAACAGGCACTAAATGATTGAGTTACATTTTTTTATGAGGCTGCTTTTATATTCTTATAACTTTATATTCTTATAACTCGGTGTCACATTGGTGTCAATGCAAGTTTAATTTATTATGAATATTATAAAAATATTTCCATCAAATTGTCTATCAAACCTATTTCGCAGATAAGTATCGTTCAATTAAATTTTGTTGTTTCTACCTGTTAAGGTTTTTATGGCATATTTCCCTTAAAATTCTAATTTGCAATGTTGTCAAACATGAAACTTGAAACTTGAAACATGAAACTTATGGTGAAACAAAGATGAATGGGAGGTGAAATGAATCGAGAATCGAAAGAATAAATAATATAATTGGAAGAGGAAAAATTTTAATGGTTTTGGTTGGGTTGGGTTGGGTTGGGTTGTGATGGATTGTATTGGGTTGGGTTGGGTCAACAAAATATGATTAGACCATGAAATCGAGGAAGAAAGAGAATTCAAAATATTCAAGGAAAGGATTTTATAAATAGAACATTATAATCAGAGGAGGGTATTTTCTGATATCCTGTTTCGTTTCTTGTTCCTCTAGCGTTTTCTGCACTTGTGCCAACTCTTCTTGTTTAATTTTTCTTGTATTTTCATTTGTCCGACCCTGTGCTGTTTTTCTTCCAGTATTGTTGATTTTTTATTTTTTTTCTTCTTGTGTCGTTTTGATCTGTAATGGTTTGTTACCTTTCGATTAATAAAAATTGTTTTTCGTTGGATTTACTTTCGCTTTATGGCCAGTATGGTTCCTGATAATTAGTTTTTCGTAATATTTGAAATTCTTAATGTATTTGTATTCGTATTTGTATATGTCTCCATATGTCTCTCGCATCTTTATATCACCCTTTATCTCTCTATCATTTCTCTATCTCTTTCTCTGTCTCTTGATACCACTCTTAAACCTTGACCATCACCTGGGAGGAATTATTATACACAAATCATGTAAAGAAAAATCCACCACCAAGGCTGACACGTTGGGTTCGGTTGGGTTGGGTTGGGTTGGGTTAAGTTCGATTATTGCCAATAAATTTAATTTAATATATGATTCTGAGTCTCTCACATAAAAGTAAGAGAAATGGCAGACAAAAAAGTTGTTATATAATAGGGGTCACACATTACGCATGGAGTGTAAAAAAGACAGGTTGTGAAGCGAAATGCCTGAAAATGTTCAGTCCAGAGATGAAATGGACCAGAGGATGTCGTGGTGGAGGATGAAAATTGCTGAAAAGTGTGTAAAACAATCAATTTCCAAAAACGTTAATTTTAATTTTGTCTTTTGTGTGATTTTTGAAAATATGATAATATTTTGATTTTTTTCTGAATTTAGAGGAAGAAGTATAAAACATTGTTAAACGTGACTGCAAAAGTGGTTAAAATGCTGGGATTTCTCACCGACAAATGTAATAAAAATAGGTAGATGTAGAAGGGAGAAATACTGGTGGTGCAAAAGGGGAATGGGGTTGAGTTGGGTTGGGTTTAAAAAAATCAGTAAATTAATAAACATTTGTGTATTTTTTGCAAATTTTGATTTTGTTTAAATTAAATTTTTTTTTCATCGTGAAATCGATAAAAAAATACACTGACGCATTGGATTTAGAAAATGAGTAATTTTTTTTGAGCGATTCCATTATTAAAATTTACAACAATTTTAGGCAACATCATTGACTTATTTTTTTTATTAGGTAGCTTATATGGTCATCAGAACCAATTAGGACCAACATTACTTAAATGCAACCTAAACCTAAGGATTTCATACCAAAGAGTGATGTCCACCCAACCCGATTAACGAGTACTTACAAAATCTAAGACTTGGTCATGGATTTACCCAAAGAATGCCAAAAATCTCTCAAACAATAAACGCCTAAGACATATTTTAAGCTAAAACCTATTATTCTTATGACACTCAATGACCTAAAATCCATAAGCTTCTTGCAATGGGCAATGTTTTAAATTCTTTTAATTTAAAGTCAATTCAAAGGAATTTTAATATGGAGTCGAAAAACCTCGTCATAAACCACTATCTTTGAAACTCTCGATTTGTCGCTGATTACATAATCTTATCCCTGTCAGTTTTCTAAAATAAACTTGCGCACGTTTTTCAAGTCTAATTTTTTTATTCACCAGGTGGCTTAATACGTAACAAAACAGTCAATTTTGATTCAAGGGATCAACACCAATCGTTAATTTTCGTCACTTAGTACTAAAAATCACAAATTAAATTTTACAACAAAGGAAAATTATTGTGGCATATGATAATGAACTTAAAAGTAATCTGAATCCAAATGAAATTTCGTAAAGACTTTACACATTTTTTTTTAATTAAAAGGAATAAATGCAAAAATTTTTTTTGGTTAGCTGGATTTCTATCATTTTCATTTATCAATTTTAACCTCATATTTTTTTTGAAGATGAAAATACACTCAATTAAAATATTCTTTAAAGCCATGACCCAATCTATGTACTTCAGCCATTCATTTCTTGGGAAAAAATAAATATTTCTATAAAAACTAAAATGAAAATTTCGGGAACAAACACTGTCCCTTTGCACATTTGAAAACAGGTCTGATCTGGCAACTTCTCCCCGATCGAAAGGGACATTTTGATCAGGGATCGATAACGAATTTCCTTCGATAATTGTTCCAATAGTTATTACCTGAAGTTTTAAATGGGCTTCGAGTTATGTAGGATTGGGTGGGGTTGGCTGTAAAAATAGTTCTTGAGATTGTTTCTCAAGCATATATTGAGATTTGCAAACTTTTCTTACTGTCTTCGTCTTACAGTGGCATTTATTTGTTGTGGTTTATTTTACGTATGGTCATCTGTCGATCAACGTTCAATTTATTGGAAGCTGAGATTGCATCAACGTCATTCATATCTAGATTTCAATCCTTTTGGATCTTGTTGAATCTTAAAGCATTGTGTTGTTATATGGTTGGTTTGAGTTAGTTTTAAATTAAAATAAAGTAAATCTATAATAAATCTATATATATTTAATATTGTCAACAAAAAGATGCTTTTAGTTAAAGTTGGGTTGGGTTGGGTTTAATTATCCATTTTATGACGACGATGGCTTTTATTTAAAACCCGTGATGTTTGGCTGACAAATTGTTGTAAAAAGTGTATTGAAAATTTATGTAACTTTCGTATTCTTACGGAGAACGAATTTCAGTTAAATTTCTTGACCTATGAATGGGCGACAGATAGCACACGTGGTTTACGTTTATTATTATTATTAAACAACAATATACATTAAAATAAAAATGTGAGCCCAACCCAAGCCAACCCAAAGAAATAAATCAGAACTCAAGCAATTCAAACTGCACGATATTAATTCTTTAGAGTTCTTGCAAGGGACAGAATAAATCAAACTGGCGCGTACTCGAAAACATGGTATCGTCGTAAACTGCCGTCACGAACCACTCGGTTTGAAACAGACATTGAAAAATGTGGGTCAGACGCAGAGTAATTTTCGCCATTAATTCTATTGTTATTATTATTTTATTGACGATCTGCAATTTAAATTTAGTTGTCACGAGTCAAAAGGCATTTTGCAATTATGCTGCAACCGACCGTTAGAAAGCTGCGTCGGGCGTACGCGAATCAAATGGAAACCCGGATGAAAATATCCTTGATCTTGTCGCTTGTCGCGCAAACACTCGGTGAAAGTGTTTATTTCCTTTGCCGTTAAGTGGTGCAACAGATGAGCCGGCGTAATGCGGCTTCATGTGTCATCGCATCGCCGATACACCAGCATGTCAATTACATAACGACAGTGAAAGCTGCATTTATTAGCAATCGATTGTGAGGATGCGGGTGGGTACAAATGAGTCGACGTGATACGGTTAAAAAAATGTATTGTACAAATTTAAAAACAAAATAACAAATACAAAAATTAAAAAAATGCAACAAGGGACGCTCGCTGCAGTATTGTTATAGATATATATACAAAGTTTGTACTAGAAAGAGACTATTTACAGAAACGAAAATTAACAAATATGACTTAGTCCCATCCGTGCCCGTGGTGTACGTGCACCTTGACCCACACCTTCTCCCAGATCGGCTTCCACACCTTCTTCCACGCGGGCACTTGGATCTCCTTCCAGACGGGCACCCAGATTTTCTTCCACTCGTCCTTCCAGAACTGCTTCTTCTCGTTCACCCAGACCTGTTTCTTATCCGTGCGCCAGATCTGGACCTTTTCTTGCTTCCAGATTAGGTCCTTCTTCGGAATCCAGATTTGTTTCTTTTCGGTTCTCCATATCTGCTCCTTTTTGGGTATCCAGATTTGTTTCTTTTCCGTTCGCCAGATCTGCTTTTTCTCCGTTCGCCAAATTTGCTTCTTTTCCGTCCTCCATATTTGCTTCTTTTCCGTGTTCCAAACTTGCACCCACGCGTCCTTCCATTCTAGCTTCTTCTCCGGCACCCAGATTTGCTTCTTGTCCGTCCTCCAAATCTTCTTCCAAACGGGTTTCCAGATCAGCTTCTTCTTCCAGACGTCGTGGGCGGTGTACTCGGCTCCGTGGTGGTCCTTACCTAAGAAATGCTCACCGGGAATTCCCATCTTGACCCAGTCCGGCACCCAGATTTTCTTCCAATCGGGCACTTGTACTTCTTTCCATATCGGCACCTGCACTTCCTTCCAGACCGGTTTTGAGATTTTTTTCCACGCCGGGACTTGGATTTCTTTCCAGTCGGGGACTTGGATTTCCTTCCAGTCGGGGACTTGGATCTCTTTCCAGTCGGGGATTTGGATTTCTTTCCACGCAGGCACTTGTGTTTCTTTCCAGTCGGCGACTTGGATTTCCTTCCAGGCTGGTACTTGGGTTTCTTTCCAGATCGGTTTCGTGATGACTTTCCAGTCAGGTACTTGGATTTCTTTCCATATCGGTACTTGGATTTCCTTCCAGATCGGGACCTGGATTTTTTTCCAGTCGGGCTTCCAGGTGAGCTTCTTTTCGACCTTCCAGATTTTGACCCACTCGGCCTTCCACGTCAGTTTTTTGCTCCAGTAGCCTTCGGGTTCGTGATGGGATCTCTTGACGCGCGCGACACTCACAGGGTTCGAGAACGACGGTACAAAACATATGCACCCGAGAATCACCTACAAAAAAAATAATTAATTAATTTTATGTTAAATTAAAACGCGTCACTGTCACTGACCAAGAGTGCCAGACACTTCATTTCGACTGCGCCCCTGGCGTGGGGTTGACTTTTGAACCGCAGACTTGAGTCTACTGAAATTATCGCACGTCTCTGCCGTTTTATATCGCCGTGAAGTTTTGGGGCATTTTGCGTCGCGCTTCCCACCATGCGTCCGTTTCGGCAAAGTGTGCACGCCCGGAGAATGTACGTGGTTTATCCGCGATGGGGATAGCGCGGTAATTCGAAGGGGGGCTCTCGGAAGTGCTTCCTGCGGTGCTTGGTGTTTTTTCGACGTTTCGTGCAGAGTTGTTCCTTGGACTCGCATCGTGCATGCGGCGATTGTTTTGGTAAATTGTTATGATTCGGAATTATTAGAGCGTGGTACGAGTGCATTGACGGCGGACTTGTTTAGAGTTATTTTAATTGCATAACCGGTATTTTCGTTGCGGAAAGACGCGATTATCCGAGGCGAATTTTAACAATTACACGACTGAAGAAACGAATTAATTGCGCAGACACAGATAATTGAATTGGTTGTGTACTCACTTGTATCGTAGTATTTATGAAATAGGTAATTACGTTTGGTTCACGTTTACGTAAAAAGTGCAAGTCTAACGTAATATCTCACCTTGATAAATAATGTTGGACTGAGGTGCGTAAAAATTTTTTTTGGAATATCAAAAATTGACAAATATCTTAACGACAATTTATTTTTCAATATAATGAAAATGTAAGTCGAAAAATACTCAGTGATTTTTTTAAATTTAATCGTTATTTTTATTTATTTATTATGATTGTTCTTGTTTGTTGTTCTTGACAAATCCAACTTTTTATTTTCAACATTAAATCAAATATTCCTAAAATGTAATTCGAAAAATCGTCAATCAATCGTGATTTTTTAAGTTTGTTTTTATTTTCATTTTAATTGTAATTTCCTTCATCAATCGTTTTATACAAGTGAATTTTTTATTCCATAAATCTTGCGCTGATTTTTTGCAAAACACAAATATTAATACATTCATTTATTTTTATTTAAGCCGCTTGCTTTGTTTTTGTTATATATTTTATACTTTCTTTTTGGGCTTTACGTGAAATGCTATTACTTTTTAATTAATTTTTTTGTTGCTTTTCTGATGTTGCTGTTTGTTTTCCCATTGTTTGTTTACTGTACTCAATTAAGTTATTTCTAAAAATGTTAAAATTGCGAAAATTATTTAAAATTTCAAGACATTCAAAAGATAAAATTGTTTGAATGGCCCAAAATATGCAAATGGAAAGTATACAAAAATCTAAAACTGTTTAATAAATATACGAAAAATTGAAAAAATTGTTAAATACATGAAAAATTAAAAATACTAAAATTGTCAACATTGTAAATTATCAAAAATCACAACATAGTCAATTGTTAAAATTGTAATAGTGAAAAAAAATCGAAAAGATAAAAAATGCAATAACTAGAAATGTAAAAAATGGAAAAGTTTATTGCATACATCAAGACATTCGTAAACACGACAATAATGGAAATTTTACATTTCAAAATATTTTCAAAAATACGAATACCGCGAGTTAACAACAATTCAAAAAAACCGTATTAAAATTGAAACATTCTCAGAATTTCAAAAGTTGCTCACATTATTTTGCTTTCGATTTGGTTTGCATTGTTTAATTTTTAATGGTTTTAAAATTTTTAGACTTAATTAGATTTGACGTTTTTAAAAATAGTCGGTTTCGTTCTGCTAAAAAAAGCAACGAAAATGACAAAAATTCAAAAAATGTTAATTATCTATCATTCGAAAAATGCAAGAAATTGGAAAAAAGGGCAAGGAAGGTGAAATTTCGCAACTTAATAAAATTGTTTTAATGCATTTGATACTTTTCACAATCACTTGTTTTCTAATTACGTCTTACATTATTTGAATTAATTGAAATTTATATATTTGAATATTTTTACGTTGGGTTGGGTTAGGTTTGGATATCGTTTTTATGTTTTTGTTTCCATAAATGCAAAATAAATAAAAAATGTAATGTTTTGAATTTTTGATAATTTCACTGATTTTTCATAAATCTAATTTTTACTTATTGTAACATCTGGGATTTGGGGGGTTCAACTTTTGAACTTTGCATATATTTTTGACGGTTTTGAATTTCAAAAACGTCAAAATTGTTATATATTATTGATTTCAAAAATACGAAACATGAAAAAATGCAAAATTTCGTTTTCAAAATCGACATTTTTATAGTAAATTCAAGGAACCCCATTTCCATAAAATCGAAGCTTCCAAAGAGATTAAGTTTCATTAACAGTATTTTTGTAAATACGTGACCGACCAATTTGTTTTTGAATTTACTTCTTTTTAATAATTATCTTAATGTTAAATTTCATCGTGAGTTTTCGTTATTAAATTTGAGATTAATTTAATTCGAGTTTTAACATTGGGTTTGGGTTGAGTTGGGATGCGTACCCAATGTCAAGTCAAAGGACGACAGATTCTTAAAATAATCAGCTAGCTAACTATAATTGCAAAATAAACGTACAAAAAAACATACCTGCACGTATACAAGAAATTCTATTAAAATTTTAAAAACATAACATAACAATACAAAACTTTAAAAAATAATTACAATAAAAGTTCCAGAGGGCACAAATAAATTGAACTTTCTCGTGGTATTATGTAATATGACAAAATATGAAAAATTTTAAATTTAATTAATTTAAAATTAATTTAAAGCAATTGTATTGTGAGATTTTATTTTTTATTTATTTTTTAATGAAAGCAATTAAAATAATATTTTTGAGTATTTAAAAAAATTGCAATCCACCTAATTCAATACAACCCAACCCAATACAACCCAACCCAACCCAACCCAACCCAAACCAACCCAACCCAACCCAACCCAAACCAACTCAACCCAACCCAACAAAATCCAACCCACTCCGAACCAACCCCTATTTTCTGACCATAATTGTTTTAAAATGTCAGAATTTGATTTCATGAATTATGACTTATGGGAATTAAGTTCATACGGATATATTTTAAATGTTATTAAATTCCAAATAAAAAAAATCGCGTGTGTCCTCATCGGCTGGATGTTACTGGGTTGGGCTGGATTGGGTGGGGTTGCGATTAATTGCCCTCTAAAAGTAGACAAGAATCGTTTTGTTTAATCAAAAGAAATGCATTTTGGCTGTAGTGGTTAATTTATTTTGATTTTGTCAAATTCATTAATTTCATTTCTTATTATTTTTCCTTAGTTATATTCATTTAATAATAATATATTGTGTTAAAAAATAGGCAATACAGAAAATGTAACTATAACCTAACTCCCTTAGTGCCATCCAAATATTTTTGCCATTTAAACGATTATTTAACTTTGGCCAAGTTTAATTTTTTTTTCTTTCATGAAATCATGCCATTCATGATATATAATAAATGTAAATGTAACAAATATAATAAAATAAGGGTGTTGATCGTGCTTCTAGATGCTGTGAACATTAATTAGAGAAGTTGCATCAGCAATAAGAATAAGATTTTACAACCTAACCCAATCCAATAAAATGAAAGATATTTTTCATGTTTTTAACGATTAACCGAAGCACCCAACGCACCGCAACCCAATGAAAAACATTTTCATGTTTTTAACGATTTCACAACTCAGCCCAACGAAATACATTTTTCATGTTTTTATTGATTTTACAACCAAATCCAACCCAACCCAACCCAACCCAACGAAAGACATTTTTTATGTTTCTGACGATATCACAACCTTGTCCAGATTTACAATTTTTATTGTTAAATGGAAATGTGCAATTCGTGATATAATTTGTGAAAGTGTGATGTTAATCATGCTTTAAAATGCTACCAACAGGGTTTAAACAAGTTCAGCAACAAGAATACATTTTACTTAGGTTCAAACTTATATCAATTAATAAGAACGAAAGTGTCGTCCAAGAATCCAAACAGTTCTATTTGCAGATATGATCTTCATTTGCTTGACGATTGTGTGTCGTTGTTTTGACGTTTCGACATTTGTGCAATTCTGAATATTTTTGCATTTTGTAATTTTTTAACTCTTAGCTCTCATGGTTAGTTCAATTTCGGACACTTAGACTATATTTTTGTTGTTTCCATTTTACACAGTTTTTGACATTTTTTGCGTATTTTCTAAGCAATGTCATAAATCACTCAAATTTAATCCGTTCATTACGGTTTTTTTTATTTTAATGTTTGCGAAACAATTTATTTTTTGAAAATATCGAATTGATTATAATCAATATTCCCCCACCGCCGTGTTCACCCCCCACCCCCTTACATTCGGCCATTGATACGTCACTGCATGCATTCCCAGCGTTAATTTCAAGCAGCGCCAACGATGATTAATCTAATCCACTTAACTCATGAACATCGCGAATCAACGCATACTTATTACGTTTCCACGCTGACAAGAGCGCACTAAATCACACACACAATCGGACATAAATCGCAATTCTCGATTGTTTTTCCGCTCGTCGCCTCGCATGATAAAATCGCCGTGCGAAGCACCCATGATTGTCGTCCGTTAAAAACTTTCTCGGATTATGATGCGATACCCGGCAGACTCATTTGCAAAAATGTATCCCTCATTAAAGCGCGCGCGGCCGTTTTCTCCGCCGCCGACGACGGAAGAAGATAACCTACTTAGCGCCGCCGCGGTTGCCGCAGAAAAAGAAAATCGTCGCCCTGTTGCGCTGGTGTCCGGTGGCAGTGGCGCAACGCGGCGCGCACGATACCGGTACCATCTTCGGCGAATATAGTTCACCTGCGTCGTGGTTTCGTTTTCGTTACGAAAGGTTTCGAAACGACGCGTGGTTTCATGGTCGGCGTGTTGGAATCGATGACATAGGTTAATTTGTAATGAAGACCAAATCAATAAAAGCAAATAAAATAAGACATGAAAAAAAAATCATTAATTACTTCCACAACGCTTTGTAAGAATTGAATTATTGAATTCATCTAAAGCGGAACTTTTTTGGCGAAAGAAGCTGGAATTGTGACAAAGTAGAATTAAGGACCGCGTTACCAATATCACTCTCTAAGAAAATTTGATCCTCACTGATGATGAGATACATCGACGTGTTCGCCAAAGTTTTATTAAAAATTACAAACACATTCATTTGTGATGTAATGCGATTCGCGAAGTATTTTCTCAGGTATTTTTATCGACGATGTCTGGCGACACCGCGGGCGTGTTAAGATGAATTAGCGCACCGAATTCTGCAGTTAATTGTGTCCCAGTCGCTGTTATTTATTGCCGGGGCCAACCCGGAGATATTTTCATGCATATGTGCGAGGGGCGTAAGAAAGCTCGACGATGCGACCGCGTCTGGCGCTAACGACAAGGACGACGGTTTCATCCCACTTGAAGGTTGTTTGCGTTAACATCGATTATAAACAACGAATATTTTGAAATTGCGAGCTGGAAACTTTCCTTTCATTTTTTTGTTTGTCTTATTTCGCTGTGGACAAGGCGTCAAGTTGTTATTGTCTCCATTACTTTTTTAACTTCGTCCAATTTTTATTTTTATTTTAAAATTAAATCCAATTAAAAAAAATTAAATATACACCCAACCCAACCTAACCCAACTCAACCCAACTTTAAGTCAATAAACGGCAAATGCAATTACGTAGCAGGTAATGGTGGCATTGACGACTAGATATTCCTAATACTCACGCACAAACTCTTTGTCAACTAAGTTTGTTTTATTTTCATTCCCTCGACTTTTTCTTCTAATTATAACTAATTAGTTCATTTTTGATAAAAGTTCGTTAGAAAAAATACCCAACGTTTATATAAGTAATGTAAGATATCGAACAAATGTTGGTGTATTATAAGATTAAGTTAGAAACCTCACCATTTGCGCAGCTTGGCGTTAACTTTCTGTCAGAATTTCCACTATGTAGTATTCAACTCTTGCACAATCTTTCGTAAAAACGAACGCAATGAAGAGCAATTATGTGCATGATCGCTTGTGTGGAAGCTCTACGTTCAATGATCCAAGCGATGGCCCTTGAAAGCACAAAGAGTTTGAATATACAACGGGCACACACAGAAAATATTTTATAGAAAACATCCCAAAGTAAAAACAAAATGAAAACAGTAACAAATAAATTCATGATTTATGATTGATTGGTTAGTTGATTCAATGTAATTGTATATTTTAATTTGATGCCTGCTTGGGATGAGATTTTGGTCGTTGCTCAGGATCTACTTGCATGGACTCCTGAAGCTCAGGTTCAGGTGTCGGGGTTGTTCGGGATCTAGTATCAGCGACTGCTAATGTTGAAATAAAATGAAACAAATCTGAATGTGCCCACTGTACTGCTGAAGATGACAACTTAATTGTCGAAATGTACATCTAGTGTTAATAAAATACCAAAAGTGGTAAGGGTAAGTTTGTTTCATTTTATTTGCCAACCGCAGCATCAAGTTGAGATGTCGAAGGTTGCGCAGGATCGACTTCCATGTCCTGCTGAAGCTTATATGATAATGGCTGCTAAGGTTCAGCTGTCAGATGCTGCTCAGGCTCCATAGTTATAGGATCCTCTGGTTTTTTGAGTTGCTCCTACTTTTGTTCTTTCCGTGGTAACATCAAACGAAAAGACGTTTATTGTATTTTGCAAGATCTCTGGGAGAAAATATTGACTACGGAATCGCTTTTCGGTTGGGTCCTTAAATTTGTGAGTCCGGGCCATAGATACCAGTTGCTAAACCCATTAAAACAGCAGACGACGAAACCTCCTGGGAAGTTTTAGTAAGAAGGCCTATAAACTCTGTCTTAGGGATCTTCTTTCTTGGGTTCTGTCTTTGCCATTTGCAAAGGTCTTTGTCCCACTTCAGCTATAGGCCCCTGGATACTGATACATCTAATGGCTTCAAAACACTGTTCTTTTAGTTGATGTTTAGTACATGTTAGTTAAAAATACATCGCTGAACTAATGAAGAAATAATGTTGTCTCCATCCACTTTCTTTGACTAGCAGATGCTGCACTTTGTGTGGGCACTTGTTGGTTTATCTAGTTCTGCAATTCTCCACGCAATTGCCTTTGAAAATACAAAGCAAAGACCACCAGCAGATATGTACAACAATTTTTTTGTCCAGAAGAACTTGTTGTGCGTTGGCTCTTCTCATTTATATCTCCTACAACTCGGGTTTTAACCTTTTTTGTCATGACCCCTATGATAAAAAAGGTTTCGCCGCAGTTGTATATTTGTTTCTTAACAACCTGTGTTAATTTATCCAAAAAAAAATCATTATCCAAGGATTCGCCAGGTTGATTTTTGAATTGGGTCTTCAACTTGTTTTGGAAAATGTAACTTTGTACTATACCTAAAACCCATTCACGAGTGAGTGAGAACCATTCATATCCATAATTCTAAACCCATTGGCAAGGTTATCAACATCGGCAGCAGATTTTGCACCATCGCCACTTTTATTTTTTAATGTACTTCGTGGAATATTGTAAAAAAGGCGATTGCTCCTTGAGGAGTACAATTCCATTTTTCACTTAGAGCTTTTGGAGCGAGGTCCTCTAATGAATAAGCTACCCCAGCACCCTTCTAAGTTTTTCTCTTGTAGTTCCCCACCATAGTTATTCTGCAATAGAGCAAGAAAATAGATTAACTGTATAAGTTTAAGTTAACTTAAATCTGTTAGTTATAGTTTATTTTAATTGCAAATTGTTTAGACTTGAAGACATATCCAGTAGTAACCGGATCCTTCTCAAAGGGATGATCCAGTTACCCCTTTTTTGAACTTTCTGGGTAACTGGACAAGAAGTAAGTGGAGCAATTAGCTCATTTTCCTACCATCTTCTCTCCTCCTCTGTTTCCATCACCCTTCGCATTTCCTACCACTCCTCCCACCAATGTTTCCAATCATCCTTCATGTTCCACATGTCTTACATGTCCTATACTCTTCCCTCATCAAATATTTTTTGTCCTCGCTAAACCTCGCTATTATCTTTTCTTCTTTCGCCTTTTTTTATTCTCTCAACGCCCTATTAATTCCTCCATTTTCCTTCATCCACTCTATTAATTCTAAACCCTTGCATCTCTTCTCTTTCTCTTCTACCTTTCCCTCCCCTATTCTTCTCCCGCTTATTACTATAAAATTGAACATAAAAACAATATTGAAAAAGAAAGCACAAATATAATCAGAACAAGTACACAACAAAAAATTTAATTAACGGAAAATAAATGACCATTATGTGTCGAAAATAAAAAAGGCAAAAGAAGTGAATGAAAGAAAGTTTGACAGGTGAAGTAAAAAGAATGAAACAATATGAACGAAACGAGCGGTACAAATTAAGATCAAATAACTGAAAATGAAAGAAATGAACACAACAATTAAAGAAAAAGAAGAAATAAGATCAAAAAAGGCAAATCCATTTTGCATAAAAAAGTGTTTTGTATTAAATTGTAACGATTATCTCTTGGTTCGGAACTTTATAGTTAGAGGGCGTGTTTGATCGCCCACATGAACTTAACCAGTTTGTTTGGTGTTAGAGTAGTTTGGTGAGAATTTAGAAAAAAATGATATTACTATTGTGAATTAATTATGTTATTTTTTTGTCACGTCCACCGTCCACTCATAAACGCGTTTCGAACCTTACACAAGAAATTTCTCCTCGCGGACCCGGAGCGACCCCGACAAAACAAATAAGACGTTCCTCCGTCGCCGCGCCGACCGACAGACGGGCGCGAGTGAAAGGAGATATCAAACCGCAAAAAGCGCGGCTTTTACCGGCCGCGTCGGTTCACGTTTTCGCGAGTCCGGTCGGAACCGGACCTCTGGGCGCGGACGCGGGCAGGTAGATCCGGCCGCGCCCCGGTCCAGTTCAGGTGCAATTCGACGTTCGTCTCGCTCCGACGTGCGGCAAAACTAGCGCGGGCCCCGTCCGGCACCCGAGGTCAATGTCTGCAGCAGATGTGACGCGCCGACAGTGTTTTTATTTTTTTCTTTTTGGTCGTTTTTCGGTCGGGGAGCTAGAAAGCGAGCGAATATGGAACGGCTGCCTCCGAGATTCATGATGTCACGTGCGTTTTGTAATTCTAATTGGTTGCGTTTTCTAGGTTGGAATTTACGTAACGGCTTGCGAAATGGTTTGATTAGAACAGCCGAAGAAAGTTAATAGACGTTGGAATTTTTTTTATGGGCGTGGATGTTTATTCATGGGTTGTTTGGTCGCGTTGGATGCGCTTATAGTTATTTTAAACGATGAGAATATATTTAAAAAAACACAATTAGAACCATATCATCACAATTTAATTGCCAGCTCGTTTATTTATTGTTTTGGTTGCGGAATGATATTTGTTAATATATTGCGTAACGATATTTTCGACAAATTGTCAAACACCTCTACGCCTGCTTTTCCTTCTGGATTTTACCAATAGCTGCACAATCGAATTTATTATTAAGTTCACCTTCCTGCACCTAAATCTTATTCTGCATAATCCATCAGAATTGCGTACTCATTCTCTTGTCGAAACTTTTCCAGAATTTTTTTATAGCCCAAGTTCGTCGCGCGTTACGTACAAACATACGTGACCGTGACACTGGCCGAATGTTTCGACCGAAGACACACAAAAATCCAACTTACATAATCGGGCCGATTCCCCCCGAAGAAAAAAAAACGCGCTTAGCATATTAATTTTCGGCGGCCTCGTTGCGCCACTTTGTCGCCGATTTCGCCGCATTCGACCTTTGCCGGCGAAATTCACCAGAGTTCTTGGCGCTACTTCGACAAACAGCGACACAAAAGAACACATCAAACGGCGACCTGTTTGTCTTTATTATTATTTTCGCGCTTGAGCCGAGTCGAAGCGCTTTTTGGACTTTCGCGCGCCGTAAGAGTTTTTAACGGCGAGCTTTCTCCGAAAAACGTCCCAATTTGAACGAGCGGTCTTCAGAGCGATTAATTATAATCGACGGTTAATGCGTGGAAATTACCATTTAAGGTAACAATTGGCGCTGGGCCACTGGCGAAGACGGTTGCGGAGGAGAAATTGTGAGTGCGCGGCGATAATTGGTGGGAAAACATCGAAAATTGCGATTATGCAAACAAAAAGCGTGAAAAATGCAGTTTATGTTGTGGCACTAATTAGAAATATGCGCGGTTCATTTTAATAATTTGCATTTAATTAAAGAAATCAGATAAACAATTAAGTAATCGTTGAAATTTTTATTATTTTAAATTATTTTGGATATTAGATCACGTTTGGTAAATTCATAATTTTGTTTGGTTTGAAATTTTGTTAATTATAAAATTTTTAGTATCACTTTGCCTGCGTTTATTCTTTTTTTTGATATCCTACGATTTTCTAGTTTTTGTTGGTTTATATTGCATGCACAGTATATTTCAAGATATAAAGCTAAACATCCGCTATCAAAAACAAACGCACCATGAACTTCATTAGCTCTCAAGGCGGTAATGGCTAAATATATTAAAAAAAAATCATTTGTTGAAGAAAAACATTGATAAGGATAGAGAATATGTAATGAAATAGTTAGATATTTTTGTAATTACGGTCCTGGGTTATTCCCTGCTACCTGCTGCCATTGTTGCCGGTTGGCATAATTTATTTTTATGGCAACTTGACGAAACTCATAAACGACCCATAACAATTATTTTGCAACAAACTTTGGTTTAAATTCGTCGCAGACTTGTTTCGTTTTTTTCTAATGCATTTTTGTTTTATTTTGCAATATGTCGTTTCGTCCTCTCCATTAACACTTCGCACATCACTTTGGATCGGTTTGGGTTTTCAATTTCTTTATTTATTTATTTTTTGAATCCGGCTTTGGTTTATTTTGCTTTCAATTTCACTTACATACCTTTCATGTTCCCAATTCCCAATGATCTTCATTTACGTACTCCCATTGTTTGCTGTCGTGTTCTCTTCCAGTATTTTCCCCTCCCCTTTTCAGTAGTTCGTGTACTTTTTCTTCATCTCATATCTTCCCCCAAAGCATTTGCATTGTCTGAATCCATCCCAAAGCAGTAGATCGTAACATATATGAGTCTTGTGTATTTCCCTTTTTTTCGCATAACAGAACCATATGGTTACAGTTTATTGACTTCCCAAGTCACTTGGGTAATCCTTTTGTCCTGGAAATGTGGTCTCGGTGACGTGAGGCAACACAGAGCAGACTGTTGTTGAAAAATTGGTCCATAGATTGATTGGACGTTTTCCGGTTCGGTGGCCAAACATTTTCAGCATTGCTTTCTACTTTTCACTGATTGGTTCCCTTACATTAAAATGTATGTTTCATTGGAAAACAAAGCTCTCCTCGGTCCAATTGTTGCACAATTGACTTTGAAATTAAACATAATTTGAATTTTTTTAGTACTTATAGGTCACTGTTAACCTAGTTAAACTCGTGTCCGGAAAATTCATCGTGGAAAGTTAGAATTATGATTGAATTGGGTTGGGTTCGCTTCAATTGGGCTGGGTTATTATAACATGATAACTAGGTACCTACGTTCGTCAGTCAGTGATCCTCCTGTGTAAGTTTTTTCAATGATTTAATTTTGAAAGTTAGTTTTATCTGCTTTGTGATAATAAGCAGTTTGAAATTACAATTAATTTGAAGCACGTTTTAATAAGTAGTCCGTCTATGATGCTTTTCCTATGATTTAATCTTCATTTTTTTATTCCAGCAACATTAATGCAAAATTTCAGCTCATTCGAAGCACAGGTTCATGCCTCCTATTTAATTTCAAGATTTCAGCATTTTTTGCAAGATTATCATAATCGAAGAACACGTTTCTAAGATTGAACGTCACCGTTTTTTTTTTTTAAATAACTTAACGAGTAGCCCATTCATATTTGTTTTTTCTTCAATTATCTTAGCCATTTAAAAACTACTATTTGAACTAAGTTTTATCATCTGCTAATGTGTCAACAATTTAAAACTACAATTAATTTGAACTAATTCATTGAAAATAACCCAATGAATGCATAATTATCATGTTACGTGTCGCGTCCACGTTATTCAAACGAAGCAGGCCGACTTTGAACGCTCGCCATTTCTAAACTATTACAGGTAGACTTACTTACACCCGTATGCAGAGTATTGAGAAAGAAACCGAGCAGTTCAGAAATGTTTGCCGAACACAATTGCGTTTTGTTTGATACCCAAAAACGTCAAAATTTATCGACAATCGGTGATCAAAAACAAGATTTAGTGATGTTTTTAAATCGTTTTCTGCTTTAAAAGTATTTGAGATTATAACTCGGTATGTTATTCGAAATTATCTGAAAACCATGATTTTTAAATCATAAGCAATTAAAAAAAATCACATATGGTTTATGGATACATTTATTTTATTATGAAAATTGCATTCAACTACCTTCTTTCAAGGTAGCTTGAAATAAGGAAGTTGTTTTCTATTTCACTTTTGATTCCAAGAAACGTTTGTATGGGTCATTTTGTAGAAAATCTTATAGGATTATAAGTCTCTGCATAACACACGTCGTAGAAAAGATCAATTATGGTTAATTACAGCTAAAGCAGAAGCCTTGGATTCAACGAGGGTTGGGTTGGAAAGGATTATTTTGGGTTGGGTTGGGTTGGGTTGATAATTTTTTATCTCCATGTTTTCCTCCTTTGATTTTCATTCTCGATTTTTATTTTTATTATTTCCTCATTAAAAGTCCTTTTGTTATTTAATTTGATTTTAAAGCTTTCTTCTTTAATCTTGTATATGCTTGCTTTGGGAAAGACGTTCCCAAATTCAAGTTTTGCATTTGCTGGTAACGAATCCTCAACGTCCTCAACGTCAACACCGTAAAAAAACAACGAACGCTTACATAACGAACAGCGACTGGGTCGTTACGCATCGCGATTCCTAAGAGCTTTTTTTTAGGTCATTGCAGCGAGGATCGCGGTGCCACTTCTGGGTGCGATGTTTGCCTAAGAACTTAGTAGATGAGTTCTCGCATTTTTCACCGGGCGACGAATACTTTTTGCGCAACATTCCGACCGTATAAATAAACAAGTGAACGTCGGCTAATTGCATAATTCACAAATTTCGTTGATTTCTAAATGCGCATCGTTTAGAAAACGAGGTAATTAACGAAAAATTTGCTCGGTGTACTTGTACGGTTCATGACAATGAAAACAAGAGAAATTCGTTATCTTGATGTTTTTTTTTCACTCTCGACAGTTTGTATGTGTGCCCCAATTTCACGTCGCGTTATTTTGTCTGTAGATCGTTTTTAAATTTAATTCGTTAATAAAATCAAGTACACGAGTCCTGCGATTAAATCGTGCGCAGGAATTCTAAGCGTTTTAATTCGTCGCATCTCCAGTTGCGTCAGGTGCATTTCCTACGGTTTCATAACGAAATGATCGTGCATTTTGTGGCCGGGCGTGACTTTTTCGTAATGGTGCGTACTTATAATACTTTCGATTTTTATGTATGCCGCGCTTGTACGTACAATGCCCGCATATGAATGCGAGTCGTCCGTCCTCTCGTTATTTTTCTTCGATTTAATTGCCGATTTTCACCGTCGACTTCAACGCAACTGCGAGAAGCGTGCCGCAAATTTCGTCGATAACGTCGCACTAAAAGTTAAATTGCGCGAGGGATTCGGTAATAATCACGAACTGCTGATTGTAAAAAAAATCGTGACGTGCGGGACTGGCGACGTGGAAAGTGCTCGTACGATCCCGAGGCGCTGAAAGCAAATGGGGACATGTTTTATAAAAAATGAAATCAACTGCGACTAAAGAAAATTGCAAATTGTAATCATATATATTTAAATGTTTATATTAATCGAACATTAAAATGATTTTAATTAAATAACATTAGCAAAAAAGTTCGAGTTTAAATAACGTTCGTGGCATTTTATTGCATGGTTAGCATCAATTACCGAAAATTAATAAAATAAAATATAACCAGGATAATAAAATTAATCAATTATCGACCATTCACGAATCCCATTAGCATATTCCATTATGCATCGATGCCATGCATGTCGGATCGATGCAAATTACATCAACAAATAAACATTACATATTTTTCTCCAAAACAACTTTCGATTCGACCAAACACTTTCTTCCAATTTCGCGGACGTTAATTATCCGTCTAGCGTAATCGAAATGCCTGGCGTCCACATCCGACCGGAGTTATCCGGTAATTTATTACATCACGTCCACTGCCGCGCCGAACGCAACAAAGTCACGGTCCATTCGCCGCGGCCGCGTCCCGCACGCATTTAATGCAAAACATCCTTGGGGCATCGTCCAATGCAGCAGTAAAGCGCGAGATGTTCTCTCTTGGTTGGTTTCGAGGCCGATCGCTTCGAATCGGAAGTTCAATTGTAGAATAGAATCTTCGCTCGCCTTACGAGGATGGACTTCCGGTTGGCTTTCCGTGTACATGTGGAGCCGCCGCGGAACTTCCGGGGTTAGTTTCGAATGTAATTTGCAACTGAGAAAGTGTTTGGTTGGATTAACTGCGCATTGTTGCGGTTCCGGTTCATTTTGTTCGTTTGTCGGTGTCTTGGATTGAGATAGCAATGGACACACGATAATAAAAATTTTATAATAGATTTTATTGGTGGTATCTTGAAGGGAAAGGATAATTGTGATTGGGTTGCTATTAGTTTAAAAAATAAATAATTGCGTCTAGATGTTTAGATTTGTATCACAAATGATACAATAAACAATTCAATTCCTCTTTTTTGCCTTTAGACTTTATAAACGACATAGGCTTTAACATGTCTGGCCATGGACTTCGCCAAGACGAAGACTAACAAAGCTATGAACTAGACCATTGAAAATTGTAAAAAAAAACAAATCAATAAGACCTATCCTAGGACAATTAAATCAACTACAATATCAAGACCAAAAATTCCACGACGACAAATAATTGTATGTAAGGGAAGGGAGGAGAAAAGAGGCAGATCGAGCAAAATTTGGATAGAGAGGGTCGAGGAAATAGGAACTAGCAGAGTAAAAACCCATGGCATAGAAAGGAAGGGTATTGAAGATAAATGAGGAAAGCGACAACTTGACGACTAAAACAATCGCGATGTTCCAAAGAGTCTTTCACTAAGGCACGTGGTACACCCGGTACGTTAAAACATACCAAATATTTTTATGCAGCTTTGATACTTTTATTATATAAATGAATTAAATTATATCCTGATTATGAAATTATTTATAGCTGCGACGTGGTCATGTTACAGTTTTTTAACGACCGAAATTATACGACAACGCTCGATGAATAGTAAATTATAACTCGCGTAAAAACCGGTTATCAAATTTCGAGCGCCTATTGCGTCTAAGCTCATAAATCGGCCGGTGTTATGTTCGCGCCTACAAACACCGCGCGAATTACGAGCAATTACGAACCACTTTCTCCGTGAAATATTTCGTCGAAGGACGTCCGAATAAAAAAAAATTAATTTCTTCGGAAATTACCCGGCGACGCGAAACGAAATTTGGCGCTTGTGCAACGAAATTATTTTTTTCATGCACGTTTACGCGGTTGCGTTCGTGCTGCTGTCACGCGAAACGGTAGGATGAGTGGTTTTTTTACGAAGGAAGCGTTTTCCAATTAGAGGCCGTCGGCACGGTGTCACCGCGGTGACATAAATGTTACGAATTTCTTTCGTTGCGCAATCGGGGTTTCCCTATTAGTTTATTTAAATTTCGCAATTGTTTAAAAGGTTCAATCATCATTGTTATGGAAACGTTTTGTAAGAAACGTCAAGGAACGTTATTTCAATTGTGTCTGGATTTGTAATGAGCGAGAGGGATAATATTCAGCCTCTTTATTTTCATTTGTTAAGGACAGGCCGGTCACATTGAGCTGTTACAATATTTTTTTATTATTATTATCTAAAATTAAATATTTAGTATTATTAAATTTCACAGATTACAATAACACAGATTACGAAAACTATGATTTCCTGCTAAAGTATATGACATATTGAAGAAAAAGAAACGACAGCATGTGTACAATATGTCAGATTTGGTTTCTAAATAGAGAGGCAAAAAATTAAACTTTCATTTCTTTCTATCAACCCTTTTCTTTGATATATGCCTTCAAACACAGCCTTGTATATTTTTATTTATTATTTACAATTAATATTTATTATAATTGCTAAACTTAAATTTAATTGTAATGATACGATTTTCTTTAAAATTTCATGTGTTATTTTACAGCAGTCAATAAACCACGACAATCGCTGCATCCTTTCACTTTAAACTTGACGTTACGAGACGTACCGTATGTTGTAGTGCATAGTGCACCGGGTGAAACCTTTCACTTGTATCGGACGCACGATGTCTCTAAATCTATTCAAGTGTAAATTAAAAAAAATGTTATTATTGCCAATCGCCGCTTTCGGCTCATCTGTACAAATATAGGTAGATATATGTGTCACGTAACATTGTGTTGTAGGAAATCGTTTTTGACCGGTGTGCAATTTATAGGAGTGACGATATCGTGTCCGTTTATAGGAAGTGAAATTGATTAAATATTTTTTTTGTAAATACCCCACTAATTTTTTTACTAGTAACAAAATAAGTATTTTGGCAAAATTTGAAGATAACATTCCAATTGGAAGACAGTGCTCAACGACATGTAACATTAAAAACAATTTTGAAAAATCTGGAATTTTGAGGGTTGCTTTAAATTAAATACAACTAGCTGAGAAATAGTAAATTTATTTATTTCATAGTATAACGTTGATGAATAATACAAAAATCTTATAGGAAAGTAATGAGTGGGGTAAATAAACAAGGTTTAACCCAACCCAACCCAACCCAACCCAACCCAGCCCACTTTCTGTTCCTTTCAACCACTTGCAACTGTTTCTGTTCTTCATCATTTGTCAGAAGCTTATTAAACTATTCAAACAGTTCGACCACGCTCAGCTATATCACAAAAAAATTTCAAGTTTCTCGTGATTTTTTTACCTAATACTAATGTAATGTTCATTGCTGGATCATTCATTTTGATGTGTGGTCAAAAAAATTGAATTTATTTTTAACTTGTCAAACAGATCAACAGCCAAAACGACTTGGTCAGTTAAAAGTGACGAGTCTCCTCTTACCTCAGTGGGCTCACACTCCACCTTTTTGACAATTTTCACTTTTGTCTCATTTGTTACTTTCTCTGAAAATAAACTTAAGCCAACTAACTCGTCCGATAGGTACCAAAGATTTTATGGCATTTTTAACCACTTCACTAATTTGAGGAACAAAAAAGACAACCTTTATTGGCATACTTTTCGACTACAACCTGTTTAATCTACTTCATCTATATGTATATCTTTCTTCTTTCCTCTTTGTACGTGTGGCTCCATTCCCACGCCGACTCTGCCCCTTCGACTCTATCACCCCCTCCGGCTATCCTCCCACTCTCTGCATCTCCTACTCTTCTCTACTTGCAACAATATCATTTTTAGCTATCTCCCTTCTTTTCCTGTCTCCGTCTCTCATCTTCCTTAGTTTATTTAATATTTCTATCCCCTCCCCCGTCTCTGCTAACACCCTCCACCATGCTCTGCCTCTCTTTTTCTCCCGTGGATCCCATTTCAATCCTTTGAGGAACAATATCTTCATAATTGGTCTTGTCTTACCACAGAGAAAGGTCTGCCCAAGCTGCATTTGTCCCATAGGGGCTTCAAACCAATATTTTACATATACAAGAACTCAAAAGTTCACAAAGCGCCCTAACGATTTTGATGGCGTATATCAGTTTCGCCATCCAACGAGCGTGGTGTACTGCACCTGGAGCTTTCGAATGATGTTTATCTGGAGTATGACCCAGAGCCAGTAGAGACAGCTCTATTAACTCTATGTAATCGTCTCCGCGATGCTTTTTCGTTCCTAAGGCAACTAAGGAAGCATTTACTGGAGTGACTTTTAAATGTTCACTGCCAGGATCTTCCAATGGTTGATAGTTTTCTTGGTGTGTAAAGGGCCATGTTGCCTCTGTTTCGGACCATACAGTTCTCCAGACATTCCTTTATTCAATTCAAATGTCTGGAGAACTGGATGGTCCGAAACAGAGAGTAAACCTTACTGAGAACAATCTCCAAAATATGGTGCATGCATGCTAGCCATAATAATTCTTCTCCAACTTTACGTTCCAACAGAACATTAACTCCATTTTCAACCCTGCATTAACGGATGTAGTGTCAAAACACATGCCGACTATCTTGTTCTCCAAACCCCATTCAGTTAGTACATTATAAACTGCATTCGCTGCGTTTGCGCCAGTGCCACTTACAGATTTTGGCACTCCAAGTAATTTCTCCTTACCATCTACAGATACTAATATGGGCAAACGATCTATTTTTTCACTGTCCAAAATATCAATCTTCCCGACTCTATGAACAATAATTGGACCATTAAAAGAAACAGATTGCTTTATTTCTTCACATACAGCTTTTCTTCCTTCTTTCCTTTTGCATTGAATAGTGCTTCGTGATAATGGCGACGAAGTGGGGTAATGTCCCAATGCTGCTGCAATAGGGACCATTAGTGTAAGGCTTCCCTATCAGAAACCTTATTGCGATCTAATGCGTTAGTGACATGTTTAGAAAATAAATATTTCTTTGTAATTGGTCCAGTCTGCAAGTCTGTTTGGGATTGCCTTCTTTTTAGAGATAATGATGATTATATACCTCTTCTGATTTATTTTTGGCTGAATCAGAATGTTATGGTGATTCATCTTCTGAATCTGAATAATTTGAAATAGTTACAGTCACAGATATCAGGGAAGATGAACCTGGTTCTTTCTGGCTTTTTCAAGTCTTTTGTTCTTTTATTTTTGTTTGAAGAATTCTTTCTTATTTCTTGTCTGATGATCAAACTATCTGTCTTCGTCTACTTTGCACATAGTAAGTGCATCTTTATGAGCAATGTCAAATACCATATCTAGCTGCTCTTGAAATAGTGTTTCACGTTTCTTTGGGTATCAGAGATTCTTCCTCTATTTTTTTTAACAGAAGCCATTCGGAGTGTAATTTTTCAACATTGTCAATACAATGTTTCTTGGTATTTCTTCTTGGTATTTACAAAAACAGCACCTAAACCCAGAAATTAATATTTAAAAAATAAGAAAATAACAACATTTTTAAAACTTTGGAGACGTTGAGCACTGCCTTCTAGACCACCTAGGACATTGAAATTTTGGCATTTTACTTCTATCAACTGAAGTAAGAAAAATAGTGGGTGCCTACCTTAATCTGCACCCAGGTGACGTCACTTTCTTCCTCAAGGTTTTCGATATCGTTTCATTTTCCACGTCTTCATGTTTCTTTTTTACTTCAACCAGCCTTATCTTCTACTCCTCTCTAATGGATTTATTTCTAATTTTATCCATTTGTGTGTGTTTTTCTTCTTATATTTCTCATGGACTTATTCTTCTGTACTTCATATTCGTTTGTTATTGTGCAGGGTTTACGATACAATGGATTACTGACGATTTCCGTATTTGTTCCTTCCGATTTCTCTTTTTTGCCAATTTTTGTTGTTGTATATCTTGCTTATGCTGTCACTGTTGCTCACACTCTACTCCACTTGTTTCATCTTCTTTCCACTTGTATGGTTTCCCTTTTTTCCCAGAATGTTTTTTTTTGAGTTTTGAGTTTGAGTACTTTATATACTTTTTATTATTACTCCCAAAGATTGTGTCTTCACTTGTTCCATCTTCTTCCCATTTACTTGCATGGTTTCGTTTTTCGGTCAAAATTTTGTTCATTTTGGAGTTGTATATCTTTTTCTGTAACACATTTCTTATTAACATTTTTCTCACTTTTAATTGCAAAATTAAAACGACTTTAAGAGCCCCCCTGAGTACTGTTAAGCCACTGTTACTATTATTGTACAACTCGATGTGTAACAAATTGGCGCAACCACTTTGACCTCAGACGTCTGAGACGCGCCGTTCCGGGGAAATTACGACTTTCTTCAACACATCGTCTTAAATCTTCTGCGGTTCTAACGTTTCCGCGTTGCTGTGGAGTATTTTCGACGCCCATGGCGTTGAGCTATTATTAATGACAACCGTTTTCATGGTACTCGTGACCTTTACTCGAAGTTCATACGGCTTGGGTTGGGTGTCAATGTCAAATCAAATATTGTGGAAAGAAAATCAGCAAAATACACAAACAAAATTAATTTATTAAATAAATTCGAGAAAATAATTAAAAATAAAATAAAAGTTTCGTTTAAGGTAAATGTCATCATCGACATGATTTCAAGCAAACTAAACGAACAAGAAAAAACGAAAGTGACCTAAACTTACGAAAATCATTTTGCAAGTCCACAAACATGCATTTGAATGAAGTTACTCAAATATTTTAAGAGCATTTGCATAGCCTTTGGAGAAACCGCCAATATTTACCCAAATTAGGCGACGATCCCTGGAATTTTATCCAATAATTGAAAACAAACACATGGCACTGATGTTCTCCCCAATTTCTTTAGTTCAATTAAATTTAAGTGTTTGATGGCTAGCAAAAAAAATCCGAGACAATGGAATGAAAGCGAAATCATACCTGACGGTCGTTGATGTCGTGGTGGCCGTGTTTCGCGAAGCGACCTTTGCTCTTAAACTTTACCGTGAATCTGCGTTGAACGACCTTACCAACGGAGGCGGATGAATCTCACGACTTCAATTTCTCTCGGTGCATTAGAAAATCGCATTGTGATGCGTCTTCTGTGTTTACGTCAATTGTGTGCGTGTGTGGGTGTCATGGGCGTAGAGAAAATATACTGGGAATTAATGTAGTGTGGTATTTAACCCATAATGGGATTAAAAATTGCTGGTAATGATGTGAAAATTGAGGAAAGAAGTTTTTCAGGTTGTTTCAGGTAAAAGCTCGTAAACGCTTTCCTGAATTAATATTACGAAAGAACCTAATGGATGGGTAATATTTTATTAAAAATATGAACTGATTCAAAAAATTGTATATTAAACGTAAAATATTTTTGAAAATTTGTACAAAAATCCTGGCATTATTACAAACATTTTTAAAATATAATTTCGCTGGTAAAAGTCGTAGTAAATATGTACCAGAATAAAAGAAAATTATATGTCTACAATTCTAAACTTACAAAATGTTCAAAATTTGACTGAAAAAAAAAACTAAGACCCATTAATTAATAAATTTAAAGAGAGAAAATAGATATGAAAATTTTGAACTGAAATGGAAATTTCGAGCTTTAAATTATGCACCAGGCTATCTGATTTCATTCGTTTGACCCCATGATAATTCTTGTCATTAAATCACTCCACAAAACCAATAAATAAATTCAAAATTGAATTTATGTATTTATTTGTGGCCGGCCTATTTTTATTGCATATGCAAATAAAAGTAAAATCTTGTTGAATTAACATAACAAGTAACAACCGAGAGAAATTAACCACTCAATTATAAATCTTATTGCTTTAAAAACAATGTAAACGTCAACAACCCAGCATATATGGATACATGATTAATGGTCGTGTTTGAATTGGCCGTTCACTACCGGTTAATTTTTAAATGCAAATGAAATAAAGATTTTATGGCCGGAGAACGATGCGCTTAAAATTCTATGCTAATTAATCTTGAAGAAATGAGGTAGGCAACGTGTTAATCGAATTTGTGCAACTGGTGGTCTGACTAATGGCGAATTTTTGATAATTAATTAATAATTTAAAAATATAATATTAATTGATTAATCCCCAAAAAAATCCACTAGTGGTTAAGCATCCCCAATTTTTTTTTGATTAATTAAATTCAAATTCATGCACAAATATGCTGTCGTAGTGACATCTAGTGTACGTTTTCGCTTTTTTATTTTCATAGGCGATGTTAGTTTAGCTAGAGCGCGCCGATTGTTTAAAAAAAGAGCGCTCGTTTAATGGTTTAAAATTTAGTGCCTTGCAGTTGTGATAGTCGTTACGATTAGGGAAAGTGAGTTTGATTTATTGTTGGAGTCTTGTTGTTTTAATTTGATTGGAGAAATTTAATTTAATTATTATTATTTTATTTATATCCGATTAACAGTTGTTTATTATAATTGCATCGATATGCTTGATAAACTAGATTTGAAAAAAATATTTAGTAGAAATAAAACAATGAATTTGAGCTTTATTTTAGTAGAGGTGCAAATACGAAAAGGGGTGAAAACACCACCATGTATAATGTATTTTTTTCTTTTTTGAATTCAAACTTTTAATAAAATTTAGTATAAATGATCGGTTTAAAAATAAACTACTCAACGTTGCATCACCGTCCCCTAAAAATGCAATGAAGTTTACCTCTTCTTTTGCAGCATGTTTCGAACCAGTTTCGACCTCGCTTTACTGTTCTTTTATATCGCTTCGATGTAATAAACAACGTTTAATTATATTTCGTTTTTAACTTATTACTTTACAATATAAGATAAGAATCGAAAAAGTCATTTTAATACCTAAAGCATTTCAAATAGCGATTTTCTTTAAATCTCCAAAATGGGAGTCGTTGGAAGAAACCACAATCGAAAGAAAAAATCACAAATCGTAGAGTGAAGTGAAGCACAAAATGTTAACAATTGCAAAAGATTGTGAAAATCATTGAGAATCGAAAAAGTTATCAAGTGCAAGAATTCCAAAGTTGTGAAAAGTTAAAAAAATGATGAATTATTATAAAATTAAAACGAAAAGAAAAGGACAAAATTGTACGAAGCCAAAAATTGAAAGAAAATATTTAACATTAATGGTAGTGTTCGAAGTATTCGATAAAATAGTCCTCGGAGCTTTTCGAAGCTTTTACATCGGTTCAAACCCTATTTTATTAAATTGGACAATATGTCCTACATCTGATGAATGAAAAGAATGAATGAAAAGAATGAAAAGAATGATTCTCGTTCCTTTCTCTGATTTTTCAGTATTAAATGCATTGTTCGAAATTGTTGGAGTTATGGTTTGAAGATTTGAACCCAATTTTCCAGAATGGGTAGGGTTGTGATGTGTTGGGTTGGGTTGGGTTGTGTTGGGTTGGTCCTACATTTGATACAGAACTTGGATAACCCTAATGGATAATAACAGTTGGAAAGACTACAACCAAATGGCTTTTGACAGATTAAGAAAAAGTAATTGGGAGGTCACACCCAACCCAACTCAATTTGTTATAAATTGGTGGACTTGGTGGATGGGTTGGAGCTTGGAAATTATTACAGTTCTTTAGGTGCGAGGCGCCTCTAAATTGAGACTGGAAAGGAAATGTAAAATGTTTGATATGGATCAAAGACTTCGGTCTTCATCTAAAAGACCTTAAGAGATTGACTGTCTTTCCATTTATGTTGAAACTATTACGTGAAATATATTTTGCAATGATATGGAGTTTGTGGAGCTTAGATCGGCCAATGGTGAAACTGGAATTCCAATTCCAATTATGGGATTGGCAAATCCAGATTGGAAACCGAGCTTTCCAAAAAAACAAAATTAAAAAAATTCAAAGAATACTTTGGAAACTCCTTGATTTTCATTGTGGAAATATACAGAGCTTTCAAAAAGCTACCTTGCGTACCTTTATTCTAATTTGAGGCTAATTCAATCAATGATTGCAATTGCAATTATCATGAGGGACAGCTGAATTAAAGTTGCCTTTGCCAATTATTGCCAATTGGCAAATTAGAATTTGTTAAAATTAAATGACTTGAAAATAGAACCTCCATTATTTTTTTTTGTATACAGTGATCAATTGACACTCTCTCAGAGATTTAGGAATTGATTTTATTTTGTAATAATAAATAAACCTTTATTGGCATAATTACAACTTAATACCACAATATATTTTTTTTACATTTTAGAAAGGATGTTACCTTTCTATCCTTTGCCCTGCCTCCTCTCATTCACCCCTCCGGACACCTCTCTCCCCTATTCTCTGTTACCTGTAACAACCAAATTTATGTTATTCATCCTCATATTCCTCCCCACTTTCCTCTTTTCCTTTAGTTTTTTCAATATCTCCACCCCACTGCCTTTTTCTCCAAGAACCTTCCTCCACTCTCTACCTCTCTCCTTCTCCGCCTTGCTCCATCCCATTCCCACGCATTCCTCCCACCAATGCTTCCAGTTCTCTTTTCCGTTGCCACACGTTTCGCACTCTTTGTATTCGTTTCCCATCCAGTATTTGTTATTCTTTTCTTCGTTTCCGCATCTATATCTCGCTAAACTTCTTTCCTCTTCCTGCGTCTTTCCCCCTTCCAGATATTTTGGCCTTCTTCCGTATACTATGATGATTTTATTTTGTAGTTCACTGTGGTTTTATAATTATGAGGACTCAAAATGCAATAAAAGCACAGTCTATACGATTTAAAGCTCAGTGAGCTAGGAACCAACGTCGTTGTCTGTATTATGGAGTTCGGTTTTGTTCTCTGATGTCTGCAAACAAAAAGACAGGTATTTTCTAACTTGGTGTTAGAATGAGGATTTTTGTTGCTGGTTGACATTTTGTCGGAGTTGTTTTGATTGTGGAGATCCTCACTTGGTGTGTGATTCGTGGTTAGGATGTTAGTCCCTTTTTGCAACGAAGGATTTTTTTTACAATCAATGTCTTTAGATTTGATTTTTGGATTTGGAATTATTTTTGGGACTGGTCATGTTTGGTTGGGTTTTGATGTTTGGGACTTTAGCATATTTATCAAAGCGACATTCTATGCTGTTGACCTTTGGTTTAGATTTTTGGTATGACATTTTGGATTTAGATTTTTTGATTTCGATCTTCGACATTAGGGTTTTGAGTTATGACTTGTAGATGTCGTGAGATATCTGGAGGCGACTTAGATTTTTATTTGATTCGACTTCTTCTCTTTCTTCAACTTCTTTTTGGTAATAGATTTGTTGTCCTTTAGCAGTTATTTTTCTCCCTGAAGACGTTGACGATTTGATTTTGGGGAAATGCACAGGGAATTTGTAATTTTATCTCGTCGTTAACAGCAACCTAACCCAACCGAACCCAGCCGAACCCAGCCGAACCCAACCGAACCCAACCGAACCCAACCCAACCGAACCGAACCCAACCCAACCGAACCCAACCCAACCCAACGGTCATCATAAACAACCACGCCATAGAATCATACAAAACTTTATTGTCTACAATTAAAAATACATAACAATATATACAGGTTTAATACAATGCGTGCAGTTCGGAACTACAAAACCAACGACGCTCGTAGAACGATATGTTTTGAACTTTCCTCCGTTGTCCGCCATGGACGAACCACTTAATTATACTGCAACAGAAACGAAAACCTTAAGACCCAGTTTCTCACCGATCGTTCAACCCACCTATGTTATGGTTGCGATTGCTCAGGTACTTGTGTTGCAGGTGGTTACCACCATCCCCCGCCGTGCACGTGGTGTGCGTCAATGTGGTGGTGCGCGTGTATGAAGTGCGGCTCATGAACGATCACTTTTTTGATTATCGGTACCGGTACGACTACCTTCTTCACGTGGTGGTGATGAACGGTGTGTACGTGGTATGGTACGTGGACTAAGTGGTGTTCACTGGAAAGTAAATCATTTGGTTAATATTTAGCGAGACTCATTGGGATCGATGAAATATAAGTTAAGGAAAATAAAAAAAAAATTAAAACTATTTAAATTGATTTAGGTATAAAATAGAACAATTTAAAAAAATCGGCGTTTGTAATACTGTACACGGTTACTGAAATACTAATTCAAATTGCAAGGACATCCCAAAGCCAAATTTACACCACCACCCATTTCACAAACATGATTTCTATTGACACCGGACTCGAGCGTTAGAAACGCACGATTCCAATCTAAATTGGAACGCAATTACATACGAATCAGGCGAGGCCCTAATTAATATGCCACCCGTGATATCAATAACGCGGTGAAAGTGTACATCGTTTACCAACCAGTCGATGTTAATTCACGACGTTTTTGTTATTATGGAATGTTTTCCGTGGTAAATTCCGCCGGTTTCTGTAATCGAGTTTAGTCCTGCAGGTCCTGTTTATGGCATTGAGAAAGCGGAGGCGTTTCGTAATGCGTTGTTACTCGAGCGCCGAAGAAAGGTAAAAGTGTATTTATGGTGTAGGTCGATGTTGTGCAAGTGAGAGTTATGGATGTAAAGGTCACATTTGGACTAAATTATGGTTTAATTAATCGTTTCCTGTTTGATGTTTGTGTGGAAATGTTGGTTATTACGGTATTCTTTAATAGATGCTTTAAGGTCGGCTGTGTCGATTATATATTCAACAAGAACGTTAAAAATATTTTATATAAATATTTTGTGCGAGAGTAGGTCGAGCAGGTCGTATTTTTACTCGATGTTAATCCCATTTGTTCATCGTTACCATATCTGGTTACCGATTTGGGAGATTTTATTTTTAGGGGTGAACAAGGTTGAAGCTGGATTATTTTTTGATCAGTCGTGGATAAGATTAATACGTGCTGGATACGATGAAAATATTTTCTGAAATAATATAGGAAAGTTAAAATGATACTATGGTTTCATGTTATTGCATCCAACATGAAAACAAAGACTGCAAGTATCAGATTTAGTGGGAATTAAATAAAATGATATAAATAATGTACCTATATAAAAAAATAAAAACTATTTTCCACGTTGAATTAGTTACTAAGAACCATTGGTCGTTTAAACAAAATATCAAATATCAAAGTCTCTAGCCAGGTTGAGTTGGGTTGAGTTGAGTTGAGGATTCAACTTGTTGAGTTGGGTTGAGGTGGGTTGGGTTGGCTTTGCAGGAAAATCTAAATAAATAATTAAATGTTTCTTCGTCCAATACTATTGAGATTTTCAACGATTTATTGTGGTAGCTTTCACAGTGAATGATTCACTCCATCAAGCCCAAGGCAGACGAGGACGATAACCAAACAGTACACATTGTGTTCAACCTGATATGGTGCCACACTGAGGTCAATGGGTCCAAAGTAAATAAAAAATAAATGAAATAAAATGAAAATGAGAAGCCAATTAAAAAAAAAATTATCGTCTCCTTAAAAAAATATCAAATACAATGATACAATGATTAGAAGCAGATGAGATGAATAAAAGTGCATAATAAACAAATAATATCAGATTATAAAATATAAAATGATAATGAACAAGGACAAAATTCTGAAAAACTAGACACAAATTAATAAAAAAATTTAAAATAAAACAAATTGCAGCTAAACTAAGATTTTATGAATAAACAATGAAAATCAATAAAAAAACAAATTACAATCGATACAATTACATAAAAATGAAACGAATTCATACCAAGCAAGAACGAAAATCAAACAAGCGCAATCGGAACTGGTCTTGGAAAGAAAACAAAGATAACACTAACGAAAAACAAATTAAATTCAACTTAACTTTAACCGACATTCTAATTTTCAATGAGATTTTAATTATTTATGTTTTCTTGTCATAAAAGTTCACAAGCGGACGAAATCCAATAGGACGTGTTTTGGTAAAATTCCACTATTTTCCATCATCTTTTCAGCTGTTGGTGATTTTCCTTGAGTTGAGAAAATGACCAAAATTAGGAGGAAATGAACGAAACATAAAACAGGCGAAATTGAAAAAAAAACCTATTGCAATACAAATGAAAATAAATGAAGTTAGACATGAATCGAATTTCGATTTAGCGAATATTTTTCAACGAAATAAAAAAAAATTGAAAAATATACGATGTTATAAAAAATATTACCAAATCTGATTACTTAAACAAATTGCAAGACCTTCTTCAAACCAAATCTAAATTATTTCTAACTTCAGCTGAATTTTAATTTGTTTTTAAAACTTGAATGTCTTGAACCGAAATCACATTGAAGTTAATGTCGTTGCCCTTCTTCGATCAGTTCAAATATATTCCATTGCTAACTGTAAATCCTTCTTCATTTCATAATATTGTAAAGCTCCATAAATTGATTTCATAGCTAATTTAAATAATTTTATCTACTTGCGTTTAATTTAGTTGAATAAGTTCTAAGTTAACATAGTAGGCTTTATGCCACTCCTCAAGACTATTTTATTGCTACCTTTAATAATTTTCTATCAACCATTTGGGTTCGAAACTTTGCTGCAAATCGTGAATCTAAATAAATAAATATATTACATTATATATAAATAAAGCCTTCTTCAAGACCCAAAATCTATTTTATTTCAAAATTTTTAATATCGGCTGCATTAGACAATAATAAAATCTTGGTTATGAACCCGTCCATCGTTTATATTTGGTTCGTTGGTGACCATTGTGTTGAAAAAAGACATCGTTTATTGGAAAGTGGACGACAAAACGAATGCATGAAAATGAAAGCCAATCAAAAAGGAAAAGAAGCAACTGAACAAATCATGTTATCCACAAATGGAGATTTAAACTTTCAAATACAAACGAAATCAAAATTTAGCAGAAATTTAATTCGGGAACAGTGTGGAATATTCTTGGTGGAGTTGATCAGTAATGTTTTCAATTGCATATTTCTATCAGTGAGCAAATGAAAACGAAATTAGCAACAAATGATGCGACTCAATGATTAAGGTAAAGCAAATGAGAAGTCAATTGAAACAATTAAATGAAATAAAAAGGAAATTAAAAAATGAAAACGTTGACAAAGGAATGTCAGGACAAAATTAGGAGCAGGGGTTCTGGACCATAATTAAAATCAGTGAAAGAATACCATGAACAGTACGTGGGGGAAATAAAGAAGAAAAGCAGTGGAAAAGAAGAACCGATGATGAAACACAAGTACATGCACCCTAACAGCTGTGAAAAATATTGAAGGCGTGGGAGCATAGAATGCTAAGGAGAATCAAAGAATAAAATCAGTGGAAAAGGATAACCAACTAAGAATTACAAATAGTATTTGGAAAACCTACAACGACTCAAGTTATCAGAGCACAACGAGACAAAACAGGTTAGTGAGAAGGGTAGGAAATGAAGGAAAATTGATGGAGGGAAAACCAATGGCAAAATTGCTACAAGAGGTGGAACACGTGCAGATCGTTCTGACCAGAATGTAACGCAACGGCACAAAAAATAATAGAACCGTTTGAAGACAAATTTTAAATCAAGCCGAAGGACTCAATGGCCTATAACCAAACAAACAAAGTAAAGATACTACAATGGAATCATAGCAAATTACACACAAATGAAAGAAACATGAAAATAAAAATAAGAGAAGCAGGAGGAGAGGACACTCAAGGAATGACAAAATATTCGGGTTGGGTTGGGTCGAGTTGGATTGGGTTGGGCTGGATTGAGTTGGGTTGAGTTGTGAAGAAAAACGTGGATGATCGAGAAATGCCAACAAGGGGGGACTAATCAGTACCTCAATAATCTAATTGGTAATCTTTAAAAGGGAAAACATGCAAATTGTCACCTGTTGCAATCAATGCATGCACCAGGATTGCATCAATAAATCCTAGAGCATAGTTTTTCAATAAGTTCTCAATAACGTCAAGGGTACTTAGGTGACCCAACCCAACCCAACCTAACCGAATCGAACCCAAGCCAACAAAAATGCACACACTGTTTTCAATCGACTGTACAATGTACGAAGATTCAAAAACGGAAAGCAAAACTAGTCAAAAATTAACAAATTAATGTAAAACAACTTTAAAATGAAAATTCAATACAAGAACTTGAAATGGGAACTAAATAATTGAAAATAATTATTGAGTTATTTTCATTTATTTAGTTTCCATTTGAAGCTCTTGTATTGAATTTTTTCAAGGTAGCCAAAACGAAAAAATTAAAATAAACTAAATTACAATAAAGGACAAACGACTCCAATACCTGGAGACTAAATAAATGAAAACAACTCTATATATAAGGTAACCGAAACGAAATAAATCGAAATAAACTAAATTACAGTAAATGAAAAACTATGGAATGTAATTGTTTTTCGTCAACACTTACGTAACCCTTTTCATTTTTTTCTCATTTAACTTTTCTTTTTATTTTGCGTAGTAGCAAAAGATTAAGGAAACAATTAATAAACAAATTGGAAAAATCAACATATTTTGAAAATAGGCCATGCATTACTTCCAAATTGTCTTAAATTAATTGGACAAATGCAAAATTATTTTCACATAAAGGAACAAATTTTACCAATTTTAACCAGGGACGTAGATTATAGTCCAGCTTATTTGATTTGCTAAATGTATGTTACATCGATTGTTAGACATGTTAGATTTACATCGATTTAATTTTCGACTACGTTTAGAAGTGCACGCATTTTTATTTTTTAACTTTAGGATTATCCCATTGGTGACCTGATGAGAACAATATCTTCGTTCAAACATGTATCTTAGATAGAAATATTAAGTTTTTTTAACAAATTGTTACGCAGGATTTAAGAAAATATGCGGACGTAGAAAAAAATATCCTATTGAATTATTTTATTAAATGGACGAGTATTAATACTCGAAAATAAATTACATCTGTTATAATATATTTTCGATTATATTCATAAATGAAAATTTATATCATTACATAGTCCTTGCCCCTAAAATTTTAAATAAACAATTTACTTCCACAAAAAGACTTAACACAATTTTTATGAAGGACAACGATATTTTTTGAGAGTTGAATTGGGTTGAGTCCAACGTGTCCGCAATAGTTTTTTTTATACTCAGCACGACTAGTGAAGTTTATTTTGTCTTCATTTTAAACAGTTTCTTATTCTTTATGAAATTTTTTTTTAATATTTTAATGTGTACTTACTGATGCCCATGATATCCTCCAGGCACAGGCACGCAAGCCACCAGAGCCAAAACTGCGGCGAAGAAAACCAACTGAAACAAACGAAAAAAAAAAATAATCTTCAACCCTAAAAAAAATCATCACAAACTACTCACTGCGATTCCGCTGGGTGTCATTTTCGTCGGTGGTAACCTTCACAAGTCTCGCAAACACAAACACACGAATTTGTATGATACACATTGACCATATCGAACGGTGCGTATATATAGTTCGGTGGGTGACCCCACCTTACCAGCCACCACCTCGGCCGAATGTTACATAAAACGGAAATAGGCACATCCCCGATCGAAAATCGCGCGCCTAGGCGTCTAGAAAGGGCACGAGCGCGCCAACGCGGCTCACATAAGAATCGAGTCGACTTTTTGAAAAATTAGAGAGTCGACGTCGCGTGCGCCTCGAAAACTCGTAAAATGTGGACGATTTAGTTGCGTAAACGAAAAAGAAATGTTAATGCCACCGCTTTCTTTTTCGGCAATAAAACGGATTTTTTCCGGGTCGTCTCGATTTAATATACGCATTGAAAAGTCGTCGATGGGATCTCGAAAGGTCAAGTTAAGAATCGGAATAATCGGCACGGCGTTGATTTCTATTATCAACGACGTTAATTCAGTGGCTGTTTTTTTTTAAATTTGTGATCGATGAAATTTTTTTTTAGTAATTTTAAATTTTACAAATTTCATGAGGGTCCAAAATATTTTCCGACCCAACTAAGTTTATTTTATTTTTGTCCTAGGTTTTAATTTTTTAACAATTAAATAACAACAGAAAAAAGGCAACATATACAAATTATAATTAGAGATCGAATACGAAAAACAAAAATGGAAATGTTGTTTATTTGGTAGTAGTGATCTATTAATGGTGTCGTTGATATATTGCAAACAACCGCCCGATAAGTTCGCAGTCCTGTGGGAAGAACAGGAGCACATGACACAATCCTATGAAAGGATTCTTCGCGTGGCTAAGTTTCTGGTTCATTTCCGCGAAAATCGCATAAGGTTATCGTTTTTTTTTTCCGGTACAAAACCCCTAACGTACAGGGAAGCCCAAACTTGCCTCGCATGTCGAACCAATGACCTTAAGCGAAGAAATTTTATTCAACGCATGCAGAATTCCCAGGAAGGAGCGGAAGTCCTTATCGTGCGAGCGTCCATCGCGTTTCGCAAGCTCGCGGTCGCAGTAAACGCATTCAGAAAGTGTTTCGGAAACGCAACGGCGACTGGTTCAGGTCGCGTCGCGTGCGTGACATAATGAACCGGTATTACTCCGTTCATGGAAAATCGTTGCTCTGATATCCCACGAGATTCGTGTTATTTGCGACGACAATTCGCGTTTCGCCGCCGCTTTCTCGTCAGCATGGTAAAATCGCCGAATTAAAAGTCCACGCATGAGTGAACGACGAAATCGCGCCGCGATTTCGTTTTCTTAAAAAACCGTGCACGATCGTGGTCTTCGTGTAATCGGTTCGAGGCAATGGTTTAAGCAAAGTTTCGTTGGGAAAATATGAGTAAATTACGGTCGATGTTCGGCGCGGATAAATTTAATTGAGAACGAAGACGTCCGAATGCCAACGATTCCATACCTCGATTTACTAATTTACTAACTCGCGGGTATTCCACTAGCTAAGCCTACGAAATTAGGTCAATTTGACGGTGACTACGACTGTCAACAAAAAGAGTTAAAACTCTACATTTGAAAGGATTTTTCTCGAGGATCTCAAATCTATTTTTTTTACGAATTTCATGTCTAGCAGTTTTCGAGATCTTCCTGAAATCCAACTGGTGAACTGACCCAGCATTCGTTAATCATTTGAAAGGATTTTTCTCGGGGATCTCAAATAGATTTTTTTTTAATATTATGTCATGCAGTTTTCGAGATTTTCATGAAAATCCAACTATTTAAAAAACATTCGATTCGCAGGAAATCAAACGGTCGACAAATAATCGTGCAAAACACATGGAAGACATTTGCTAGTGGAAAACTCCTTTTTAATACTTTTTTTCCACAACAGTAAATTTTACTTTCACCGTTTTTACGGCAAATTATTATTATAACATTTTGTGCGTGCGCTGAAATAAAATTGCGTAACGCACGTTTCCTTATAAGCAACCTGCGATGTTAATTATTAATTATTTGCGTCTGCATTGTATACATTATCGGATAAAAACTCGTATAAAATATTCCGCAAATTCAGTTTTACTTCGCCAGGAAGCGGCGTCGCTCACGCACTTAGCAGATCGGTGTAAATAAATAAGCAAATGAGTCGAACGTTAATGGGCTTGATTAGTAATTTTTTGTTGGAGATTGCAGACGAAAATCATTATCCGACCAATCGCATAGCAATGTAGATTGTGCGGCAGGCAATGCCCGCTTTTAGAAATTTATTTCGACGATTAAACTGTGAATAGAAACCAACGAGAAAACTAATTAATTGCAACTGATAAGATGTAAAAAAGACAGAGAAGACATCGATTCGATCATTACACAACAAAAGTGAAAGACATTCAGGTAAAAGTCATAAAATGGGAATAAAAACCTCACCAAAGAAACGAAAAGAAATATTTTTGGGGCATTGTAGAAAGCAAAGAACATATGAAGGAGAAATGTAGTCAAGACCAAGAAAGTCAAAGATAATATAAGAACTGTTGAGATGCCTACTCGAATGCGAAGAAAAAGTGAGGCAAGAAAATCAATTACAGAAGATTAGAAAACGAAGCACTAGGGTGGTATAGACAAGTTTGAAGAATTGAGGACGATGGGTTGCCCCAGGAAATCCTCCCAAGGATGAAACGACTAGGACGACTAGCCGTCCAATGAAGACAATACATCCATCGAACGATGCAAGAAAAAGGATCTAAACGAAGACTAGAGCGACCAGCCCCTGAGGGAAGAAGTACAAAGAAGAAGACGTTCATTTCCTTGTGCATTCCATTTATTTTTATACGACTTATTATTTTCAAAAATATCGCAATGGTTTTAATTTCTTACTAAAAATCCATGCTTTAAAAATAAAAATAAATAAATAAAAAAAACAAGATTGCCTCCAAACGCCTCAACGTCTGCCCGATAAATTAACATTGCACGGACGTCTTGATAATAGCATGTCGTCGATTACAAGGAAATAATTAAACGTACGAAAACGAAAGTCGATGCGATTAACTTCAAATAGATTCTAATGGTTTGACAAGTTTGCTCGTATGTCGAACATAAGCGAACACGCGACGCGGCTGAATTAGCGATGAGCGCGAGGTGCGAACGTCGTGATTTGGTCCAAGGTCAAGCTTACGATACTACGATTTGCTCTTTTTATTCCAATTAATGTTGTTACGTAGCAGTAACCTACAATTGGACGAGGTGTGAACGTGAACGTGGTGGGATCGATCGGTTTATTAGTTCAGTTTCCAATAAAACTACTTTAATGAAAAAAAATTATTGATTAATATCCTGGTGAACTAAATAAATTAGTATTGGAATGAAAACAATTAAAAAATTTAAGTAATATCCTAACAACTTTGAATTTATTAGCTCGGATCGATTGCCCCAACTTAAAAGTTTCCTAAAGCTGATCTACCCGCAACTGTTGCAGTTATTAGCTGGATTGTTGGATCCATTAGTTCTACTTCCTGCACTCGGGGTAATAAAGACGATTGCATTGTCACTGTTTGGCGAGAAATTTATTGCCCCTTTCGCCTCGTAAATTTTAATGTGCGTTTCTTTCCAGCGTCGCGTCATCTGTAAATGTAAATTAAATGTAAAGAAATTGTTTGGCGATTGTTCGATCGGTTTATAATCAAGACACGTGGAACGCCCGAAAACCGGAATCGGTTGCCAAAAACAATTTACGTGGCTTTCTTATTCAACTCAAGTTATTTGTTTCATTAATTCTGATTCGATTACTTCTGATGTTGATTCGTTTATTTCATTTATTTTGAATGTCGTTTTCTTAATTTAAATTATGTCATAGTATTTTTGTTTGAAGTAATTTAATTTGTGTTTCGATTTTCGTGCTTCCTGCGAAATAAATGTGCGATTTAAATGTTTGAGTTTCAGTTTGATTTTTGCTTATTTCATACGTTTGATATTGACATTGACATTGACATGGACAAAAAATTAAAAAGAAACAACATATTGGAATAATTGGTAACAATGTCCTAGTTCGTTTAAAAGGAAAAATATTTAATATTTTTTTTTATGTAGAACAAATATTACAAAAAAAATTAATTATAAAAATTAGATCATTTAATAATTTATTTAAAAATTACTCAAATTAGGGAACGTCGTTAAAAAGGACGAAACTTGTGAATTTTTATGTAGAACAAATATTGCTAAAGAATTAATAAAAAAGACAATTGTAAAAATTTTAAAGTAGTTTTAAAGGAACTAACCCTTGTGTTTAAATCAACATTTATGGCATTTCTATAATTTATGATTTTGAATTCTTTCGTCACAAGTTTTAATATGTTTTTTTAAATCTTGCAAGTTCCTCGTATGTTAGTGTTTTAATTTTTATTTTTTTTTCGCCCTGTTTCATTTTATTAAAGTAGTAAAAATTATGGAAAAAAGGAAAGAGACGAAAAAATGAGAAAATGGGCAATATTGCGAAAAATGCAATTGTCTACATATCAAACCATGGTCCATTACGAACGTTTGTTGGGTTATGTTGGGTTGGGTTGGGTTGGATTGGGATGGGTTGGGTTGAGTTGGGTTGGATTGAGTAAATTTCTATGAATTTTATACATTTATATGCTTTATATCCATTTATAGAGACTGCAAGTCTTTTGGAACTCTAGTGCCCGGTTTCACAAACGCTAATCGGTCGTTAACAGCTTGTTAACGAATCGTCAAAAGTTTGACAATTCGTTAACGAGTCTTTAATCAATCGTCAAATATTTGATAATTGATTACCTTGACGAACCCTTAAAAGCAAAATTACCATTGTTTTGGATTTCACAAGCAATAACGGGTCTTAAGGGCTTGTTAACTAATTCACCATTTGACAATCGTTTGTGAAACCGGGCATTAAGGTTTCATAATTTGTGTAGCAGCTGTCATGTATTAATTTTAGCAATGGTTAGCCATTATTTGTGTCATTTCCTCCTTCATTTTAAATCTATTTCGTTTTAATTTGTCATTTCAAATTTCAATGGATAGGCTCCAATAGGCAACTGTGTTGATTTGATCTGAAATATTTGATTTCTTAATGGATCGGTCTAGTGACTTGACAGCAACGACATATGGATGATTTCCAATCTAAATAAATCATAATTCGAACTTATTGAGTAGTTTGATTTATTTGTTTATAGATTCTTGCGTTTCTAGACTCAAACAGGGGCATCTTAAAATAAAAATAAATGAGAAGCCAGAAAGGATCTGTTCTAGTCTAAGATTGTCGTAGAGCTTTTCACTATTTCAATGAAAAATCGCACTTATTTGTTTCAGAGTGAGCTTTTTTTACGCAACTAATAATTGAAACTCTTCTCAGAGGAGCTGGCCGGTGCACTTTCTTAGAAAGAGCCATTAATTAATTTTTCACCTCCGATACTATCGACTTCCGGGGCCCACTTTCTAATTGCTTCGCAGTCGTAATAATTTATCACCCTTATCATTTTTTTCTTTAGTTTTATTTATTCGGCTTTGAATAAATTGAATTGACGATTCGTTTCATGTTTATCTTCAACACGTTTTCATTTTGTTTTCGTTTTCGTTTTCACTTACACAAGTCTGTTATAAATTAAATTAAGTCATGGATGCCAGAATTTTTGTGGGACTCAAATAATCTCCAAACGCATAAATTACTTTAATAACAACAATAAGTTACACAGACACGATTCAACTACCTATTCGTTTAATGACAAGGCGCCTGCTAATTTATTTGATTCGGTGCAACGTGAAGTCCTCTTCGGATAGATCGCCGAAATCGTACTCATGCTTCTTCGGCTCGTACTTGGGCTCCTTCTTTGCTTCGTGTATGTAGTGGTGGTGCACGGGAACCTTTACAAACTTAGTCACGTAGATTTTTTTGACCCTGGTCGGTACGTGGATTTTCACGTGTTTACTGCAATTAAATAAATAAATCAATGAAGAACATCAAGAAAACGAATAAAAAATCAAGACAGCAACATAGAAAAAAATATTGCATAACTTCGTAAAATTCTAAGAAATAAAAACGTCGCTGACTAAATCGCGTTATATAATTTTTTTAACTCACTGCGAATGTCCCGGTACCGCTAGGCAGCAACTGATCAAAGACACCGTTACCAGCAAAAATATCTGTGAAAAAAAAAAAAATAATCATGAGATGAACAAACGACAATTATGCACATCCTCACCGTATATAACTTCATGTTGGATGGATTTCGAATGCTGAGCGATTGATCTTGAATATCAGTCCACTTCGGATATTTAATATATAGGAAATGGGACCTGGTGGGGGCGCTGCGAGTATTAGAACGGAAATGGTGCGGTGAAAACGAACGAAACAACTGAAATAGCGAGCGATTTGCGTCGCCGTTGTGTTTTAATTGGTAGACTTTTCGATTGTGATCGTAAATAAGTCCGATTGTGACGGCAAATGAAATTAGCGGTCGGGAGTTTTACGATTTGTGGTTCAATAAACTGACGTTGGAAAACGCATATATTTATTTGTTTATTTGCTAAATGGTTTTAGAGTGAAATTAAAAATAATTCACAATTAAAAACACTTCCTACTTTACTACAATTTTAATTACACTAGTTTAGTAATGTAATAAAATTCAGGAAGCTTAAAACAACAGAAATTCTAATAAAAAATGTAAACAAACAACTTCTGATTTTTTTGTCATCATATTTAATTACCTTATTTTAGATTTAAATTATATTTTAATATAACCTAATTATAAATGGCTTTCAATGAAGACAATGTTTTACCGAATGATTTCATTTAATATCAAGTAATATTTGACTACACATAGAACTGACCCAAGTTTAGTAACTTAATGTAAAAATGAACTCAACCAAATCCAACCCAACCACAATGGACTTCTGGTGGGGTTGGGTTAGATTCATTTTGAAGACGACTGAAGAAACGAGATGCGTTCCAGTTCTTTTAAGTCTCTCACTGGAGTACAGGATTACTTGCACATTAAACCAGATGTCTCAGGAGAAATGTCACTTCTGGTTGCGCTGGGTTGAGTTGGGTTCGCCTTCAAGACGACCAAGGAAACGATATGGGTGTACCTGTTCTTTTAAGTCTTTCACTGAAGTCAAGGATTGAAAGCAAATCCAACCAGTAGTCGTAGAAGAAATGTGTTTTTTGGTTGGGTAGGGTTCACTTTCAAGACAACTAAGAAAGGATATCGGTTTACTAGTTCTTTTCAGTCTCTGACTAGAGTGAAAGATTCTTTGCAAATCCAATCAGAAGTGAAAAATGTCACTTCTGGTTGGGTTGGGTTAACGTTCACGACAACTACATAAACGATATATACATTCAAGTTCTTTTAAGTCCCTCAGTGGAGTCAAGGATTTATTGCAAATCTAACTAAAAATTACAGGAAAAATGTGACTTCTGGTTGGGTTCACTTTCAAGACGACTAAAAAACGATATGGACGTACCAGTTCTTTTTAGTCTCACTGACTCTGACTGGAATGAAAGATTATTTGCAAATACCAGAGGTGATGAGACATGTCATTTCTGGTTGTATTGGGTTGGGTTGGGTTAGATTCACTTTCAATACGACTAAAAAACGATATGGACGCACTGGTTCTTTTAAGTCTCTGACTGGAGTGAAAGATTCTTTGCAATGCAACCAGAAGTTTTAGAAGAAATCTCACTTCTGGTTGGGTTGGGTTGGGTTCGGTTAAATTGGGTAGGGTTCACCTTCAAGGCGATTATATAAACGATATGGACGTTCCGGTTTTTTTAAGTCTCTTACTGGAGTGAATGCTTAATTGCAAATTAATCAGAAGTCACAGGAGGAATCTGACTTATGGTTGGGTTGGGTTGGCTTGGATTGACAGGAGAAATGTGACTTCTTGTTCGGTTTTGCTCACTTTCACTTTCAAGACGACTAAAAACCAATATGGACGTACCAGTTCTTTTTAGTCTCACTGACTCTGACTGGAATGAAAGATTATTTGCAAATACCAGGGGTGATAGGAGAAATGTCATTTCTGGTTGTGTTGGATTGGGTTGGGTTGGGTTGAGTTAGATTCACTTTCAATACGACTAAAAAACGATATGGACGCACTGGTTCTTTTTAATCTCTGACTGGAGTGAAAGATTCTTTGCAATGCAACCAGAAGTTTGAGAAGAAATCTCACTTCTGGTTGGGTTGGGTTGGGTTCAGTTAAATTGGGTAGGGTTCACCTTCAAGGGGATTATATAAACGATATGGACGTTCCGTTTTTTTTAAGTCTCTTACTGGAGTGAATGCTTCATTGCAAATTAATCAGAAGTCACAGGAGGAATCTGACTTATGGTTGGGTTGGGTTGGCTTGGATTGATATTCAATACGACCAAGGAAACGATACTCGTGAACTAGTTGTTTTAAATCACTGAAATTAAGAATTCATTGCAAAGTGTGTGGTTTGACGTCTAGTTTTGTACTTTGGTTTTGTCCATGTTGGTGGTGATTTGTTTGAACTTCAAAAGTGCAACAACCATAGTCTAAACAGTGTTATTGTTGGTAATTAACCAAAAATCACCAAAAATAAAATTCTTAACTCTATAAGTGTAGTGAATCAACGCCCTAGCAATTGTTACATAAATAGTGAAATATCACAGAGAAAAAGATTACACGTTAAAAAGATAAAAAACGAAAGTATTAATTATAATTAAATTTGATGTCACCCTTAAATATTCACAATTTCTTTAGGGTCTTTGAATGGAGGATGCTTACATCATTTCCACATTGTGTCACATTCATGGTAACGTTGTTAACTCGACATTATAAACGCTATAATAGAGTCCTTGATTTTTTTTGGCGATTGCTTTTCCCTTCTCAGGACTGAGTTGTCATTTCTTTACTTATGACCAAGATATCATTTTTGCAAACGTATTTCTGCACAAATTTCTGTGACTTGGTAACATTGGGGATTTTTCTTTTTGTAAGATGTGGTAACAAGGATACGTATTTTTATTGAAGTGACTGAGACTCTCGTAGTCTTCGCGAAAAATCTGCTTCCACAAACATTGGTAATATGGTCAATGTTGTCATTTGATCTTTCTGTATTTCGTTGCGTGGTTAGGAGGTTTTTCTCATTTCTCATATTTTTTAAGAAAATTTCCTCTTGTGACTTGAAGCCCGTAACTTTTATTTATAAAATTTGCTATTATTAATAATGGGAAATCAAAAAGCAACGTCGACACCACAACAATTCAAATTGACAATCCGGAACGACACAACCTGTATATACGAACGCAAACTTATAAATAGAATCGAGAAAAAATCATGTCATGCACCAACCACCATCGCTGACTGAGAATAGTTAATAACATGCAATTATTGACAGGTGCATTAACCCGCAATTAATGCCACGATCAAGGCTCCAAAAGGAATTCCATCCGCGAGATTTCTACCCGTTTCGGCTTTCGCTTTCTTCGGCGACATTTTCCGCCGATCGAATCGCATTGTCTTCGACGCTTTATTACTTAATTATTATTTTTTCGTATCGAATTGCGGCGCGAGGTTATCGTCGTTAATTGCACGGTAACGACCGCTCGTAAAAATTCCCCATAGAGAAAATGCATCAATTAGAGCACGCTGTTAATAAACGATGCGTTTAGCGTTTTGTTTATAATTTTTTTTTTGAACGTGCGGCTCCGACGCGAACTCCCTCGAACGTCTTTTTCGGTCGCGCTCTTGTGGAAAGAAAGTCGAGGTCGATGTGAGATTGAGTGCACCGCGGCGGGTTATTATCGAGCGTGGATTTTCGCAATGATTCAGGCTTTGTGCGCGATTGCATGCAATTAAAATTGTTTATTGGCGATTTTCATAATAATCGTGGAGCATATGAGAGTAATGTAAACAGAAACTCGTGTAAACGTCGTGCACTTTCACTACGACATATGGAAATTATCTGATTGGGTCGTATTATTTATAGCAGGAGGAAAATAAATTTGTCAATATTTTAATTTGATTGATTTTATAACGAACTGAAAAAAATAAATATTTATGAAGGAATGTTTACGTGATCTCTAATTTACAAAAAATCGTTTCTTGTTAATCCTCATAAATGAAATAGAAAGTAAATTTCGTGACATGCACTAAATGACACAAATTAAATTAAAAGACCGTGGCCTCCAACCTGATACATCATTTTGATGAAATCATAGTTAACTGTATTATTAGATTTATAAATTAACCTCTGTTGCAGAGCTGAATTATTTTAAGACCCATCGTTCGATCAACTTTGGTGAGGTCTCTCTCTGATAATAATTGATTTGGGTTAGTCAAAATTGAAAAGACGTTTTGTCAATAAAAATAACAAACAATTTCAAAAATTGCAAAAGAAAAAAAAATCTGAAATTTTGAACAAATAAAAATTACGTGGACTATACTAAATGTCGAAAATGAAATTTTTGAAAATTAGAATTGCAAAAATTACGCTAACTAACTGCTAACATTTTAAGTAAAAAAATCAAAATTCTAAAATTAAGGAAAACTGTCGATATTTTATGAAGTAATGTAACTGATAAAATTAAAAAATTGTCAAAACCCAATACATAATTTGTTGAACATTCGAAAAACGTGCACGTCAAAATTATGGAAAATGCCTAAATATTTTAAAAGTCGATAAAATCTTCGAAGATAATAAAGTTGCAAAAATTTTCTAAAAATAAAAAATTCAAAATTGCTAAAAGGGTAAAATTTTCGCACATACAAAAGAAAAAACTACCCAAAATGTCAACATTTATGATAACTTCAGTTATTTATAAAATTTATAAAAGTATTAAATCCAAAATTTATATTTGGGTCAAAGTCCTTTTTTATGAAAAAAAAAGAAACTGAATCCTCGTGTTTTGTTTGATTCATTTTTTGCAATATTTATTATTCCAATATAGCAACCAAGTAAAGAATTGAAAACAGGAGACGTCGACTGTGGTGACTGGGAGAAGACCAGTGAGAGGTATTCAGTATTCAGACTGTTCATTGGTAAGGATTGGAGTTCATGTTCATCGTTCGTGATACAAAGCGTTCGATGAGTACTGAAAACAAAATGGCAACTGCTATTGTAACACTTGTAGTTGTAGTTATGGCTGTGGTTGTAGTCGTAGTTATGACCGCCAACCTGAAACATAGATAGGTAGACAAACATACAAATCGATTGCCTATTAGAAGTTGAGCAATTGGGCAGCGCTGTTCCCATCAAATTTACAGCAAATTTTGAATTGCATTGACTAACAAACATGTACATCGTTGACGCCAGATAGATAGATAAATAATTCGACTGATAGATTCCAGATAGATAGATAGATAGATAGGTAATCAGAGAGATAATCCAGAAATCACATAGTCTCTCTGCCTATTAGTTGAGGAATGCATATAATCCACCATATTTACTTGCAAATTGATTGTTTTGTTAAATAATGAAAATATTTTGTAATTGCTAATAGTTGAGATGGATTCTGTAGAGTTTGTTTGGGTTGTATTGGATTGGGTTGAGTTGGCTTGGATTCGATTGCGTTTTGTTGGGTTGTGTCCGGTTTGGGATAACGTTAATTAAGTTAATTTAAAGCTCATCGGATGCACACCGCGAAGTTGGATTGGGCTGGCTTAAATCCAACCCAATTCAACCTAATGCAGCCCAACCCAGCACAACCCAACCCGACCAAATTCAACCCAGCTTAACTTCCTAAACCAAGTTTCAAAGATAAATGTCGATTCTAACTTACACGTCTACCCGTCTATCTATCAGTATCCATCGATCCAGTCTACCTGTCTGTGAGTCGGCATATTTGTCTTCGACACCATCCACACCCACAATCAATAGCAATTGCAACCAAAATTTATATGTCATGTCAGTGACAAACTTTTTTACTTAATAGTAATTGCAAATATTTCAGTTGAGTAGATTGAGTTTTGTTAGATTGGATTGGGTTTTGTTTGGTTTGGTTTGGTTTGGTTGGATTGAGTTTGGTTGGGTTGGATTGAGTTTGGTTGGGTTGGGTTCACTTGGATTGGGTTGGGTTAGATTCGGTTTATATCCTGTTGATTAGCGATGATTATGTGACCCTCGAAGTTTGCCATATCTGGTATTTTCCTATAGATCCTAACAGCAGTTGCCCACAGCACAACTCATTCGGGTCTTCTGCAGTCGCAGATTCTTTTACACTTTTGACTATATGATGGAGGTAATGGCTCTTGGCACACCATTCCTTTGGATGACATGTGAGAAGGACTAAAGGACTGAAGGAGTCTTCCTTATGTTGGGACTGATTATTTCAAAAGTTAAAATACAGTGATAATACCTTGGCTAGCAATTCTTTTATTATTTTCAGTCTTTTCGTTCGAGTCTCCAAGATTACTAGTTGCATCTTCAAAAATGATTGGTCTATCGCTTCTTCAAATTTTTTTCTTTATTAACAATATTTGTGCCTTAAACCTAATAACGGTCTTTCGGAGTAGATTCCCTCTCATTGTCTAACGATTTCATCACGAGAAGCTTGCACTGCAACTGAAACATCATTATCATGTAAACCCTTTCAGTAAATTCAAAATCATTCAAGTTTTCTTCAGAAGAAACTGGGTTAAGTGGCCACTTGCATCATTTGTGGATATTGCTGAAAGTACATAATTGTCATTTGTGGTTAGAGTTTTAGGTTTGGTTCTTTCAGTCCAGGTTTCCTAGTCTCACTTGAAACTGTAGCATATTTTGTCTCACTTGCCTTTGTAGCTTCAGGTGAGGATCATCACAACCACATAATGCTTCAAGCCCAGGTTTCTTAGCCTCATTTCGAATTGGTGTTGTCTGGTTTTAGTTTTTTCCATCAGCATTTTCTTCTTTTACAAAATCGATGGTGTCTTCACTTTCAGTACCCGTTTCTCCAATAATCTCTTTCAATTACGTCTAGTGCTTATGCTTCACTTGGAAGTTTTATTACCTCATTACACTTTCTTGTTTTACTTGATATTTTATTGACTGGGATTTGATTTTTTATAACATCGCCTCCTGATATATTTTTGTTGACATTTTCTTCGATTTCTATTGACGATGTTACCAATTGTTGCTATGAGTGGAATTTGATCGCTTTTCATGGAACTAGTAATCATGAAGAATAAAATAAAGATGTAAATGTTTTGCTGTTTTTTACATTTTTCTCAATTTCAGTTTCAACATTTTTGACAGGTAGCAAATTGTTAATAATGATATTTTTAAGAATTTTCCCAATTTTAAGACGACATTCATTAACTAAACATTAAAAAAATTAAAAATTAAATTGACATAATTTATTTATTTTCTTGCATTTTTTCAAACAAGTTATTTTACGTGACGATTGGTACTTCACGTTCTTCATTTATTATGCTTTTATGAACATAAATCATCGCGTGCGTAGTGCAAACGTAAATTAATTGTTTCAGTTTAATTGTTCGTGCGTTAATTATTTAGCGTTTAATTCGACGTCCCATCGGACTTTTTTGACATTTCCTGGCATCGATACTTATCTCCATCCCATTAAATAAAAACGTTTCTAATCGTCGAACCATTGTTGTTCCACGATGGCGAAAAACGTCGTCCTGCCGCTTCGGAAGCCCAAATGCCCGTTGTGTTTCTTAACGCCTGCGATATTCGGTTGCATTATAACCCCAGTCGGCAACACGTGCGCGACCCGGAGGTACGTCACGTCAATCTACAAGGCGTTTCTAGTGGTCGCCTTGTTGATTCTGCTCTCGACGATAGCCCTAACCTACATCTACGTGATCATAACGTACAGCCAGAGTCGGTTCGTGCGTCTCCAGCTGATAACCGAGTGGATATTGTGCCTGAAGGCGATCATTTTAATCAGCTGCTCGCTGGCGAAAACCAAAACTAAATTACTGGAACTGAACGGGTGGAACTGGTTGTTCCACAGCCCGCGGGCCTTCGGCCTCCACCAGATCCTCACCTGCGACGACCTGCACCACATCAGGCGGCACGGAATCGCGCACCGCGTGCTGGTCTGGGTCTTGACGTTGCTCTTCGTGTTTTTCCTCTTCGCGGTGCTCGAAACCGACAGCTTCCGGTGGTTCGTGTTCAGGAAGTTCAGCACGTCGCTGAGCGTCTTCGTCCAGCTGATCGCCGTTTTCCAGGTCTGCATGCAGTGCGTCTTCGTGCGGACGATTTTCAACAGGTATTTTCAATTGATCGTGGGGTTCCTGGAGGGATCGACTGCGAGCCACTTCGAGATAACCCACGTCGGCGAATGCGACGTTTCGAATGTGTCGTTGGTGAGGCAGTTGAGGGCCCTGTCGAGGTTTTACAGCGCCGTCATGTTGAACCTCGGTTATCTGGTCGATTACATGAACCCTGCGCTGCTGTTGTGGTTCCTATGCATCCTTTCCGTTTTGATCATAAACATTTACTTGCTGATAGTCTCGACTAGTTTGAAGATACATACGGATTCGATCGTGGCTTTGGAAATTGAGACGATTTCTATTATTATCGGGGTTATTTATCAGCTAAATGTCGTCGAATCTGCCTGCAATGTGGTGAGTTATTTTTTATAAATAATAATAGTATCCAATTTTTTTTTATCATATCACTACTTAATTTTTTCCCTAATTCCTTGATTTGAAACTTTTACATTTTTTCGCCTTTATGCCCTCTGAGATCATTACCTAAATATTTTTAAGCAACGCGAGCTATGAATTGGTACTTTGTGGTACCCAACCCAACCCAACCTAACCCAACCCGGCACAACCTAACCAATCGCAATTTCATATTTCAAGCTAAAAAATAAGAAAATTTAAATCACATATAATTGAAAAATTGAAGTAAATTAAAAATGATAATAATAATAAAAATCAATAACCACAACGAAATAAAAACAGAAATACCATAAACATTAATTAAAGAAAATAGATCTAGAATTACACTAAAGTATAACCGAAATGTATAAGGAAGCACAAAAAACAAATTAAAGGATGAACTTTTTCTTGCATTTTTTTTCAAGTTATGGAGCACGAAGTGCAAGCAATACAATACTATAAAATAATCGAGAAATAATGAACAAATTAAAAATTAAAATTAAACATAGTGGCCATATATGTCCCCCAATCTAGTTTTCTATTTCCCGAAAGGCAAATTGAAAATCAATATAAAAATAAGATTGACAATATCGACAAGTGCTAACACCATCTAGACGCCAATGCCGCCACGATGTCTATACCTTTAAATGGCACTAATACTCAAACACAAACTCTTTGTCACTCATGATTGATTCGCCGCCAATAGATGCGTGTGTGTGGTGGTGCTACGAGCTCAAATATAGCGAAACAGCTGTCATCACCTTGATACATTCGCTGAAATTTATTTTCAATATTGGTTACTTAAATCAGATTACTTAAACCAGATTACTTAAACCAGAAACGTTAACTTTCATTGGACTGCTTTTTATTGTACCTGTTTTCTACTATTTCACGACCTAGATTGCACAAAGTGTTACATCGAAACTGGATCGTTATGCATCAATTTTCCCTATTATTTTCTAGACATAATCTTATATGTATTTGAACTTAACTTAATTTGTTATGCCATTAATGTATCTGCGCAAAATATATTATTGGAGTATTTTTATTACGATTGGTTGGGTTCGGTCGGGTTGGGTAGGGTTTGGTTGGGTCGGGTTGGGTCGGGTCGGGTCGGGTTGGGTTGGGTTGGGTTGGGTTGGGTTGGGTCTTGTTCGCTTGGGTTGGGTTCCGCAACAAGCGGAAAAGTATGAAATGTAAATATCGACTGCAAATTTTTGAGTTGAAAATTGAAGGGCCTGAATAAGCATTGAATGTCACAGATCGTACGATTATAAAAATTGTTATTGAATGCCAAGAAGGGTGTGTAGAGTACACCAAGTACACCGAACAAGCAATGTCATGGTGCAATCGACGTCACGTCGCATATTCTCTCCGACTCCACCATGTATTGGACAAAGCGAATAAATTACATCACGACAAATCATAGCCAAATTCCATTTCAGTGGAAAACAATTCGTTAAGAGCCACACGACGAATTTTTTGTTTCATCGAGTTATCAATTGGTGATACTAAGTTTAGATACTTTAGTCATGACCAGGAGATGCCGCTTACGTGTTCTACTTGGTGGCACGTTTCTTATCATCAACGAAACTATCGAAAGTACAAACAATGAAAAAAATATGCAAGATAAACATAGTCGTAAGGTAAACTAATCGTGAGTTCCTGCCTAATTTTTTTATGTACTTTATGTTTTTTATAGACAGTGAGCTCTTAATAAAAACGAAACGATCGACCAACGATCCGAATTGTGTTTCAAGATTGTTTCATTTGTTTCATGCAAAAAATGTTATTAAAGTTTAAGGCATTTTAGTGTTTTATTATGCGCACTGTTAAAATGATATTAAATTAAGTACTCGTCTCTCCAAACATAGCAGTCACCATTTACTTTTTACTTACTTACTTAACCACAACGACGTTCTTTTGCGAAGGTAATTTGCTGATCGCAATCATGAAATGGTCAACACATCAACCGTAATAAATCAATTACTGTCACTGACTATAAAAAATCGAATCTGGCGAAGACATGTAAATGCTGTCGAAGAAAATTGAAACAACCAAACGTCAAATAAAAGAGAAATGAAACCAAAAATATGCTTAACGATTTTTAATCGAATGGAAATGGAAATAAAATTTCACTGAAATGAATCTGTGTTGACTTTCATTAAATTTCAAATGTTTGATTGGTTTGGGTTGCGCACAGGAAACAGCTAAAATAATTTAAAATTCTTCAACAAAAAAAATTGGGAAACTTTCATATAGTGATAAATAGAAAAAATTAAAAAATATAAATAATGAAAAATTAACGAATGAATTTGATTGCGGTCTTGTGACATCCACACAAATGCAACTATGTGCCCGATCGGTTTGTTGTTAAAAAGTCTTTTGTTAAGTAGTGACAAGCTTTGTTTGATTTTTGATTGATGTATTTGGAACTTGAAAATTTAATGAAAGTACTTTCGCACATTTTCATATTAATTTTTATTACTTGCTAATGATCTAAAACATTTTTTTTTATATAAAATATTACATGCATCAAGATAATCAACATGATTAACCCAACCGTTGGATAGCTATAAAGATTCGACGATACGCTGCTTATTTACGTTCGTTCAAATGCGATTAAAACGAATGTTTATTTTGCTTATCTCGGTACGATCGCCCATTTTTTAATAATTTATTACTATCAGCAAATTATAAAAGCCAACTTCGCTTTTATTAAATAGTCCACGATGGTTGGCGATAATTGCCCGTTGTGTCTTTTGGGTCCGTTCGTCTACGTCTACAAAGTTATCGGATTCACCCCGCACCAAATAAAATGCGAGCACAGCAACAAAACCAACAAAATTGTAGTCGATTTATCGAAGAAATGGCTCGTCGTTCCTTTTACGTTGGCGCTGGCGCTTTTGTCGTCGTGCGCTTACCACATCTATCACTCATTGGGCGACGTTTTGAAACACAACCCTATTAAAATTTTTACCGATTCGCTGTTGGGGTTCAACGTCGCCATTTCGATTTTATCGTGCATGGCTTTGAGGAATCGCCGCGCGCGCGAGCAGGAGATAACGATTTGGTTGATCACGCGTCGCGCACGTTTTGGCTTGGAGGAGATCTTCGGGGCGAAGCCCACTTCGAATTTTCGAAGAATCGCCAATGGGTCCTTCGCAGGGATCGTCCTGGCGATGCTTTTAAGCGAATTGTGGGTCTGGTGCGTGTTCAGCGATGAAACGGTGATATTTCGGATCGCGGCTTCGGCTAGGAGTGTATGCGTGGCGATCGAACTGACCTGGATGGTAGAGTGTTACACGCAGTGCAAGATGTATAAGGTGATCTTGAGTCGTTGCCATACGAGAATCGAGGATGTTTTATCTGGGGTTTGTTTTGGGGAAGCGCGCACGGTCGGCGCCGACGATGAAGGTCTGGTTGTCCAGCTGAAGCGACTGCAGATATATCGCGGGGTTGTTATTGATGGATTTCGGCAGTTCGCGGCGTTCATGGGGCCTTTGTGTATCTTGGAGGTGGTTCTGGTGACCGTGGCGTTGGTTTTTAATATTTTCTTGTCGGTTGGTTTCTACATTGGCGAAGTGAGGAATTTGACTGGTTTGGAGTTGGGGATCATCCTGGGAAGGATTGGTGTTGGGATAGCTCTCAATATATCCAGGTCTACGTTGTTGCAAGATTTGGCTAATTCGGTGAGTTTAGTGGGAAAGTAAAGGCGACATAAAAGGAACAAAATAAAATAAAATATCGATGAACTTTCAAAAGTCTTCAATGATTTTTTTCTCGTATTTATTTTGCCAACCCAATCCAATCCACGTCAATCCAACAACAAAGTCAACCAAACCTACCCCAACACACAAATCGAACAACACCCATCGTAATATTAAATAAAATTTGCAGACCAAATCTTCACAACCATAAATTAAACTGGGGGTAATTTTAATTTTGTATGTGGACTGTTTTATAAGTTTCATTGGTCAATGAAAAAAATCCAGTTGAAAATAATTGGGGACGATTTTAAATTTAGTCAAATAAAATTAAATATAATGAAACACAAATCGACCCAATAAAATCCAACCCAACCTAAAGCGAGTTTTGCAGAAGAAGCCCAGCAGGAAATAAGTTGGATTAATTTTATGTTTCGATGCAGATCTATATCGTAAACTTACCGCAACCCTATTACTAGTATTAGTAGGGTTGGGTTGAGTTCTGTTCTGTAAGTTCCGTAACACAATAAAATTAAATGTCGTCAAATACAATAAAAACCAACCCAAGGCGAATAAAACTTAATAAAATGTAAGATATCGTAACCCAACCCAAAATTATTTCTAATAGGATGCTAGGCACTGTAAATTATATTAAAGAATCAAACTGAAACCAAATGCAAAATGATAGATAATTCGAGAAACCGACGACTTAAGCAACTAATTGGAATTATTTTTTTTTAAACCCACACCTAACTCAACTTACAATTATTTGTCACTTTCTTCTGTATCATTAAAAACAAGTGCATCTATGGTCGATAATTTCTGCTGTCTTTATGTATGTAGGGTTGGGTAGGGTAGGGTTGGATTGGGTTGGGTTGGGTTCCATATATTTACGTATTATTTTATTGTTATATATATTATTATGAATTTTAAAGATCTAACTGTCAGAGATACCGAAAATGATATTCAAACCAATAATTAAATTTTTAGTGGTGTTTATTATATATATTCCTACGAATAATTAATGCGTTTTGTTTTTTTTTTTAATTGAAGTCTGACATGTTGGCTAGTTTTAGTTTTTTGGTACAGACTTGAAATTCGTTTAAGTTGGGTACCAATTGGGTTGGATTCAGAACAAGAACTATGTGTGCTACAACCCAACCCAACCCAACGTACACTAACCCAGCCCAACCCAACCCATTTCTTACGCCATGCATTTCGTTACGTGTCGATTGATTAACCTGGACGGAAATTTCGAACATCAAATTTGGCTTTTACTGTGGTGCGGTTAGGCAATCTAGAATCGATCTCGATGAAACCTGCAATCGAACAAATTAAACTTTAATAGTTCAGAAAGTGGGATTTACATTCTGGCTACTTTTGCTACAGGCTTGAAACTGGTTTAAGTTTGATGAAGGTTGGGTTGGGTTTAGGACAAGAAACATGTGTGTACAACCCAACCCAAATTATTTCTTATGCCATTCATTTTCTGTCGATTGATTTACCTGGAAAAAAATTTCAATTGTCGGTTACTTTTGGTTAAAACATGAGTCGAGGCTAAGTTGGGTTGGGTTTGGTTTGATGAGTCCAACCTTTATCCAACATAATTTAAATTTGTATAAAAAAACAGCGATGCAATTGTATTACTTTTTAACAAATTAGTGGCCTCGTCCTCTATTCTCTATTCGATCGCTGGGTTTAGTTTCGATTGGGTTGGCATTGGGTTTCATTTTTTAGGATTTTAACAATGGGATTGTTATGTTATGTTACGTAGATAACTCTTAGAATTAACTACGAACTGTGAAGTTGTTGTTGAGTTGGGTCCTTTTTTCCTCCACATTTCCTTTTCATTGTACACCGACCGATTGAATCTCACTTTTATGCGTTGTTGTCTTATTTGCAGCCTCGAGATTAACGGACCCCATCGAGCAATGTTTCTCTACTTCATCGATTTGTGCTCAATATACGTAACCTTGCCATTTCGAAAGGACATTTGCTTTAAGAAATTAATAGTTCAGTCGTTAATACACCCAACCCAACTGTACGTGAGAGAAATTTCTGAAGCCCGCAACAAAATTGAGATCAAAAAATCAAAATATAATTAAACAAAAAAAAACGAAGAAAAATAAAAATGAACATGTCGAAGAAATTAATTGAAATTAACGACCATTTAAAAGGACTTTGGGAATTTAAAGCTGAAGTCAGCAACTGATCAAAATCCAAACCAAGGTTTAAAAAATTAAATACGAAACAAAGCAAAATTGAGTGCAAAAATATAAAATGCAAAATAATAATTTTAATTAAAATTCTTTTTTATTTATTCCCTTTTACGTTGTTTCAATTTCGTTTGGTTTTTCGCCGTTCATTAACAATTTTTTTTTCAGAGCGAAGAAATTCTATCTTTCTTATTTCGTTATCCCATCAGCAAGTTAAACGCAGCTGAAGCGGCGCAGGTTAGGAATCCCATTGTTCTCTATCCTTTACGAAATATTTATGTTTTTTTTGCAGGTGGAAATGATGATAACGACTCTGCAGATACAAAAACCCATATTGAGGGCGTCCGACATATTTACAGTCGGCACCAGACTGCTTGCTTCCGTAAGTCGAACGCGAAACGAACTAAAGTCTGGTTAACTGGTCAGGTTTCAGATATCTGGAACGGTCGTGACGTACGTGTTGGTAGCGCTGCAGTTTCACGCATCCTGGACGAAGTGAGACGAAGCACAGGAGCACAGGACGACGATAAACTTTTGTTTCCATCCCTTAAAAAAACGCAGTTTTGCAGCACAAAATGTAAACTTGTCACTAGCACTGCGTCGATGTGATGCCACCTGATTATATAATTGTGGTTCTAGTTATTCCAATTCACAAAAAATATATGGTGGTTGTTGTATTTTTTTCCTGAACCCTGATTATGTTTCAGTTTTCGAAATCGTCGACAATATTTCTTGAATAGATGTAAATGCTGCGAGGTGGATGGGAAAGGACGTTATGAGCAGCAGTCCGTCGATACGATATCTGATTATTTTACTTAGCAATTTTACTTTTGGTCATTTGATTTGCGTATTTGTTTAAGTATCAAATATTACTGGGAGGTCGAAGTGACATAGTAACTACGTCAATTTTATTATACAATATTTATTTATTTATTACAAACCGGTACGCCATCTTCACTGAGTTAAGCTGCGTGCCCATTGGTCTCTCAATGTTTTATTATAATGTTCAAGAAAAACCACCACATCAAGAATATAACTTTTTTCGAGCAATATTAAAAATCCTAATAAAAAAATTGGATATTACTGACGATCTTGATTCGCTAACGAAAAAAAATATTTACCATATTTACCATCCCCAAAATTACAGCTAGACATGCAATGTAATGTACATCCAAACACCCCTAATTACCATAGTTAAAGCAACTACATTACGACGTTTACTGACATAACCACGACGCGATGCAGAAACAACGCCCAAACAACTGCATCGTTTGCATCCTGCGTCCAGTCTTGCACATGGGAAGACTCACCATGTCGATTGCGCACTTCGAGTGCCCTCACCGGAATAAAAACGCGAAAAGAGCGACTATGAAACAATCGAAAGCGCTGAGCTTGCTGTGCTTCTTAATCACGTTGCTTGCAATCGCGTTGTCGTTCTTGAAAATCGAACAGCTCATCAATAGCGCGTCGGCGCACGCGTGCATGTTAACACTGAACGAATTCATATCGTGCTTGCGCCTCATCAATTTAACGCTGTTCGGGAATTTAAACGCCCACTTGAAAATACGCGAGCTTAACGCCTTATCGTCTTTAATCGACGATAGGGGACGCTACGAAATCAAAAATTTCTTAAATGTCAAGACGACGAAGACGGCGATCATCGTCGCCACGTCTGTATTATCGCTCTTGATACTTACAGATGTGATTGGATGTGGCTTCATGATGTACGGCTCCGATAACATGGAAGTGCTTCAGGAGTTAGTCCTTAATTTATGCACCTTGGTGCACATTGGGGGAGTGTGCCACCTGATAACGATGGGGCTGTTGTACAAGCACTTGTTTAACGTGTGCTTTTTTAAGCTTAAATGCGCTTTAAACGACAACGTCGACGAAACAAGTTTGGGCAATAAAATGACGTACGTGAAATTGTACCACGGGAGGTCGAAGTTGCACTTGCTGCACAAGCTGAAGGAGTTGTACATGAGGTTGCATCGCTGTTTCACTTTGCACAGGAAATTTTCGGAGGATATCCTGCTGTGGTCGTTCAATTTGTTCGTGGTGATGTTCATCAATACGACGTTTTTGACGGCAATGGGGCTTTTGGACCGACTGCCCAAAGATAAATATTTCATGATGATGATTGCGCAATCTAGCGGTAGCTACCTTGCCATCGAGTTATTGTTGGCGACTTATGAACGTTTGGGACGTGTGGTAAGACTTAGATGTATTTATATATCGATGTATTCTACGTGAAAATTTTTTCAGAATGAGGACATCACGTCGTTCTTGTTTCGTTACCCCCTCAGCAAATTGAGCGCAGCTGAAGCAGCGCAGGTTAATTAATTCACCGAGCCCACGATTAAGCACTGACTGCATCTTTTTCAGGTGGAAATGATAATGGCGACGCTGCAAATCCAAAAACCTATACTGAGGGCGTCCGATATATTCACTGTCGGTAACAGACTTCTCGCCTCCGTAAGTTGACAGGTCGAGGAATCTAGGAGTCGTTAACTGCACTGATTTCAGATTTCGGGAACTGTCGTCACTTACCTCTTGGTGGCTTTGCAGTTTCACGCATCGTGGGGAAAATAATTCGGCGCTATGCGTCTTTCAACTAATTACGATGCCAATTTTTAATTTCCTCTAGGTTTTTAAAAAAGTTAAAAACGTGTCGTTTTTATTTTATTGATCGATGTATTCTTTGAATTTGTAGGAATCGGTGACTAAGGACTTTTGTTACTCGAGACTCGGCTCTGCTACAGTGGAGATGGTGTGACACGTAAATTTATTTATTTTATGAAATCCTGGGCCATTACACAATAGAATGATTGATTTGTGAGTTGATATTACGCGTGTATATTCAGGGAAAAGTGGTTAAATTTATACCTTCCTTTCGTCACACATACAGGAGTGCGTGATTGGTGTGTTAACAATGGGTGGAAACTTAAGAAGAACTCTAATTAAAATCTAAAATCTGACTTTGTTATTTTATTCAGTGTTATTAGTCACTTAATGCGCGCTTCTTAATGCATGTCGCATATTGCAAAAAAAGACAGTTGATAGTTCTTTATTAATTTCTTCGTACCCACAACGAATAATTGGTTTGTTTGTCATCCGTTAGCTTTCCCAGATTTATGGAAGGGTTCCGAAACGTAAGAAAAAACAACTTTGTCGAACTATTTTCGAATTTAATGGACTCGAGCATACAATAAAAGCACTGCACGAGCTTAAACTTGCGCCATAGGCAATGAAGTCAGAATTGCAGCAAAGCTAATGTTATTTTTTTTGCATTAAATATAAATAGTGTTCAATTCTGGTAATTTGAGGCTTTTCGAGTTTCACTTCCAAGGTGCAATTTAGTCCGACGAGTAAAACTGATGGCCCACTAGCACGTAAGTCACAATTGTACCACAAATCTGTAAAGAAAACATAACGTAAATATGTGAGAAAATGGGAAAACAAGATCAGAGGAGTAAACAGGAAATGAGGAGTCAAGAAGAAGAATCGAAATCAGTACGAATCTCATCCTGGAATCGGTTACGTATTTCTAAAGTGAAAGAAAAAAAACGTTGGATGGTGTAAAACTCCGTTAAAAATAAATTTATTGTCCACTACTTTCAAAGAAATAACAATCGAAGAGTGAATCACATGAACAATATTAATAACATTAATAAATAGTTTTAATTGGAGAATCCAAATATTAAAAAAAAATTTTTTGCTAGGATGGTGAATACGTTCGTTAATCACGAAACATGTGGTCAAAATAATGGTGTGGAATATTTAAACGATCTTTTTGAAAATGTAGCCGATTCTCCCAAAACGAGGTGTTCCGCAAGTCATATTAGGACCTACACTGTTGTTTATCTCCGCGTCAGATTGATCAGATTTACGAAAACCATTTTTATCCAAATTTGCAAAGTACACTTCAATCCCACATACAATTTCGAAATTATTGCAAAAATACTAGAGCTCGAATTTACTTGCTAATAAATTAATAAATCTAATTTTTTTTTAATGTATTTTTTTATGCATTATGTGTACGCCGATGGTTTGCATGTGATGTAGAAAATGTAGATATTGAAGTTCTTCAGTGTTGGTGGGTGGGAGTAAAAGCAGTTGGAACCAGCTGACCCCCCATTCCTATGAACTGAACTAGGATCTTTTGATCCTTTTGTTAAAAATGTTTATAATTAGGTGCAGTTAATATTAAACTTTGTCCTCTGTAATATTGCGTTTGGTTAATAAAGTTTATTATTATTGTTGTTGTAAAACACCACTAAATAGTTTATATCCATTTTGAATTTGTCTCCCCTTACTTTTTATATATTTTCCTCAGGTTGGCTTGCCATTTGCCTCCACTCATTTTATGTTTGTTTTTACTTCCTTGCTTGTCCTCACTTACTTAACATAGGAAGCATTCCAGTGTTATATTTTTGCTTTGTTATTTTCGTTTATTTTTGGAATGACATTCTTCCATAAGCTTACCGTAACCTATTTTGTTGTTATGTCTTCCCCTTTGTTCTTTTTTGAAATTCCCAAATTTGTTTTGTAGTTGTGGACTATGTTTTGTGCATTTCAACTTGCTTAATATTTTCCCATGTTCTACTTCATTTATAACCAACCCAACATAAAACCAACCCAACCCAACCGAACTCAACCCAATGCAATCCAACCCGACCCAGCCGAACTCAACACAACCCAACCCAACAAACCCAATTCATATTATTTATCACCACCTGCTTTCTAGTAATCTATGACTTTGTTCAATTCCACTCTCAAAAATTCTACGTACATCTCGTCTCTCTTTCTTCTTCTTATATTGATTCCATTCGTTTTCCTTCTCTTTATATCTAATCCATTTTTTTTCATTTGTGCATTTTTCTTCCTTATTTGTCCTTTCGCCTTGCATTTTAGTTCACACTTGCGTTGTAATAATGTTGCTCCAAAAATATAATCAGCAAATATTTTTGTTTTAGTTATTTTAAAATTTGAACTTTCTGACACGTTGACAATAAAATCGAACGTTTATAAATCGACTTATTTAACTTGGCCAAATTAAAATCGGGTACGTTGCTTAAAAAAAATAATCTTACCGGAGCCAGCAGTTTGGTCTCGACTTTGCAAATGTCCGTCGCTTTTATGATGGGCTTTTGGACGTGCAAACCCATCAATAATAATTCCATCTAAAAGTACAACACGATCAAACCACCGAAGCCACACAAACCTGGCCAAACCTGTTCAGCCTCTAACACTGATAGATTCCCGATGGGATATTGGAACAAATACGAGACTATTTCATCTCCCTGAAAAAGTGCCCTTTACGTACATTAAAAAAAAAATTATTTCACACCAACCATGTCTACGACGGATTGTATCTTGTACGTGTGCACGCTGATGCATGTGCATATTATTATCCTCGACAGGAACCCAAAGTCGTCAACGGACAGTCCGTCGCTCCGAAACAACTTCAACGTGAACATGTACGTGTTGAAAATCGAAAGGACGATTATGAAGAGATACCACATGAGCATCTCCAGCCCGTAACATTCGTTAATTGTGAGGATTAATCGAAAAAGATTGTCAAGGAATCTCCTGACTAATTTCAAATCGCGTTCGAAATTCGACGACGTTTTCTTTTGGAACGACGCGATGGGCGTGTACAGCACGTCGTCGCTCATGATCTTCTTCGACGTGCATTTTTTAACTTCGTTCACGAATTTGGCGCAGAAGGTCCTGTACAGTAGGATTTCGTTGAGGGATTGGAAAAAATTGAGGACCAACGCCAACGAAGCAAAAACGGAGCCGAAGTCGTGCATCCAGTCCATCCAATCGGAACTGGCGTTGGTTTTCGTCAGCAATATTAAAAAAGACGTGCACATAACCCCGCCGATCAAAACGTACGTAAACCCCCGCCTCCTCATGCTTTTCGCCTGGGACGTCGTGAACATGTTCTTTATTCCGAGCTCACGGCAAACGTTCAAGAGCGTCTGCGTGCGTTGGAACACAACGACCCGCCTACGTCCCAAAACCATGTTGTAAATAAACAACAACACGTGACTGATTGTAAAGAACGAATTTGCGATCATAATTATTTTCGATTCCATCGACGAGTCGTTGTGAAATTCGCCATAGATTTGCAGAGTCTTGCCGAGTTGCTCACCAGCGACCAGGAGCGAAAAAATCAGCCTGATTTTCGACACCCGGAAGTTTGTGTTCGTCTCGTTGCTGTTGTGTCCGCACCGGAAGCTTATGACGGTCGAAACGTCGAAGAACAACGGCGGCCACAATATGCACGTCACGCAGTTCTTGTTCAGAAACGGAAGAAACGGAAGATTTTTGAAAATCGAGGCCATTTGGGACGATCGAGTCGAGGATTAGAATGTCGATGGATTTATGATCCGAGTCGTGGCATTTTCACACCAAAAATTCCAAATGCTTTTACGCGTCGATTAATAGTAAACGCGGTCGTAACTGCTCCTGAATTTTTCATGAGGTCATTAGATCGATGGGTTCAAAGTTATTATTGGGTTGGACGTAAAAGATACTGCGCGGTGGTTTTTCGAATAACGGAAATGGATGGATTTAAAAAAGGAGGAATTAGTTGACAATTTTAAAATATTTCTAACTACAATTAGTAGTGGTGGAGGATTCATACGGCGAGGTGAATTGTACGTGCGACTTTAAACAATTATTTTTCGTAGTCATTTCGAGTACAGAGAATAAAAAATGATTCGTAATTATTAGCGTAGCTTAAAATTATTTTTTTTCAAAGCGATGCATAGTCAATTTTATCATAAATCTAAGAATTTATGTAAATTAATTCCAACCTTATTTCCTTGCAGTCGCTTAGCATTAACTATTTATAAATTACACATCGTTGCTTACAATTAGTGAAAGCATCGATAAAATAATCTAATTACATAATTTAAATCGTGCAAACAATCTCTGTGAGTTTCTCTAAACATGCAAACGTTATAATGAACATATTTAAATATCCTTACCACAGACGTTATCAATTATTATTAACTCCGTACGTAACAATTTAAAACCAATTGCGCGTCACGTTCTGCTACTTTTTATCCCATAAAAATATCTCGTCCTTAATTGGGCGGTTAACGTAGTTAATGTGATGTTACGTTGTGGGCTCTTTCTCGTCGATTTGTCGCTACGACGTTCATTAAATCAATTTATGCTCTAGAACCAATGGCTCGTTTAGTCTCGGCGAATATTATATCATATGATAAAACAATGGAAATGGGGTCAAATAGGGAAAAAGTTTAACCAATGTCCAGTAGATCGTGATATATTAAAGTCAGTTAGGATTGACGGAATTTTTAAATGGCAGCATTAAAAAAGATGGTTATATGGAACTAATGCATGCTGAATTATTTTTTAATTCTCGTTAATATCTCGTACGATTTTCGTTTAAAATTAAATTAATTGTAACTTTATACGAAACTACACAACACGACAATTGGTCGAAAAATCGTTTGCCAAAATAAAAAAAAAATCAGACGTAGCGTCTGAGCAAATTTGAGATTTTTGAAATTTTTTTATTTAGTTGTGTAGTTTCGTTTCCCTTAGTACGTCGTGTTGTTTCGGGTTGGCTGGAGTTAATTAACAACAATATTATTCAAAATATACATTGACTTCTCTATGTCAAAGAATTATTTTGTAACAATCTCGACACCGCGTCTAGGGCAAGTATTGTCAGATTTCTTTTCTTTGATTGAATCGTCAAGGTAATAATTGCAATTATTAGAAAAAAATAATCAGTTTGTTTCTATGATTTTTATGAAATTTGTGCAACGATTAAATGAAACGATTTTATTTTTTTTTATAAAATTCGATTAACTTACAAAGATCGTTTCTCTTGCGTTGGGTCGGGTTGTGTTGGTTTGGATTGAGTTGGGATGATTTTTTTCATATCTAATTTTTAATTTTGTAATTTTGGCTCAAATTTTTATTTATTTTCCTTCATGTTTTATTTTATTCATCAGCTGATATTTTGTATTAATGATTTAATTTGCGAAGTTTTGGTTTTTCTGATTAAACTTTCATTTTAATTAACAAACCACCAGTTTGTTAATTTTATTGATTGTTGTTGGGTTGGGTTGGGTTGGGTTGGGTTGTGTTGGGTTGGGTTAGGTTGGGTTGGGTTGGGTTGGGTACTACAATGAACTTTCACAATTATTCCTAAACTCTTACTTTCAATTGGAATTTGAGATAAGTCTATTGGAATTAATGGTAAATACAAATTAAAACGATTCATTTGGATTTATTAATTTTATTCAGTTTGGTGGCAATTTTTCCACAGCTAATAATATCAAGTTAATGACATATCTACAAGTCACGATGCTATAATAGTCACTAGTTTTACGACAAATAAATTAGCTAGTTTTAATTAATTATTTCATAATTAAGTTAATAATAATTATGCTAAGTAGTACATCAACATCAAACAACTTCACGTCCCATGAGTTGCGCAGTATTTTATTCGGATGAGTAGAACTGAAGAACCACTAGAACGTAAGTTATTGTTGTGCCACATATCTGCAACAAGACAAAAAATACGAATTATATCTATGAATTATTTGCCTCACAAGTGCCCATTAACGCAGATGATAATGGAAAGTCGACGGAACAATCTGAGATCAGCTTGTTTTGGTTAACATCTTAATGTGGTTTCTTCCGTAATTGCTATACATTTTTAAAAAGATTGACATATGCGGAAATTTCTAGGGGATGGAACTGAGGCATTGGTTGATTTCTTATAGTGGTGTCGTTGAATAATACAAACATAGATCGCCAGGTGTTCGACAAGTTTGGTTGACTTCTTGTGATTTCGCTAACAGTTACAAAAAATAATACGCAGTGTCGAAGATGTTGATATAAGAAGACATGGGATGAAATTGAGGCTTCAGTTGATTTCTTAATCTGGATTGGCTAAAATTACAGAATCCCAATGCTGCAAAAGCTGATGTAAGGAGATATTTCGGATGAGTTTTTAATGCGGGCTAATACAAACGAAGAGGTCACTGCTGACTTCTTAATTTGGTTTCTTCTAAAACTACAGACATTCCCAAGATTGGAAGTTGGGATCGAAATGAGGCTTTGGTTGATTTGGTTTCGTTTTCGTTTTAATTTAGGAAGAGATTGCTAGGCTATATGTTCACTTCTTAATTTGGTTTAGTACAATATTAGAATATATGTCTATGGGATGGAACTGAAGCTGTAGTTGCTTATTTCCCGAATGGTTACCTAGCTTCTTTGCGGCAGAGTTATATGTATTGGGAAAACAATCGAACTTTTCTTACCGAAGCAAGGACTTTGGTACCAATTGTAAAAATATCCATCACTCGAATGGTTGATCTATGGACGTTGATGGCCACCATCAAGGACTCCAACTAGAACGTTTCTATGATTAATACCTCGAAACTACGTACAATGTTTTATCATGAACCTGAAGACCTTCTGCGTGAGTTAACGATGCCACACGAAATTGAAATAAGAACGTGAGAATCTCATCCGTCTGCAACAACATTCAAAGCACAATTGGAAAGTAATTTTTTTCGGACATACCACATCGTCCATTTTTTGAACACTGTAGCTGACATATAATATTAATGGGATCGAAGCTACGATCTCCATTAAGACTGGTAAGTCACCCGCCGAAAAGCTGTCGCCGTGAAGTATCTTCGAGGTTAACATGAACCCGTTGAAAATTCCCACGATCACTACAACGAAGAACCAGATGAGAAACCTCGGGCCGTATATTCTGCCGATTTCGCCCATCAGTCGCCTCAAATTGCCGTAGAATTGCCTGCTCAGTTTCAATTCGTCTTCCAAATTCGAAAATTTCCACTTGACCGCCTTTTTGATGTTGCAGTTGATTTTGTGTTGCAAAAAATAATTTAACAGTATCGCGTTCAATGACTGGAACACATTGAGGATCAGAGACATCGCCCCGAAAAATACTATTAGGTCATCCGTCCACCGCGAATTTTTCCAGCAGCTTTTGGTTTTTATCAACATTGCCACCGACATGCAAACAGCGAAGACGATTTGTAATAGTCCACGTTTTCTGATCGATTTCGCGTCGGCGGTTGAAAGCAGCGTTTTGATCCCGAATCTGTCGTCCAGTAGTCTCTGATACCCTTCGATTATTTGCACCGTCTTTCGCCGCAAAAAAATATTAAAGAGGAACGTGCTCAGATGGGTCAACACCAAATACAGCTGCGTCATCGTCAATACTTTGGTTTCTGTCGAAGTCGCGGTTTGAAATCGCCATCCAATTTCAACGGAATAACTGCTTAGTCCGAAAATCATCAACGAGGATAACAGCAACCTGATCTTTGAGACGCGGAAATTCCTGTTGATCGCCAAGCGGCTGTGGGTGCATCTGAAGGCGATGATGGTCGAAACGTCGAAGAAGAAAAGCGGCCACAGGAGACACAATACGCAATTATTGTTGTGCAACCTCGCAATGTGCTTCAGAGCCATGGTCTCGACGATTGAAGCGTTTTCAATAAAAATGCAGATACCAAAAAATTGAGCGGTGATTACAAATGGTTTAATGCGTGCGGTGCATCAATGCATTTTTGATGAGATCATTAAATCGGTGGCAATTAGAATTTATAAAAAAAATATGACGTTCGTACTATCGATTCAAGTTGTTGCATTAATTAATTCCCAATAAAAGTCTAACTAAAATTCACAAAAAATGTTGGGATCTAAAAAGCGCAGTTTTTTTAGTTGTCAGGAATTATCCAAAATAATTTCAACGCAACCCAACCTAACCTAACTCAACCCAACCCAACCCAACCTGACCCAACCCATGATAAAAGAAATTACAAATTAAGCCACAATTTAAAAAATAAACACAAACTTACCAAACAGGCATAACAAATTTAATTATTGATAAAATAAATAAAAAATGTCAAGAACAATTCTATCAAATCCAAAAATTTGTGAGAATTACATAATTTAAAAAAAAATGCAAATAGCAAAAGTAAGAAAAATTTAAGAAAACCTTGAAAATATAAAGGGATAATGAAAAAAAAACAGACAAAGAGCAAGGGTTGTTGAAAAGCTGAAAATTAAGGTAAATACTTAAAAAACTTAAAAAATGATAAAAATGAATTAAAAAATTGAAAAAATTGCGAAAAGGTCTGAACCTGGCCAGAAATTACCGAAGACAATCAAAGATGAAGAAAATATAATAGAGAACATGGCAGACAGAACGGGTTGAATAGCTCGTCCTCAGGAACTATACAACTTACGAAATACGTCTGGGATAACAAAGACGCTTATGGAAAGGTGAAAGGATGAATCCTTTGATTGAACAGTTGTGTAAAGAATTTCTTATTCTATGGATTCGAAATGGTGGTAACTAAAAAATAGGTTGGGTTGGGTTGAAATATATAAACAGAAATACTTAACCAGAATGAAATACTAAGGGAATCACGGAATGCATATATGGAATATTTTATTTCGGACATTTTCATGTAAGTAAAAAAGGATAGAGAACAAGCTCTGTCAAGGTTTTGTCATGAAAAAAAAAATATGAGGGCAAATAAAAAAACATGTCATGTACTAGCAAACTTTAGTTGTGGCAATGAGGAGAGGGCAAAAGATATCGAGAACGTAGTTAGGGATCGATGAAAAACGTTGTGCTATTTTGGTTTATCATCGGAAATGCGCAGAATGAACAACCAAATTGGATTGGATTGCGCAGATGTCAAAAGTTGGTCTTAACTGCAATGAAAAATACACACATAGAATAGAAAAACGAACGCAATTCATTACGAGATGAAGGTAAGACGTCGAAATTTTCGACAATGACGAGCTTGGTGAAGCAACCTGAGTGAGAGGAAATATAAATCGCGATTGAACCCAACCCAATCAAACCACACCACAGATACAGACCAATAAGAGAAGTAGCTTAAAATCGAATGAAAGTTCCAGATGGTGGTGAAAGTCAAAAAAAAATCTGGATTTGTTATGAAAACAATAAAAAATATTGAGCTTACTCAACGAGGAGCATATCGTTTTGGCAGTGTAGGTTAAACAAACGAGAGGAAAGATATGGTGATGAGACTTTTCGTCACCTCTTCTCTTCTTTTTAACCAATTGTGATAACAAGTAAATGAGATTTGGGGAAAACCAATATTTAATGGACTTACATAACGACTCAAGCATCACTGAAGATGGAAGACCAAGGAGACTATTGACAGGTAGTACATGAAGAAATGAAACGAAATTGAGGTATGGCAACAAAAGCTTAAAGATAAAAAAAATGTAGAAATACAGTCGACCCAGCAATTGACCTACCATCAACAATAAAAATTATAAAGTCTATGACAATTACAAAGATTTTAAACTAATACGAACAAAAATGAAATGGTCACCATGTCAATATATAGAAATACGTAGAAAAATGGTATCTTGGATCGATAGTACGAACGTGATATATTTTTTATAAATTCTAATTGCCACCGATGTAATGATCTAATCAAAAATGCATTGATGCACCGCACATATTAAACCGTTTGTAATCACCGCTTAATTTTTTGTATCTGACTGCATTTTTATTAAAACAGTCAGACGTCGAGACGATGGCTCTGAAGCACATTGCGAGATTGCACAACAATAATTGCGTATCGTGTCTCCTATGGCCGCTTTTCTTCTTCGACGTTTCGACGGTCATCGCCTTCAGATGCACGCACAGTCGCGTGGCAATCAACAGGAATTTCAGCGTCTCAAAGATCAGGTTGTTGTTATCCTCGTTAATGATTTGCGGACTAACCAGTTATTCGGTTGAAATTGGAGGGCGATTTCAAACCGCGACTTCAATGGAAACCAAAATATTGACGATGGCGCATTTGTGGTTCGTGCTGACCCAACTGAGCACGTTCCTCTTTAATATTTTTTTACGGCGAAAGACGGTGCAGATATTCGACGGGTATCAGAGACTACTGGACGACAGGTTCAAGATCAAGACACTGCTTTCAGGATCGGACGCGAAGGCGATCAGAAAACGCGGACTATTGCACGTCGTCTTCGCTGTTTGCATATCTGCGACTGTACTGGTAAAAACCAAAACATGTTGGGACAGCTCGCGGTCCCCTGATGGCGTACTGGTATTTTTCGGGGCAATGTCTCTAACGCTCAACGTGTTCCAGTCACTGAACGAGATACTATTAAATTATTTTTTACAACACAAAATCAACTGCAACATTAAAAATGCACTCAAGTGGAAATTTTCGAATTTGGAAGACGAATTGAAACTGAGCAGGCAATTCTACGGCAACTTGAGGCGGCTGATGGGCGAAATCGGCAGAATATACGGCCCGAGGTTTCTCATTTGGTACCTCGGTGTACTGATCGTTGGGATTTTCAACTGCTTCATGTTAGTTTTGAATGTATTTTACGATGGCGGGTTTTCGGCGAGCGATTTGCCAGTGTTCATGGAGACCGCAGCTGCAACCGCAATTGCATTGTATTTCAGCTACGCTGTTCAAAAAATGGACGATGTGGTATGTCCGAAAAAATTAACTTTCCAATTGTGTTTTGAATGTTGTTTCAGACTGACGAGATTCTAACGTTCTTATTTCAATTTCGTGTGGCATCATTAACTCACGCAGAAGGCCTTCAGGTTAATGAACATAAAACATTGTACGTAGTTTCGAAGTATTAATTAGAAATGTTTTAGCTGGAGTCCTTGATGGTGGCTATGAACGTCCATAGATCTACGATTCGAGTAATGGATATTTATACAATTGGTACCAAAGTCGTTGGTCCGGTAAGAAAGGTTGGATTGTTTTCCCCCATTCAAATAACCCTGCTGCAAAGAGTTCAGGTAACCATTCCAGGTTGGTTAGCAAGTTAACACTTGCACGTTGCATTATCTAGACATCTTTTCTTACATCAGTCAACCAAGTCTCCTCCATGTCATTTTATTGTCGAGTGTGGAGCCCAGGTATTTCACCTCGGAACACCAGGGCAGTTGTCTTCCCCCAATACTGATGTGATAGCTGGGTGGGCTGATCTTCTTTGTAAATCTTACGGCGACGCATTTGTCTTCATTGAGAGTGATGCGCCACTGTGCGCACCATTCTTCAACTCATTCTATTGCTTTCTATTGATGGCAACACATTTTTCATTTCTGGAGGAGGTGTATAAGGCTGAGTCATCTGCGAAAATGGACACTTCCTTTCCCTGTTTTCTCGGAAAGTCTGCCATAAAGATGAGGAAGAGCCTGGTAACCGCTTCCTTTGTATTAGTCTCTTTACATCATGCATCTCAACGTTGGGAGCAACTTCTGTACTTTTACTATTATCTTTATTTTACTAAATAAAATTCTGTATATCGCTGGTAATATCTTCCTTTGTGTTAGTCAACACAAAGGAACCACATTAAGGAATGCATCTCCAATAAATTTCTCTTTACATCAACCCAACCCAACCCAATTCACTCTGTGAATCATTTATACGACATTTGACGAAACCACATTACGAAGTGTAGTAAATAAGTATAAACGCACGAAACTCAACCAAGGTCTCAGTTCCATCTCTAGGAACCTGTTCATGGAATCAACTATTTCAACCTTTAGAATCTTCACTGTACTTATAGGAAAGCACATTAAGAAGTCAACATATCGCTTGGCGAACTCTTCCTTTAAATTAATGAACAAAACCATATTAAGAAGTCAAGAAGTCAGTTCCTCATCCCTTGGAAATTTCCCTTTACACCAGCTTTTTCAACACTGGGAATAGTAATTTTTGCTAAGCCACATTAAAAAGTCAACCAATGCCTAAATTTTATGCTGTTGACGCAATCACAAGACGTCCACCAAGCATGTCGTTTGCCTGGTGATCTCTATGTTTGAATTGGTAGGCGAAACCACCATAAGAAGTCAACTAAAACTTCCATCCCCTAGAAACCTTCCCATGTATCAACCCTTCCAACAATGAGTTTCTATTATTGTAGACGAAATCACATTAAGAAGTCAACTAACCATTACGATCGTCTTTTCATCTCTATGTATTACTAAAGGAAACCACATTATGAAGCCAATCTTGAATTCCATCTCACAAAATATCTCCATGTATCAGCCTATTCAATACCAAACCACTTTAAGAAGTTAACATTGCCAGCTGATCCCAGAAAACTAGATCCTTAAAAAATCGTTGACTTTCCATCATTATCTATGTCAATGGAGGCAAACAATTCATAGATGTAATTCGTAATTTATGTCTTGTTGCAGGTAGTTGGCATACTAATAACTTACGTCCTAGTGGTTCTCCAGTTCTACTCAGCCAAATGAAATACTACGCAATTGTTAGGGTGTGAACTTGTTTGATGTTCCAAGTAATTCTAGCACTTAACATAGTTATTATTAATTTAATTAGGAAATAATTATTATTCAGCTAAACTAGCTAATTTACTTGTCGTAAAATTGCTTGATATTATTAGCTGTGGAAAAACCGTCACCAAAATGAATTAAATTGTTAAATCCAAATAAATTCGTTGTAATTTATATTGTGATATTTATTATTTATTATTACAAGTTTGTGTTGTTAGTTGTTCGTTTATATATATTTATTGTTCTTCCTTAATTTTTGTAATTTTATAATTTATATCTTTTCTGTAATGACTTTGTTTACTACTTCGTCTATTTTTCTTTCATTTTCTGTTTTTCTATTCGTGTTATTATTATATTACTTTTGGTTTTGTCCCTTTCTGTCCTCTATAAAAAATCAACCTTTATCCAAATAATTTCAATTTAATCTAATCTTTCCTCTTGCTCTCCCATTTTCTTATCTTGTTCCACTCCCTCCACGTTCCCTATCTTCTCTTGTCTGCTTCACGTCGACTGCATCCGTATCCTCTTCCCCACCCCTAGCATATCCATAAAGTTCATTTTCTATTTCCCTCCCCATTTTCTTCTCTCCTTTGTTTCTCTTCAGGTACGCCCATATTTCTTCTTCCCCCTTCAATCCTCTCACTTCTTCCATATCACTTTCCCGATGCTCTCTCTTCTTCTCTCATAGTTTTCTCTGTCTCTTCTTCTTCTCGATAACTTCCTCACAACTTGTTTGCCCTTCTCTCGCCTCTTTCAGTTATTTCCTCAACTCCTTCTTTCCTCTTCTAGATTCTTCATCAAACCATTGTGTCATTATATTATTCCTTCTATTCTTTTTTACATCAATTCCAGTCTTTCTGATTTTTTTCTCATTTTTTCTCCCATCTCCATTCCTGCTCCATCTTCTCTCGTCTTTCCATATATTCTTTCATTTCTCTCCTCATCTCTGCATTCTCTCTTCATGTTTTCCACGTTTTGCTTTCCTTCTCAGTTTTTCCTCTCTATCGACCTCTGCATCTTCCTGCTCCTTGTGAATATCTCCGGCACTCTTGCCCCTCAACGCTTCCTCAGTACCATCTACTCGCCATTTTACTGCGGATTTCGCACACAATCCCGCAACACTTCCTTTCATTTGAGCTATCGCTCACTTTTATCTTAGGTGGAAAGGACTAAACGTGAACGCCACTCATAAATACTTGACCTGACGTCTAATATACTTCAATTATTGTGACAACTGACGAGGGCATTAATTTTTATTATTCCATAATTTAAACAAACAGTACCTCGTTTGTCATCATCACTAGTGATTTTATATAATCTATTCGATTATATATAAACCAATTTTTACCACCCACCCAGATTGCTTTGATAACAACGACAGTCTATTAAATTAACATGGCTCGAAAGGCGACCACCAAACGACGCAATTTCTTCGCCGAGAATTGCATATTTTGCATCAACGGGCCTTTGCTTCGCCTGACGAGCGTTTCCGGCCTGAGCTGCTTCCGTTTCAAGTGCGAGCACACGTTCACGAAAAACCGCTGCGTAATCGCCCCGTCCAAATGGCTGGCGTTCACGTCGATAATCCTCGGCTCAGTGACGGTAACCGACATCAGCTACCAAATATACGACTGCATCGCGTCATCTTCGAATAAGAACTTCATCGACATCCTCCGATTGATTTTGGACGCATGTCTATCGCTTTCGTTCTTCTTGGCGCTCAGCTGCCTCCGTGACACGGAGCATCGCGTCCAAAGCTACCGAGGTTTGATTTCCTTGCTTTTAGCTAGAAAATCGTTCGGGATCGCCACAATTTTCGGCGCGAATCGCGTCCGAAAGCTTCGCGCAACATCAGCAGTTTACGCGTTCGTGATTGTCTTCGTCACATTGACTTATGGATTGTTCATAAGCAGCCGGTTGGCGAAGTCGTTGTCGGTTTTCGTGTTCTGGTCGATGGCGTTGTCGTTCTCGATGGACGCTGTAATATATGAAACATTTTTCAAAAGGATCCATTCGGAAATTAAAAGGGCTGTGAAGAATCGTGCGATACGTGCAATAGACGGGAGATTGGGGGCGTTTAATTTAGCTGGTCGACTTCGTCGACTGCAAAGGTACCACATCGCTTTGTATCTCAACCTGAAGATGTTGAATCGGTTTTTGGACGTCAGTGGGATTTTCGCGATACTGATTGCGGTTAATGTGATGGTCTCATATTGTTATATGTTGATTAATAGCCTCATGGGCGTTGTTATGTACGTCGATGAGAAGGAATTGGTGGAAAATTTATTCATCCAGTGTACTTGCACTGGTGTTCTGGTTTATGCTTTACGACGAATCAGTAGCCTTTCAAGTTGTGTGAGTATAATCTAGTTATACGTTTTCTTCTGTAATTCTTTTCCACCTGCATTCCATGTGCAATTATAACAATATTTCCTAATGTTTATCCAAAACCCATCCATATTTTTAACTCCTGACATTCTTCATTCTAACATTCCGCTCCTGTCCATATCATTTCGTTTTTCCAATATTTCAACTTTCTGGAATATCGAGGTCCTCCAAAAATACACGATTTTCATTATCGTTTATTTATTTCAGGGTGACGACGTCAGTTCTTTTTTATTTCGTTATCCGATCAGTAAATTGAGCCCAGGTGAAGCTGCTCAGGTAATCACGACCAAGTACGTTTGCTTTCGTCCAATTTTTTTTTAATGTTGTTAGGTGGAATATTTGATCTCGTCGTTTCAAATCCACAAACCTGTTTTGAACGCGTCTGATATCGTCTCAGTTGGAACTGGATTACTTGCCTCAGTAAGTGTTCATCTCTTAATCTGAGCGATTAGAATATTTGTGAAATAATAATATGGTAAAAGTGGTTGTTTCAGATATCGGGGACTGTGATCACGTATGTTTTGGTGGCGCTTCAGTTCAACGCGTCGTGGTACGAAAATACCAATTTATTTGTTGCGAAGAAGAATTAATTTTTTTTAATTGTGAATACCTGTATGCGCATCGCGCCTGGTTATGTGTGACAGATTTACAATCTTGCATTTCCTAAATATCTCGTCTCGCTTTAATTACATCAAAGAAATTTGCATCGACCAATGTGACCAATGAGATTGTTTTATTTATTGCTTTAGTTATGTCTAAACAGCAACAGCAGGAAGGATAAAACTGGAGGAGAAAGACTGAGGAATAAAGATATTGATGAAACTGATGGGACTCACTCAAAGAAAACACTCGAAAGGAGTAGGCGTTAAGTGGAAGAATGTAAGTAGGCATTGTACACAATATGTACAACAAAATGTAATTACATATATGCATAGAATTTTTTCAATAATGTTGTTAAAGATCACATTAGAAGCAAATTGAAAATTAAATTAAATAAAGATGCCACTGCAGAAAGAAATCTGGTCTATCTTAGAATTAATTCTTCAAGTATGTCACCATTTACAATTCGGCAACAACCCAATCGATTTACAAAACTGCAAGGAGATTATGAATGCAAGAGGAGTGGTGCGCCAGTTTGTTTTCATGGGGATAGGGAGCATAAGGCAATAACACAAAAAAATTAAATGAAAGAAGGGGCCGATAATACTTCTTCTTTTAAACATTTTCTTTCTTGTGTTTCCTAACAATTTCTTCTGTCAATTCTCCTCCCTACTATGCAATGCTTATAATATAGTTTTTCATATTGATTTTTGGGAAAACACATTCTGGTGGTCTCATTATAATTTCTTCCAATCTTTCGCATACTTTTCTTCAGTATTTGACTGAGTATCTCTGTGTCTTTCTTCTCATTTTATCCTAACTTGACTTCCCATGTTTTTTCTTTTTCGCTTTGTGTTAGATTAGGTTTTAATTTTTTTCTCAGCATATTCACATCTATCTCTTAGTGATTCTTATTTTGGTGACGAAATTTTCAAATTTCTTGTTATCTGGATAAGCAATTTTTGTTGTTTATTTAATTTATTTTGCTTATTTCATTGTAAGCCTTATATTGTTGTTGTTTTGTTCAGATGTTTGGGCTGGAATTGGTTGGGTTGAAGCGAAGCCAAACATCTGAACAAAACAACAACAATATAACATATATATATATATATATATATATATATATATATATATATATATATATATATATAATATAACAACCCATCCCAACCCAACCCAAGGAAAACGAACCCATCAGAGACTACTCGTAATAAATGAAAATGGAAATGATAAACAGTTGGATTGGGTTGGGATGGGTTGGGTTGGAATAGGTTGGGTTGGATTCGCTTCAACCCAACCAATTCCAAGCCAACCCATTCCAACCTGAGGAAAATTAGAAACGAACCCATCAGCGGCTTCTCGTAATAAATAAAAATGGGAATGATAAACAGTTGCGTTGGGTTGGGATGGGTTAGGTTGGAATAGGTTGGGTTGGCTTCGCTTCAACCCGACTAATTCCAACCCAACCCATCCCAACCCAACCTAACGAAAATTAGAAACGAACCCATCAGCGACTTCTCGTAATAAATAAAAATGGAAATGATAAACATAATTTGGCGTAAAGGAATCGTTTATATTAATTAATTAATTAATTAATTAAAAAATATATGCTTTACGAATTTCAGGTCACGTATTTCAATTATCAATATGACAACACATCAAAACCAAACCTGATCACCTCACATCTCTTCCAAGTCAGAATTCATTTAAAAAAATATATATAAATGGAACAGTCATTAATGAATTATATTCTGCTAAAATTTGTCGATCTTCCCAACCCAAAAAGGAAACGATCCTCGCTCGAAATTTAAACCCAACTCGTAAAATTTTCCATCAATTTTCCAAAATTGATGTTTTTAATAGAAGAGCAAAAATTACATTGTAACGACTTGAAATTTTCTAAAGTTCAAAAGCGTCCAGCTACGTCATTGAACGGGCAACGTCATAATTATATTTTCGGAGAGGAGCAAAAAAAACAATTTTTTGAAATTGTGACTTTAACAACGTGTCGTAGACAATTCGCCCAACCTGGCCTTTCAATTTTGGAATTAATTTGGAAAGGGTTTTCGGAATTTTTTTCATACTTTAACGATAATTTTTTAAAATCGTGACGGAACAAATTTGTTTCCCGAAAAGAAGCAAATGTTGCTTAATTCTGCGTTTAACCAACCCAACCCAACCCAAACGTCTTTCCACTTTGAATTGAATTTTAAGTCTTGTTGCCTTTTGTAGAAGAAAGTCTCATCAAAACTTACCCCAACCGTTCAAAACTGATAAGAGATTGGGTTGGGTTGGGTTGGGTTGGGTTGGTTCTCGTACTTTAATTAACAGAAAATTTGTTAATCCTTCCTAATCCAAATTTGTGGACGAAGATTTGGCAAGTGGCTTAATGTTCTGGTTCTTATCTATACATCGGTCATTCTAGTATCGTTTTCGTTACACATTGTCTTCACAGAACATTTAATAACATTGCTAAATGTTTACGTTCGTTCATCAGAAATTTAAATCAGATCAGTTCTATTCACTTGAATTAAATAGCCTCGCGTGCTCGGAATGTGTTATTTTAAGCGAATGTTAATCGTGAATTAAATGGGAATTATTCGTAACTGAGTTTCTTTTTGGCGGGTGTCTCATAATGTAGTTCTAAAGTGAATAGTTTTCGAGTGCACGTGCTCCAGTTAAGAAGAAGCACGTCAGAAGGAGTCGACAATTAGCAGATTTATAATTTTTTATTCAACAATCTTCATCAATCAAATAAAAATTGGAAACATTTAAATGCTTCACAGGCATCTTAGCTTTATATTATATTCTTCGCAGATGTTTTATTCCGACGAATAAAATTGCAAAGCCACCAGCACATACGTTATACTCGCTCCACCTATCTGCAATCGAAAAAATTACAATACAATTTGATATCTCCGGCGATTATTACTCACCGGAGCAAGTAACTTGATTCCAACTGTGTAGCTATCCATCACGTTTATGGTGGGTGGTTGGATTTGCAGTGTCGTGAGCAACGCCTCCACCTGAAAATTAATCACCGTAATTAATACGTCACCACGTAAACTACAAAATAACCTGTAGGGCCTCCGTCTTCGATAACTTTCCAATGGGATATTGAAATAAAAACGATGACAATTCGTCTCCCTGCAATAAAAAAAAAACGTTTAATTTATTGCGCAACATACATACGTACTTTACTTACACAGTCCGCCATGCCCTGGATCTTAGCGGTGTAATATATGGTGAACCCACAACAACTCACCATTTTTACAACAAATTCGACGTCTTTATCATTAATGGCGTCACCGCGATACAATTTCAAGACAAGTATGTAGAAGTTAACTCCGACTATGGCAATGACGAAAAAATACCACAGCAGCAATTCCAGGCCGTAAAACTTGCTGATTTGCTCGATCAATTTCGTCAAATTATCATACAGTCGCCTGCTCGTTTTCAACTCATGTTCCAAGTTCAAATTTCGAAGCGAAAATATAGACTCGTCATCATCGTACATGATTTTTTTTGAAATGGAACTTTTAACCTTGTTTCCGAATTTCGCGTGGAACGTCTTGTACAATAAAATTTCGTTTAGCGACTGGTATTGGATGATCATTAAAGATAAGGAGCCGAATAATTTTACGGCGTCGACCACGTTGCACGAAAAATCCCAACAAATTTTCTTCAATCCTAAAATGATTGCGACCACAACAGACATGGCTGCGTTCACCGAAAGGAATCCAATCACCTGTCCTCTGATAATTTTCGCGTCGGTGTTGGTGAACATGCTCGTTATCTTGAAATTGCGCGAGATGTCCGCGAGGTGCTGGTAACTCGCGAACATTTTTATTTTCCTCCCCCCCAACGTTAGGTTAAAAACGAACATGCACAACTGCATGGCCATGAATAGCATGTCGCCCGCTATCAATATTTTCGCGTGCGTCGAGTTCGTCCTTTGGAATCGTCTCACGTTTTTCGAAATGCTGACGATTTGTCCGGAAATCATGAATAGGGAAAAAAGCAATCGGGTTTTCGAGACGCGAAAGTGGCGTTTTATCTCGTTGGCGGCGTGGGTGCACCTGAAGATTATCACTGTAGATAAGTCGAAGAAAAGGAGCGGCCATAATAAGCAGTATATGCAGTTTTTGTTTCTCAGCTTCATGAAGTTCTTGAACCATCGAATCATTTCGATCGGAACGTTTCTCTGCGTTAAATCGAAGGTGGTGCACGTGGACATTAAATGACGATAAAAGATCGACAATTTGTTGTTTAATGTATGCAATGAGTACCATTGAATTTTACATGATGTCGTTATGGGGACATTTCGAACTGCGTTCGTTAACACGTTTGCATGATTAATTACAACATTAATTCGTGAGACTTGTTCGGAAATCTTATTTCATGAAATTTCAGAAATTAATGGTCGATTTTTTTAAGGGGAAGTTTCTAGCTAATTTTATTATATAGCATTTATAAATAATATTTAATATAGTAGGGAAATAAACGCTAATTTATTTGGGAACAATTAATACCCAATTTTAGCAAATTTCATCGGCTAGAGAAATATAATAAAAGTTTGGATATATCAAACATGCCGTGAATTTCAACGAACGGTTTAATTGTCCAGTGTCCTCCAGATCTCCCTTCAATTTTCATAGAGAATACTTTTTAAGCAGGAAGCAAAATTTGCAAAAATCCTTGTAACGATTGGGCTTCGATATGCTCCTGAGGCCGAGGAATCTTTTTGGGTTGACGACAGGTTTAATTTCCAAAAATATTTTAGAATAACTTCAAGCATGTGATCAACTGACAAAAAAGAAAATTTAAGTCGATTTTTAATTAGTTCCCTAACCGATGCACAGAAGAAGTAAAAATAAAATGGAAGATGTTTCTATAAAGAGCTTCAGAAGACCATGATACAAGAGAACAAGAGTGGGAGTTTCTCGCAGAAAAACTGTAGACAACATTAATACTAATCGTCCATCATTTATATTTTATCAATTGCGTTATCCCACAAGCATTGTAAACTAATTTGTAACCCACTCTACTGTACAGTTCGTCTAGCGAGTGCTAAAACATTTGTAGTCGTTTTTTATGTAAACAGCACGCTCATTCTCTGCAGCACAGCAAGGTTAATGGTTAACTAATTTAATGTATTGGCCTCTTCTATCAAATCTAATTGGGGTACATTTATGTAACCTAAATGTTAGCAAACACGCCGAAAATACCATACGTTGAATGCTTATATGTTCAATTGTAAATCACTCCTATAATTAACTTTATTACTAACCTGGATCGTTTTTGTCGGTCGACTTTGTTGTGAGACCATATCATATTCAGTTATTTTATTTCTTTCGTTTTTAATTGGTTTTTGTTTTAGTCTTATGTATAAATATATTCACTTCTTGATGAATGTTTAAAGTAACACAATATTCATTTCGTTGGTATATTATGTCTGTTTATTTTGTTTCAATATATCGACTACTCAGAAAATTCATGTTGGTCAAAATAATTTCAATCTTGAAGTCAGTGGTGGCTTCGTCAGAGATTTCCTTGTTTTGGGGGCGACCCATTTAACGTTACAAGTTATTGGCGTTATAAGTCGGTGCAAAACGTGGATACTGTGAGATAGTTTATTAAAAAAAATTATAATGAGCTTATTGCTTAACATCTGGTGACGAGTATAATTCTCATTTATCAGGTTTCAAACACAAATTTAGGTTTTATCTTCATTTAGTTGGTATTTTTCGTTCATTTCATTCTAATTATCGATCTCTCTTTTACATTTTTTATTTTAGTTGTAGTTCTTTTATTTAAAAATTGCTCTTTTTCATTATTATCATTGTGCTTTGTTTTCCAATATTGCTTTCTGATTGCTTTTTTCCCTTTCGGACGTTCTTTGATTTTGCCGACGAGAACAATAACTCCCAACCCAACCTGGACCACCCCAACCCAACCCAACCCATCGACACCGCACAAATTTAATTTCGTAGATTATTTTTTCCTACGAAATAAGACGACGTGAAACTACACTTCATGGATCTTTAATTAGACCATACGTCAACGACGTTGAAGAATAAAACCTAACCCAACCGAACGCAACTAAACCCAATCATCAGGTTTCGTACGCAAAGCTGGGTTTTATCTTCGTTGGTAGTTTTCGTTCTTTCCAATTCTAATTTTCTTTTACGTTTAAACTTTTTTTTAATTTTAGTGGCAGTTTTTTATTTTCTATAATATACAATTATATAGTAATGGTACCCCCCCCAACCCAACCCAACGTCAGCTAACAAAACCCGACCCGAACTCGAACCCAACCCAACCCAATACAGTACACAGAACGCTTTTAAACTCATCTCTTTTTGTAAATGGGAGACACAACGTTATTCAACTGAAGTTGAAAAATCTTCAATTTTGATTCTTGTCATAATTTTGAATTTTGCCCAAAAAGGGCAAGATCGGGATCGAGTTCAAGTAATAAAAATCGAGGATACGTTTCCGTAGTGAAATCAATGAAACGGTTACTTTAAAGGAATCACATTTGATTGCGTGGAACACTAAACTAATACAGAGTAATAATTATGATGAACGGTTGCAGCGGCAGGTATTTAAAACGACTGCTTTCTTTTCAACAAGGAAGTTACGAACGTACTATAATTGCGTCGAGTCTTGAAGACGGAGTGACCTGCCTCACCTATCGTAGGCTGGTTTGCGAGGCGCCCATAGATCTATTCTTTTGAAATAAGTGCGTACATTTATGAAATCGCAACGCGTTAGATCTGATGCACAATTTTACAGTAACAACTAATCATTTTTTTGCTATTTTCACTAACTCGTAAATTATAGGATCTGTTTGAAAATATAAGTTGCTTTGTGTAGTTTCACAGTTTGATTTAAATTTATTAATAATTTAAAATAATGACATTTTTATGTATAATTTAACTCGTATTGTACGATTTAACGGTAATGGCGAATTTTCAAGGTTTTAATAATTTGCTCCTTTTATAAGACTGCGGAGATTTAAATTTTTTATTTTTAAAACTTACAGTGTTATCATTTACACGTTATTTTGCAAGCATAGAGACGAACCCGACTTTGTGTTGCTAACCAGGCTAAATGTTTCAAATATATTGGCAGTTGATAGAACCGACGGTAGACTAACACTAATCATAGCAGATCTGTGAGTGTTTTATTACTCCTTCTTCGCCATCGGTACCTGGCTTGCTTTTTTGATTAAAAAATAAATTAATTGAAAAATTTGAAGCGTATTTTCACCACAGTATAGTTCTATATACCGTAAGGAACGATTGGAGAGAACGCCTTTGCATATGACTCGAGACTAGCAAACCCAGGCTCATATTAATCTAGTGGCCTGGAAAATGGTCAAACTACAGGAACCGGAACTACATTTTCGATTGCTGTTACTATAAATTATATTCATTTCAGTCTCCTTTCAGAACCAATCTAACCTTGACAACCCAGACTTGCAAATCAATGAATTACTAATTAAGTGGTGATAATTTAATTTGAATGTTCTTTAGTTGTGCATTTCATTCGGACGAGTAAAACTGCAAAGCCACCAGGACGTACGTTATAACCGTGCCGCCTATCTGCAATACAAAAAAAATTGACTTTATCCAATTCAACAATTTTACTCACCGAAGCAAGCAGCTTGGATCCGGCTGTGAAAATATCCATTATGTTTATACTGGGTGGCTCAATTTGTAAAGTGGTGATCAACGCCTCCACCTAAAAATTCATCGTGATTAACACATCGAAACAACTTAAACAGTAAAGTGACCTGTAGACCCTCTGACTGCGTTAACGTTCCTATGGGGTATCGCAGCAAAAATGATAACATTTCGTTCCCCTAAAATGACACATTCGTGTAATTCGCAAGGCGTTTGCATTGTTTACTTACGATATCTTCTATGCTCTGCATTTTAAACGTATAAGATATGGTTACACCAGCGCAACTGACCATTCTCGCGAAAAATTCCATATCGTTATTCGTTAGGGCGTCGCCGCGATACAACTTCAAGGTGATCATATAGGCGTTGAATATAATCATGACGACGATGAAGATATACCACACGAGGGTTTCCACGCCGAAGAATCTATTGATTTTGACGATTAGTTTCGCCAAATTGTGATAGAAACTTCTGATCATCTTCAACTCATCTTCCAAGTTCATCTCCAAATTTGGCAGAGAAACTAGGTAAGTGTCGTACGTGGTATTTTTCGAAATGGCGCGTTTGATTTTATCGTCGAATTTCGCGTGGAACGCTTTGTACAATAAGATCGCGTTGAGCGACTGGAACAGGTTGAGCATCAGCGGGGAACTGCTGATAATCAACATGACGTCAACCAGGCAATGCGAAAATTTTTCACACGTTTTCTTTCGAGCCCATAAGGTCATGAAGATAACGTTCGTCGTTGCGTTCACCATAAGCAACTGGGCGATTCTCTTTCTTATTTTTTTCGCGTCCGCACTGGAGAACACGTTCTTAATGTTGAAGTGGCGAGACGCGTCCAGCAATTTCTGGTACGTTTCGAGAATTCGCGTCTTCCTCTTGTTTAAAGTCAGATTGAAAACGAACAGGCACATCAGGCCGACCATGAAGAACATCTCGCCCGCTCCTATAATCTTCTCTTCCGTCGAAGGTAGGCTTTGGAATCGCGCCGCGGTTATCCAGGTCCGGAAAAATTGTCCGGACATCAACAACGTGGAAATAATCAGCCTGGTTTTAGAAACGCGGAATTTTTCGTTTGTTTCGTTTGCGTTGTGGGTGCATCTGTAGGTTACCACGGTGGACGAATCGAAGAACAGAAGCGGCCACAGTAAACACGCTATGCAGTTTTTGTTTCGCAATTTCATGAAATTCTTCAACCACTGGAACATCTTGCTGTGTGCGGCTTGACGCACGAAATGAATTAAATCGAAATGGTGGTCTTGTAATGCGAGGCACGTGATCGCATTAAATGATAATAAAAGGACGATCGTTTGTTTGATGGATGCTATGAGTGCCACTGAATTTTATATGATGATCGTCAATAACGTGCCGCACGGTTTTTTGTTCGCTTTTTTCTGCACGGTTTGATTAGATTGAATTTTACTGAGTTGGTGCACAATTGGTTGGGTTGAGTTGGTTTGGGTCTATTTCAATTAAGTGTCACAACGAAACAAAATTTTAGGGTGCAACGCAATTAAAGATATCTTACTCGGACGAATAAAATTGCAGGGCGACCAGCACGTACGTTATAATCGTCCCACATATCTGCAAAACAAAATTACTTGCCGTGGTGTTATTTTCTAAACATTTTTATTCACCGTAGCAAGGAGCTTGGCGTTGGCTGTGAAAATATCAATTATGTTTATAGTAGGTGCTTGGCGTTGCAAAGTCGTGATCAACGTCTCCACCTGCAAGTTCATCGTGATTAATAAATACATCGATGCAACATAAATTGCGACCTGTAGAGCTTCGGATTGAGCTAACAGCCTTATGGGGTATTGAAACAAAAATGATAACAGTCCATCTCCCTATAATCAGAAATTTGTAATTTGTGAGACGTGCACGTTGTTAACTTACACAGTCGGCCAAGTTCTGCATATTAAAGGTGTAATACATGCTCACACCAACGCAACTCACCATTTTCACAAAAAAAGATATATCTTCATCGCAGAGTGCGTCACCTCTGTACAATTTCAATGTAAACATGTAACCATTGAAGATGATTATGATGACAATGAAAGTGTACCACATCAGAAGTTCCAAACCGCAAAACCTGTTAATTTCCTTAATTACGTGGGTTAAACTATGGAAGAATCGTGCACTAGTTTTCAATTCATCTTCCAAGTTAGTTAGCGATTTATTTAGGAAAAATATCGGCGTTGACAATAAATTATCGTGCATGGAGTTCCTAATTTTTTGCTCTAATTTCGCGTGGAACCACTTATACAACATAATTTCGTTAAGAGACTGGTAAAGGTTGAGTCTCATCGAGAACGAGCCAACAAATTTGGTGGCGTCAGCCACCCAACACGAAAAATTCCAACAAGTTTTCGTTTCAGCCAACAAGATCATGAATACAGTAGACAACGCCACGTTAATTACTAAGAATCTAGCCATGTGTTTTCTAATCACGTCCACGTCGGTCGTCGTGAATATGTTCTTAATTTTATATTCGTCTGATAGATTCTGGTACATTTCCAAAATTTTCACCCTTGTTTTCCTTGCAGTTATTTTTAAGACGAACATGGATAGTTGGGCGATCATGAAAAACATTTCTCCAATGTTCAGCATTATCGATAACGTCGAGGTCGTTCGTTGGAGTTGTGCCGCACGTTTCCAAACGTAGCTGATTTGGGCGGTGATCATAAGTGAGGAGATGGCCAGCCTGGTTTTGGAAATTCGAAATTTTTTGTTTATTTCGTTGGCGGTGTGTGTGCACCTGAAGCTTGTCACTGTTGAAAAATCGAAGAATAATAATGGCCACAGTATGCAGGATACGCAATTTTTGTTTTTTATTTTCATGAAATTTTTTACACACGTTATCATCTTGGAATGGGTGACTAACTGAGTGTTTGAAAGTTTCACTGCAGTCTGGGTATTTTTGTTACGTCTGTAATACACGTGGGCATATTGAATGGTGATAAATGGCCAACAATATGTTATTTATTGTAGGTAATTGCGTTGAATTTTTCATGGCGTCATTACATCGACAATTACGTCTGATGACTTATTTGTATGTAACTTGTCTGAAAATCGAAAATTATTACGCTGCCCAACACCAAAATGGAATTATGTTTATGGTTATTAAAGAAATAAAAGTTGTTATTTATAAAAAAAAACCAACCCAACCCAAACGAACACAACCCAACCCAACCCAACCCAACCGATTCTAGTCTTCTTGTGGAAATAAATAATTTTTAGATATAACAATTTTAATTTTTTTAGAGTACTTTCGAAGTATGTTTTTCGATTAATTAAAGGCAATTAAATTCAAAGTTAACCCAGCCCCAATCCTCGCCTCGATTTTTTGGCTACAATTGTTTTAAAATTTATTTCGTCGAACTCGATTAAAGTTATGACATTTTAAACGATTACTAAGTTTTGTAATTTTTAATTTTTGTAATAATTTTTTTTGCATGTGGGCTGGATACGACTAGGTTGGGTTGGATTGGGTTGCGTTGGGTTGGGTTACGATGAATTTGTTGATATTATTGTTTTAAAAAAATAAATAAAAATTGAGTTATGTTAAATTTCTCATTATTTTTCAGAAAATTCAAAAAAATGAAGACTGGGTGAAAGTAACCATTAAAAATATAAATAATTGAAGAAACTGCAACTTGGCACATGATAATAAAAAAACAAAACATATAAAACAACTGGAGATTATGAACCCTATTAAAATTTTCGAAGCAATTTTTCTTCGTTAAATTCTAGGTTCCAATATAAATTGCATCACAAACATATTGAAAGCAAAAATAAACACCATGTACGAGGGTACATCCCTGTACTGCACCCCTGACCCCCTTACAGTAAAACTACAGTGGCAGAATATTTTTATTTTTCGACATAGTCTCCCTCTACACTAATGCACTTGGTCCATCGGTGCTCCAACATCTCAACATCCTCTTGGAAAAATGTTTGTCCGACTTCTGCAAACCACCCCTCTACAGCTTGTTTAGATTTCTTTTAATTTGGGGAACAACCTGTAATCACTGGGGGCGAGATCTGGTGAATATGGTGGGTGCTCCACTAATTCAAAGCCTTGGCGTATAGCAGTCCTGGCGATACAAGATGTGTGGCTGGGAGCATTATCCTGATGGAACAGCACACCGTTCCTTAATGGTGATGTAGTGCACCACATGATATGTTAAGCCAGTATCTTCCACAATGTCTCTGATGCGTACTCGTCGGTCTTGCAGTACGATATCGTGTACTTTTTTAATGTTTTTGTCTGTTGGCACCGTTATGGGAGGACCATGTTGGTTTTCACAGGATTTTCTTCCGCATTTAAAACCTCGACACCAGCGTTTAACTATGTCATAAGAAACTGCAATAGTTGCCACAATGTCTTCATGAATTTGAGTTGGCGTCACGTCCTTTTTTTGGGGGTATTTTATTGCGGCTTTTTATTCTACAGGACATCTCGATTCGTGAAATAAAATCGTTATTTTGTGTAGATTGTTTTACACTTATATTTCTAGATTGAGGTTCGTAGGTGTAACGATACCTTTTCGGCCCTTTACGTTTTTAGAATAACAATGAGTTGGCCTTGCACCTTGTATGAGATTTTTCACTGCGTTTTAAGAATAAAATATTTTTGATACGTCTGAGGTTGTTGATTTGTTTTTTAAATTTAATTGTAACTGCAACACATGTTCGTGGAAATGTTTCAAAAACTTGGAGGATATATCAATGTTTTTTTTATGTCTTTATTATGCAATTTTCTTTAAAATGATCAAAAATACATTGCCCATTATGAGCTATTTTTTGAAACAATATTTTTTTTATGCCGATTACTATGTTATTGTTTTTGAAATATTATAAACTGCTAGGGCACGATTTTAAAGCATTTAATAAATTTTATATAATCTGGTTGAAAGAAATTCCAAAATGATTTAACTTCTAGGTTCTTCTGCTGTCCAAAAAAATATGTATGTAAACTTTTATAATAATTTGAGCATCAAAATTAAAATTCATTAGAAGTCATAGTATTAAATGAATCGTGGAGATTCGAGCTTAAAAATATTTTTTTCATTTAATTTTGATAAATTTAAAAATAATAACATAAAAATAACAAACTTAATTGTTGCAAGGAAATCATTGTAAGGAATCTGATCGAAAAATTTGGTTCGTAATAAATAATATATTTTTCACGATTTTAAAAACCAATTGAAATAAAATATGCTTACAATAAAATTGAAAAAATTGCTATTCTATTTTAAAAGTCTAATTGTAGTGCAATTTCGTATAACTTCATACCTACAATATTTCATTCGGATGAGTAGAACTGAAGGGCCACCAGAACGTACGTTATGATTGTACCACATATCTGCAATTAAAAAAATGGTCATCTACATCAACAAAAACGTAAGTTAATTGGCCTCAATTAAATATAAATCTCCATATTGGGAAAAAAATACTTAATCGTAGTGATCTGGTATATTTGAGCTTGTGAACATCAAACTTTGCTTAAGGGCGCCACACACAAAAAGAATAGTGTGCGAAGAAGGCAAAGGGATTCTTCTTCCTATGGCACTACAGCCCTCCTCCGGCCTTGGCCTTCTGTAACTTCTGTCTCCATGACGCTCTATCTGTCGCCGATCTCCTCCAGGATCGGATTTCCATAAGTTCACGCGCATCCGCCTGTATCTCGTCCTCCCATCATTTTCGGCAAAGGGGTTATTTTACATTATACTGCATTTACACTTCCCCATTTAGTATGAAATGTTTTTAAGAATAAATAAAGGGACATTATGGAAACGTGTTAAACGATACAATCTTCTACTTCTAAGTTAAGTTTAGCTCGGGTTGGGTTGATTCAAAAAAATATGCTACCCACGATTATTTTTTCCAAATGACCATCACATGTTCAAAAATGTGGAGAAGTTATCGGCTAAATTGTAGCAAATCAACCACGATCTTCAAACTTTTTTTTCATAATTTGATCGTATCGTGTATCGAAAAACTCATTGATGAAGTTCTACGTGAGGATGAAGATAACTAGCCTGAAAATTTGTTGAAGCAAAATGATTATTTGGAGGACGTGAAATGAAAAATTTGATAATTAAAAAAAATTTTAAGAGCGACAGTTGAATTGCGATACTCAACCAGGAATGATGGACGTGTGCGCAACAAATACATCTCAACGAGTACCAAACAATAGTTAACAAGAGGAATCCGCAGTACCGAAGCAACACGGACCCGTTTAAATAAACGGGGGTAATTTGCATATCGTCTAAGTTTGATTGCAATTCATTTAGGCTGCACATGCAAAGTATACCTAAACCAACCGTTAATATTTGTTGAATTTTTTATGATATCTTATGTATTAAGATCCCTAACTGTACCGATTTTACTAACCTGTGCAAGAAGTTTGGTTCCAACTATGGTAATATCGACTAAATTTATGGTAGGTTTTTCCATGAGCAGAGTCATGATCAACACTTCAACCTAAAATTTCACGATTAATGCAATTGAGTTAAACACAAATAACAAATCCACCTCGCAAGCCTCCGGCTGTGACAGTTTTCCAATCGGATATTGAAATAAAAACGACACCAGATCATCCACCTGAAAAAAATTTAAAACATATCTTGAAGGTAACTTGAAGAAACTTACAATATCTGACATCGATTGCAATTTGAACGTGTAATAGATGACCACGCCGGAGTAAATGAAAATCTTCGCCAAGTAACCAAAATCCTCCCTGCGGACTTCGCCGCCACCTCCCATCTTCAAAGTGAAGATGTACGCGTTGAATATCGTCTGGACGATCACGACGATGTACCACAGGAGGAGCTGCACGCTGTAAAACCGGTTCATTTGATTGAGCAGGCAGATCAACCTGTCGTAAAATTTTCGTCCCAGCTTCAATTCGCCTTCCAGGTTGGCAAAGTTCAATTCGCTGTTGATTGAAAATACGGGCGTGTACAAAATGATCTTCTTCGACACCGATTTCCTAATCTTCAGGTCGAACTTGACGAGGAAGCTGTTGTATATGATCATTTCGTTGTGCAGCTGGAAAAGGGTGAGGGTCATCGAGAAGGAACCCAGCAGTATGGCGATTCGGTCTATCCAACACCAACGCGCCCAACATCTCGTGTTCGCCATCAGCATAAATGCTACGCCAATGAGAACGCCGATTAAAATGTAAATGGTTGTCATTTTCCTTATACGTTTCGCGTCAGCGGCGGTGATCATATCGTCAATCCTGAATCTGTGCGAGACGTCCAACAGGCTCTGGTATCGTTGGAAAACTTTAACTTTGGCCATCCTGAACACAATGTTAAGAACGAAAGTCGTCGTTTGAGTGATTGCAAAATACGCATCGCCTATTATTAGTATTTTAGCCTCGGTCGACGTTACGGTTTGGAACCGTTTCCAAATTTGCACCACGTACGCGATCAGTCCAGAAATTAGCAACGAAGAAATCACCATCCTAATTTTGGACACGCGAAAGTCCCTGTTGATGTCGCCGTTGCTGTGTTTGCATCTGTAGCTTATCACTGTAGAACAATCGAAGAATAAAAGCGGCCATAGCAGACAGCATATACAATTTTTGTTTTTCAATTTGATGAAATTTCGTAGACAACCAGGCATTTTGACCATGTCGTTCGAAACACTGCATTCAGTTGAATGGGTTGATATTAAGGAAATACGTCATAAGCGCCAATGCATTTTATATGAGGTAATTACTTCGGAAATACATATTTTTTTATTACAATTGACGACAATGTGTTGCGCGATCCCACGAGTTAATTGAATTAAATGTCTCTGTCTAAATTTCCCAAGCAATTTAATGTGGAAACGTATGAAAATTTGTTGCAAAAATTCACCTTTTCGTATTGTCCGATGTGAAAAATATTTATTAACGACATAAATTAAATTACACGCGTGTTTTAAACTATTAACAAGCCAGTAAAAGTAATTGGGACACTTTAATGTTATTAATGGTAAATTATAACGTCGTTCACTTGATCTAAATGGCTGATTATAAATTAATTAAGCCCCTGAGGAAATAACAATAATATAAGTTTTGATGGGAAACAGTTATTTTTAATTTGACAGCAGATCTAGTCGGGTGAGTTTTACAAGTTTTACGAGTTTTATTATGGCATTCTCATTAACAATTAATTTTGGCAATTTCGAATGCATTGAATTATTTTTATTATATGTCACTGAAAGAAATGATTTTATTTGATTAAATTTAATGCAATGGATATCTAGAACGTAAGCGTGGTTATAGAAATGTTTAATATGGACATATGGTCATCTGTCGATCAACGTTTTTATTATTCATTTATGTTAATGTTAATTCTTCGATTTCTTCAATAGATTTATACGAATACATTTTTAGTCGTAATAGTCTCCCCCATGTAAATCCTTATTCACTCCTTTTTTGTTATTCTTTCTGTGGGTTGGGTTGGGTGTGGTTAAAAATAGTTGAAAATCATCAAAATCGTAAAAATAATTCAAAATGGTTAATGTTAGGTTGGGTTGGGTTGGGTGTGGTTACGTTCCATATGCCACAGATTTTGGGAAACAACTTCCTTCAACCCTTAATCAAAATTTCTATGACGGACGATGAACACAAACTGAATCGAATTTTTTCACTTGCTTAATTGAGAAAATTTTATAGACCGACCAGACTGGTTTTTAGTCTCGATCGAAGTAAAAGTGCAACAAAGCGTCAACATTTGAAAAAAAAATTAACAAAACTTGATTTTATTTTTTTAATAAAAATCTACCGAACCTGTAGATTTAAATGCAATGTACGATGCAGCCACGATGACTTTTGGGAGCTCCGGGTCGATTTGGAGAACTTTTGAACTCGATGCTAACTTAAAATTTTGTTACTTTCTCTCTGCTTATTTCTTTAGTTGTTGTAGAAAATATCTGTGAAAAGATTAAAGGGCAACATATCTTGAACTCGTTCCTGTTAAATCAAAACCAACTGAATTCAACGATAACTAAACCCAATTCAACATTCGCCATAGTTTTTAAGACTAAATTCTATGTTAACTCGATCGAAAGGAGTATAAATAAGAACATATTGAGATTATAAAAAAAATTAACTAAATTTAGCTTGAGAATCGATTCCAGATGCCCACGTGAGCCATGTCATCAATGACTTGATTTGTGACCCTCATTAATTGCTCTGTCATCTATATTTGTCGTTTCCCAAGCAAAATTTTTGTCAAATACCAATAATTTTGGTTGTGTTGATTTACTTGATTTGATTGATTTTTTATTTTTATTCTAGCATAATTTTTGTAATAATTTTTGCTCAGTTTTGTTTTTTTGTCTCTTTTTCTCTTTTATTTATTTACATTGGTAAGTTGGGTTCGGTTAGGTTTCTTTCTTTATTTTCATTTTAACATTATTTTCTTTATAATCTCAAGTTTATATTGTTTTTATCTTTGTTTCATAAGTTTTTAGTAGTAAAATGTTGCAATTATTTTCTTTCGATTTGTGTTTTGGCTTCAGTTCTTGTCTTTACCAAATTTCCATTTCTGTTACTTGATTTTTCAGTTTTCATCGCAAAGCATTTTCGTCCTGACTGATTGATCGTGTTTGATTTTATTTTTTATTATACTTGTATTTTAAATTAAATACTGTTTTATAGTTAAATCCAGAAAAAAATGTCGAAAATCATCAAAATCTTAAAAAAATTTAAAAATGTCAATGTAAAGTTGGGTTGGGTGTGGTTAAAAATCGTCAATAATCGAAAATCATCGAAATCATAAAAATCATCACAAGTATAATGTTAATGCTGGGTTGGGTTGCGTGTGGTTAAAAATCGTTAATAATCGAAAATCATCGAAATCGTAACAGTCATAAAAAATCTAATGTTAATGTTAAGTTGGGTTTGGTTTGATGAAAAATCGTAAATAATCGAAATTCATCGAAGTCTAAAAAAATCATTATAACCTATTGCTCATGTTATGTTGGGTTGGGTTGGGTATCGTTAAAAATCGGTAACAATCGAAATTAACCGAAATCTAAAAAAATCATTATAACCTATTGCTCATGTTATGTTGGGTTGGTTTGAGTTGGGTTGGGTTGGGTACCGTTAAAAATCGTTAATAATAGAAAATTATCAAAATTGTAAAAATCAGTAAAAATATAATATTAATGTTGGGTTGGGTTGGGTTGGGTTTTATTAAAAATCGTTAATAATCGAAATACATCAAAATCGTAATAATAATTAAAAATGTAATGTTAATGTTGGGTACGATTGAATTATGCACCAAGACAATTTGATTATTAAACAAGTCATGTTAACCCAAAATCAATCGTTGATACAATTTGATTATCAAACAAATCAATCGTTGATGTAAAAAACCGCTTGAACCGAGAATTTTTTTTTGCTACAAAACTCCTTATATATCGTTCAACAAAATCATTAAAAAACCATGCGAATCGTTAAACATCTGTCGCTTTTGTATAGTTTGGGCTGGGAAAATTGCCGAATTCATTAAATGTCGTCGACAATCGTCAACATCATTAAATATTGTCGCAATAGTTGAAAATCGTTGCAATTCAAACTGCATCTTGGGATTGAATAGTTTGGAAAAGTAAACACATTAAACGGAAATACTACAGTCAGAGAAAACGTCTAAACCAAACCCAACCCAACCCAACGAAACAAAGAAATCAAAGAACGCGACCTTAATAAACTAAGCGAAAAATAAGAAATGATAATAGAAAACTTAATCAATTACATTTGGTTTAACTTGGGTAAATAGTCGGGTATGCACTCGAACCAACCTAAAGAAAAATTGAAAAAAAAATATCATTAACAAAATTAAGCCATAATAAAAGGAAAACGCAAGGAAAAATCAATAAGTGCAAATAAAACAAAGTGAAATGGAACGACAGCAATGAGGTAAGAATAGAATAATCGTTACTATTTGCATTATTTTTTTATTCGGGTTGGTTAGTTATAAACTTTCAAACAAAAATTAAATGAAAATAAAAGAAATTGCAATAAAAAAGCATCAAAGTATCAAAACACAAAGAAGCCATCCTTTAATAAAATTATTTTCAATTAAAGTTTTAAATTCTCGAAGTGTAGAATTGATTTTAATTCAAAGAAAATTTCAACGAGATGAAAAATTGATCAACCTATTAACAAAACTAAACCGTTAACAAAAGCAAAACGTTAGAAAACAATCAATAAGTTCAAACAAAACAAATTTGTGCAAAATGTGCAAAACAGCAATGTGGTAAAATATAATAACAATTACTATTTACAAGTTTTTTTTTTATTTGACTTTAATTGTGAACAAAGGCCTAATACAACTTAACCTAAAGAAAAATTGAACAATAAACGTAAAATCTTATAAAAACTTTATTATTATTCATTGAAAAGTTGCTGGAGAACCATCAGTTATTGGAAACTACCAAATTTACCAAAACCAATCCCAACCCAGATAAGAAAACTAATGATTTGTTAATTAGTTTGTTTCGGTTGATTAATTGTAAACAAATACAGGGCAAGCCCAATCCAACTCAAAGAAAAATTGGGTCAAGGATGGCAGCGATAAAATTAAATTAATAATTAAAAATAAAAAATTGGTACAGAACTAGACCATTTCATAAATTGGTCAGGATCTACATCTGGTCGCCTGAATCTTATGTTTTGTTTTATATGAACACCATTACGATTTGATGACGTGTGAAAATGTATATAAAAAGCCATTTTCGTTTATTATTCTCTGCTTGCTATATTTTTCAATTGCTGCAGAGCGTTAGCATAGCTACTCAGTGTAAACAAATCCTTATGCCCATTTTTTTCCCTTCGATTGAGTGGGAAATTTATCAACATCGTCTTCTGGTACATTCATCTAAACTTCAATATGCACACCCTATCTGATGTTGGATGTTTCATAATTGCAGGTTTTTAACCATTTTACTTCCTTATACTTTTTGTATAAAGAATAGAAATCATGAAAATATTCAACTTCGAGAATTTTATTGAAGTAGATAAATTTCAGCGGATGTAACAGGTGATGTCGAACAGTTTCGACCTCACTAGGCTCATCAGACCACCACACATATATTTGATGAAGGTGTATAAAGTCATAAGTGCTACAAGTGTGAGCATAATGCCTAGGCATCGATACACCACACTCGTACTGCTACGTACTTACAGAAGCCTACAATAATTGATTAAGTGCATGGAATGTGTTCTATGTATATTGATATAACTTTTTATAACTTGTCATTATTCTGCAGCTATTTTAATATTTTAGATGTTTTAGAGTTTGGAAAATTGATTTTGTTGGAAATTCACAACGAAAATGACCAAACCCGGCGACAGAGTTAAAAAGCTCTGCTTCTGCAGGTCGATTAGGCCGTGCCTGCTGATATGCCGCGCGTACGGTTGCTTGCCTATAGAATCTTACCACAACGAAGGAGAATGCATGTTCAGAACATCGAAGATCTGGCTGGCGTACTCAATCGCGGTGATAACCGCCCTCTTCGCCCACTTATGCTTCGACTCCGACTTGCTGCGGCTGTTCCACGTCGACGAAAACCGCCCGATCCACGCCATCCTAGAAAGCGTCACCAACGTGATCTACTCGATCTACGTGACCCTTCTGTGCATAATGAACGTCTTCAACGCCGGAAAATTCGCCAACACCATGAACCAAACCGGGGCGGCGATTCACGAAGGCTTGCTCTGCCAGAGCGCGCTTCACGTCATCAAGAACTTGCAATGGGGCTTCTTGGCGTTGACGGTGAGCGTGATCGCGATGCAATTCTCCGCCATCATCTGGCTGCAGCACTCGGAGAGCTACGAGACGCACTTCGACTACAAAATCTACACCCACCAGATTTCGCAGAACGTCACCTTCATCTTTTACATGATTTTCACGTGCAGTTGCTCCATCTTCAAAGGTCTCTTGGCGTGTTTCGAAAAGCTCACGGTTGACGCGCTGCAATGCCGGCCGTTGCACCCGATGAAGGGGATCGACGTCAAAAACAACCAGGGCACCTTCTTGGGGATAGTCGACTACGCTTTGTGCAAGGAAAACCACCGATGTGGTGTTGGGTTGCGCGGATTGAGATCGCACGAACTCGTCGAGTACCTAAGATGTTTGCACGAGGAGCTTTGCGTGACGATGCGCATGATCAACTCCAGCTTGAATCCGCAGATGTTGCTGCACATGATGTTCGAGCTGACGGTCTTGATCGTCAAGTGTTACGCGGTCGTCATATACTTCGCGTACGAGTTCGGAACGGCGACCTCGCGCACCATCAACTTCCTAAACTGCGTTTTCGTGTTGTTGCACACGCTGGGGTTGTTCGTCTTCTTGAAGAACGCCCAAAATTTGCAAAATATGGTATCGCGGTGTTTTATTTTTTGCGTTGTGCTCTTAATTAAAGCTTTTCAGGTGAAGGGAATAATAAGTTTCTTGATGGAATACTCGACACGTATATCGACGCCGGAGGAACACCTTCAGGTACGGCTTTTCTTGAACAAGTTGAAGTGGCGTCGGCCATTAAACGCATCTGGCGTCGTGGATATCGATTTGAGTGTAGCCGGACCTGTATGTTTTACCGCGACGATGCCTGATTGCAATTTATTTATTTTTATTAATTTTCAGGTGTGCGCCAACATCTTAACGTATGTGTTGGTCGCTTTGCAATTTGACGTCCCTAAACCGTGAGGTAAAGGACGCCACATTTTATATATCTGCACTTCGATTAAAAGAAATGGAACTATAATGATTATAAATAAATGTTCTCTCACTTATAGCAAAAAAAATAAATAACATAATTTACTTGACGCTGCTTGAAGCTGCTTGACATTTTCCACAGACCAACCTTTAAATTAAATAAAGCTCCATAACTAGAAATGCTTAAAAGTACAAATTAGTAACCAAGCACCAAACACATTACAAATCATAACACCGTTACAGCGATCAGTGTTAGCCATTTAAATTACTCTAAAATGGATTATAACGCATTTACTGCGATAACAAAGAAATTATCGCGCCGAAGGATACAAACGTAAATATTTACTCGCGTCGTACAGCGACATGTAAAATTTACGCGAGGGAGAAATTACACTTCAATTATAGATTTTATCTTCCGGTTCGAACGACGAACAACACAACGACACAAATTACGTGCTAATGCACGCAGCAGTTCGCTACAGAGCACCGCGATAATTACAACTGGAGTTTTGCGTTAATCGGAACGATGGTCAGGAAGATTAGCGTCAGTGAGACCAAAAACAACGACCTGTGCCTCTGCAAGTCGATAAGACCCGGCTTGTTGGTGTGCAGATATCTCGGCCTCTTCCCCATAATATCCGTCCACGAAAACGGACGCTGCGTCTTCAGGAAGTGCAACAAATGGTTCGTTTATTCCCTAATCGCCATATTGTTTTCAGCGGTGCGGATTTTTTTCACGACCGAGATACTCGACCTCCCCAAACTGACCAGCGGAAAATCGCTGCACGTCATCCTGGTGGACATCAACGATATAATCTACGCCGTCTACGTGACGATCTTAGCGGTGGCGAACGTGGCGAGGTATCCGAAATTCACCAACACCCTCAATAAAATCGCCATGTTGATGAAAGAGGGGTTGCTGTGCCAATCGGCGTTGAAGGTCATCTTAAAAATTCAACGCTACATCCTCGGCGTGATCGTCGCGGCGGTGATCTTGCAATACGCCACTTTGATGGGGTTGCATTTTTCTTCGTCGTACCACACCGACTACGACTATAAAATCTACGTGAATCGCGTGAATCAAAACGTGACGTTCACCTTGTACGTGGTGTTTTTCGCGATGTGCGCCATTTTGATGGGGGCGCTCGGGTGTTTCGAAAAGCTGGCGATTAATTGCATGAATTATGTGCCGATGCATCCGTGCGGGGGCGTTTATGAGACCAACAACCGGGTCGATTACATCGGGTTGTTCACCTACGAGTTGTGCAAGGAGACGCATCGCAAACCGCAGAAGCTGTTGAAGCTGTTGAACTGCGAGCAGATCGAGTATCTTAGGCGATTGCACGAGGACATCTGCGTTATAATGCACGACGTCAATACGTGCCTGAATCCGCAATTTTTGTTGCACACCATGGTCGAGCTGGCCGTGCTCATCATCAATTGGTACGCCGTCGTGATCTACTTGGTTTACACTTTCGTGACGCCCGCCGCCGGTGCGATTCATTTAATGAACGTCATTTTTGTTGTGATCCACACTTTCGGATTGTTCGTGTTCCTCAAAAACGCCCAGCAATTACAGAATATGGTGAGTTAGATTAGATAAATATATTTGTTTACATTTTACATTTTTATTTGAGGTGCGCGCGCTGATTAATTTACTTCTGGAGTACTCGACGAGGATCTCGTCGTCTGAAGACCACCAGCAGGTACGCATATTCATTGAAAAGTTGAAGGAACACCGATCGCTGATGGCCAGCGGCGTCTTCACAGTCGACCTTGGCATTGCCGCGCCGGTAAATACACAAAATTTTTATTCCAAAAACTCGCATTGTATTTTCAGGTCTGTGCAAACATCCTCACCTACGTTTTGGTGGCACTTCAGTTTGACGTTCCGAAAACTTAAATAGAAATAACTCGTCGAACAACAGACGTTCGAGTGTGTGTGTGTGTGTTTATGTAAATCTTATTCTCAAATATGCAATTATTATTGTTCATTTTTGGTAGGTTTCTATTTTGATTAGAAATGTCTTTCTTTTACAGTCTTTTCTTCTTATTGTCAAATAATTGACCTTTTTGAATTTATTTAATGTGAATTAACATTACGTCTAATTTTAAGCTAAAATCAAAAACTGCGTCGCATTGAAAACAAATGGTACTATAAAAATACTTTATTAACAACATATATAACAAATATTTACAACACATACACACTGACTTTGTGATATATTTACAGCAGACTTTTTTTCGTTAAGGTACAGTTCAGCGACACCGCTACTTTGCGTTAGTCGTAGCCGCCATGTCCACCACCGTGACCACCGCCACCTCCGCCTCCATAGCCACCTCCACTGCCTCCGCTAATACCCGTCCATCCACTACTAAATCCTCCTCCTCCATGGCCTCCACCAAATCCTCCTCCGTAACCGCCACCTCCGCCTCCGCCGAATCCTCCCCCTCCGTGATGATCGTGGCCACCACCACCGCCTCCGTATCCGCCACCACCGCCTCCGTATCCGCCACCGCCTCCTCCATAACCGCCGCCTCCTCCATGACCACCGCCGCCACCTCCGCCAAATCCACCGGTCGCGTGATGTTCTTCTATAACAATTGCAGGTCCATCTCCTCCGCCATGACCACCGCCGCCACCTCCATGACCTCCACCCCCTCCTCCGCCATGACCGCCACCGCCGCCGTAACCGCCGCCTCCTCCGAAACCACCGCCGCCGCCATAACCTCCTCCTCCTCCTCCTCCGTGATGATCATCCAAACCTCCACCAAATCCTCCGCTGTGATGTTCTTCGATTGTACCCCCGAATACACCGCCACCGTGATGGTCGTCATGCCCACCACCGAATCCTCCGCCTCCTCCGAAACCACCGCCGCCTCCGTGACCTCCACCGTGTTCCTCGATTATAAGAGCACCACCGTGACCTCCGCCGCCACCATGTCCGCCGCCAAATCCTCCACCGCCACCATAGCCTCCGCCGCCGCCGCCGCCATGGTGATCATCATGACCTCCGCCAAATCCTCCGCCTCCCCCGAAACCTCCGCCGCCTCCGTGACCTCCACCATGTTCTTCAATTATAAGAGCACCACCGTGACCTCCTCCGCCACCATGTCCGCCGCCAAATCCTCCACCTCCACCGTAGCCTCCGCCGCCACCGCCGCCATGATGATCATCGTGGCCTCCGCCAAATCCTCCGCCTCCGCCAAATCCTCCACCTCCGAAACTTGCTCCGTGACCTCCACCATGTTCCTCAACTATCAGAGCACCGCCGTGACCTCCACCTCCGCCATGTCCTCCGCCAAATCCACCACCGCCTCCGAAACCTCCTCCATATCCTCCACCGCCGCCTCCGTGGTGATCGTCGTGACCGCCGCCGAATCCTCCTCCGAAACCGCCGCCTCCTCCATGACCTCCGCCGTGTTCCTCGATTATAAGAGCACCACCGTGTCCACCTCCGCCGCCATGTCCTCCGCCAAATCCTCCACCGCCTCCGAAACCTCCGCCATAACCTCCACCGCCACCGCCGTGGTGATCATCATGGCCGCCGCCAAAGCCTCCACCGAAACCTCCTCCGTAACCACCGCCTCCACCGTGACCTCCGCCGGCAATGTGATGTTCCTCGATGACAAGAGCACCGCCATGTCCGCCACCGCCGCCATGTCCTCCTCCGCCTCCACCGTACCCGCCGCCTCCTCCGTGTCCACCACCGTGTCCTCCGCCGTGATCCTCCACGTGCACCACCTCTTTATGATGGTGTGCTTCGGGAATATGCACTCGAATATGTACGCTGCAAATTATATCATTCAATAAATAACCAAATTAATTTACTAATTTATGTAAAAAATTATTTCACTTACTGTTCTTTTCCAAAAGTTGCTGCGCCGTAAACAACGAACGTGCACAAAGCCAGCAGCACCTGAAACACGACACAAAGTTAGAATCGATGGTTAAAAAAATCGCGTCGTCACGTACTGTTAATTTGGGGGCCATTTTTATGATTTCCCGCCAAACAGCTCCGAAGAGGACCTCTCGTCGCTTTTGTCTTTAGCAAAGTGTACAATCGTTCGCCGAAATCGCCCCATTATATACGGACGATCGGGTCTCACACTCTCCCCGTGGCTTTGGGCCCGAGCTTTGCAATTGTCCGAGGCGCCGACGGCCGGTGGGAGATGCACCAGTAGGAGAATCCTTGGCCCTGACCTACCGATCGGGCTGGTACCGTACGCGAAAGAGAGAGTGCAGCCGCGGAAGGGGTCGTCGGACGAAATCGGAATCGCACTTGATCTTCGATGGGAATTGCGCCTCCCCGATCACCCCGTTCCCCCGCGGTACCCGTAACATCTGCTCCTATGCACCGACATGAGATATTGTGTTCCAGTGGCGAAGAAAGTTACTTCCTTTCACTTTTGCCGGCGGTCGCGGCGATGTAATCGAACTTTGACATGTCTGGGGCTTTCACGTGGAGATGAGTCGGCGCGTCGGCAGCGCGAATTAAATCGACTCGCGAATTTAATTAAATTTTCACCTGCGACCTTTAAAAATATTGTATTGTTAATACGTTTCTCCTCATTGTATCAAAGCATTGTTTTTATGAAAATATATTTCATAAAAAAACGAACAAAAAAAGTTAATAATGTAAAATAAATTAATTACTCTCTCGTGTTGAAAAATCGACTCGATAAAAAAATTAACTTTTAAAAGGAAACCGCGAAAAATTTTCCTATGACTCGTTTATTTTCAGGACGTTAATGGGCAATTATTACATTGATTTGGATTAGTCTTTAAATCACCCAAAAAACTGCTGGAAAATGTTGGAATTCAATTTTAAAATTATCAACATTTTGTGTAAGGATCAGAAAATTTTATTATAGTTGAAGAATTTTGAATGTCAAGGAATTATTGTTATTAATGTCAAAATGGTAATTATTTAACGATAAACGAAACTTTTTTTTAATGGAACAATGGTAATGGCGACAAATTGAAAAAAATCTGGCTTAACTCTAATACAAAAAAATCTCACATGTTGTGACAACGAGAACGCTTCACTTCACAACGCTTCATTTTACACTTGCGTTTGTTGTGTTTCCATACGTGTTTGTTTTATTGCTTCATTTTCATTTTTTGGTTGGTTGGGTTTGGTCGGGTTGCCGTGGGCTCGGTTGGGTTGGGTTGGGTTGGGTTAAGCTGGATTGAGTTTTGTTGGGTTAGGTTGGATTGGGTCGGCTTGGGTTGGGTGGAGTTGGGTTGTGTTGAGCTGGGTTGGATTGCGTTGGTATTCAATGCTTTCCAAAGCGATAAACCACAATGCAATCTAATTTTTTTAACTAGTTTACATATTCAAAATAATAGTAAATCGTAATTTCTTTTGCAGATGTAGAATTTCAGTGCTTTCCAGTTCGTCGTTTCATTTGTATTTATTTTGTTTCTATGTTGTTATTTATTTTATTTTAATTTATTGTCATCATTGCCACATTGCACACTGAAATCCGATGCCTTTCCAAAAACAAAGCCCTAGGCACGTTATATTAACATCGTGAAGAGCTGAAAGGTTTCCAAATGGGGCTGTAACCCTGGTCAATGTATTACATGATAAGCAATGGCTTATAAAATTAGCTTACCTTGCTGAAATTTTTGGATACACTTGCGGAGAAAATCAACAACCATATTTATGGTGGGAGACAAATTATCAGCCATTACAATGCAATTAAATTTCTGCATTACCTGAGTAAAAAATTACTACAACACTAAATGTTTTCGCCTTTTATACAACTTTCTGCAAGAAATCGCATTGGAATGACCAAATTAAATGAGAAATATCATCACTGATATTTCTCCTGAAATCTTTGTTAGATGAGAATGGGTCAACATTCATTTATCCTGGATTACGAAGCACTCATAGATTTTTCGACTTCGTCCACATTAAAACACGCATTTCAGTCTGTGTCTCTGAACGAGTTTTGGGTTGGGGTGAATACCCAGGAGTAGCAAAAAGGGCTATCTTAACTTTACTTCCTTTGTTAGAACGTATCTTTGTGAAACAGGCTTTTCAGCTTACACTTATACAAAAAAAGACAAACAAACATTAGTAAAGATCATCCCGTTATAAAAAAAATAATCAATGTCTCTTCCTAACCTTCGTGGTTGTTAAGATAAATAGGTTAAAATTTTTTATATAAATAAAAATAAATTTATTATTAAATTTGAGTTTTAAGCACTTAAATCTAAATTCTTTTCCATATACAATTTAAATAAGTTTCCCTTATTTGCACTTCCATAATGTGGTTTCGATTTACAACAAAATTTCGATATTACTTGCCTTGCATTGAGGTTTTAAATGTGCGGCCTAAGTTTACCTTAAATCTATGAAATAATATGTTGTTATGGGTCCTCGTTTTAAAAACAAATCACTGCTAAGTTGTAATATCCAAAGCAATTGCATTGCATTGCATATTCTTTTACATTAATTATATCTTAATATCAAATCGTCCTTTATTATTAAAATATAATTGTTGCTAATAATGTATTCTTTACAGAATTCGTCCTGTAAACATTTCAAAATAAAATTAAGGGTATTAGTTGTACTTACTGGCACTGATGTAATAAAAAAATTGATTATTTATTATGCCTTAAAGCATTAATTAATGTTCATGGTTGGAACGTTTTTATCTTAATCTAGGTGTAATGACAAATTACTACGTTGAATTATTAACTCGAATATTATACAAATGTGGCACCAGACAAATTGTTATTTCTTCAAATTATTCATCTCACTTACAATGCATGGCCTGTGACACAAACACAATGATATACTTTTCGAGTCGTTATGGTGCTTAACATATGTTTATTTGACCTTAATTTGTAAGCTTTGTGTCACAACTCTACTAATGGCACAGTGATGGTTGTTTCGGGCCAGGTTGTTTTTGATAAAAGTCGTGAGGTTCGAAACGTCGCCCACAAAATGTCTGAAAAAATTAAAGACGACCAATCCAAAGAGAACACGAAGCTGTGTTTTTGTAGAGCGGTAAGACCGTCCATAATGATATGCCGCTTGTGTGGCGTCCTTCCCTTGGAAAGTTACCACGAAAAGGGACGCTGCGCGTTCAAAAAATCCCCTGCCTGGTTGGCTTACTCGTGCGCTTGCATTCTTGGTTTGGTTGCACACCTGTTCCTCGACACCGACTTGCTCGGAATCTTAGAGACCGGCGAGAAAAAACCCATACACGCCATCCTCGAAAGCGTCACCAACATCATCTACTCAGTCTACGTGACCCTCCTGTGCATTATGAACGTGGCGCGGGCCGAAAAATTCGCGAAGACCCTCAACCACACGGTGACCGTCTTCAAAGGCGAGATAATCTGCCAGAGTTCGTTCCGCGTCATCTTAACCCTGCAGTGGGGAATCATCGCGTTGGTCGCGTCCACCATACTCGTCGAGTACTTCGCCATATTTTTTCTGCAGTACTCGGAGAGCTACGAGACCAACTTCGGGCACGAAATTTTCACCAACCAGATGACGCAGGGCATCACTTTCGCCTTTTACATATTATTTTCTTGCGTCTGCACGATTTTTAACGGATTCTCGGCGTGTTTTGAAAAGTTGACCGTGGATGCGTTGAACTGCCAACCGTTGCGCCCCATGGAGGGCGTCGACGTGACCAACAACCAGGGAAATTTCGCGTTCGTAATCAGCTACCAGTTGTGCAAGGAACGTCATCGGTGCGGAGCTTTTTTGCGGAAACTTAAATCGCACGAATTGGTAGAATATTTGCGGTGTCTTCACGAGGAGGCTTGCGTTTCCATGCGGCAGATGAACGCTTGCTTTAATCCCCAGTTGCTGCTGCACATGATGTTCGAGTTGACCGTTCTCATCGTCAAATATTACGCAGTGGTGATCTATTTTGTGTACGACTTCAGCTCGCCGATTTCAAGCACCATACACTTCTTGAACTGCGTTTTCGTTGCGTTCCATACGATTGCGTTGTTCATCTTTTTGAAGAACGCCCAAATGATGCAGAACATGGTAAGAGGTAACTTGCGGTTGTTGAGGTGTCTAATAAATTTTTTTAAGGTGCGGGGGTTGGTCTGTCACTTGCTGGAATATTCTACGAGAATATCGACGCCAGAGGAACACCTGCAGGTTCGTCTTTTCGTAAACAAGTTGAAATGGGCTCGGCCTATGAACGCCTCCGGGGTCGTGGACATCGGACTTGGTATAGCCGGACCTGTATGTATAAATTAAATTTGAAACAAAATCACTACAAACATCGACTTCTTCATCACGTACATCGATTGCTATATTTTTTTATTTCAGATATGTGCCAACATCTTGACGTACGTTTTGGTAGCTCTGCAATTTGAAATTCCACAATAATAATCCCATTGGGGTAGGGTTTTTTTGACTGCACTTAACTACACGAGTTTGTGATGTTTGTGGAGTTCATAAAATTGTTGTGTTGTATTTGAGGTGATCTCGAATAAAAATTCCCCAGTGTGCTTGAAAGCTATTGATCGCCCGCCAACTATATCGAAATCTGTGAAACCTGTTCTTTTCTTATTACAAAAATATTCGCACAACCATGACCCAGATTTCGATAAATTTCCTCGCCATTGCACTTTCGATGGCGATCATAAAAAAATCCATAAAAAAATTGCATCGTCTACGAACGTAACGGACCAATTTACTACCAACAAATTACGCAACCGAATTATGAATGAACTTTCTACGTCCGATGCGAACTCGTAACTTAACTTAACCGCGAATAATTGGATCATTCCAAGTTCGAAAAAATGCGACCGAATCTAAACGAGTCGGCTCCGGGCGAGCGCAGGAAATCGGAAACTGCGCGCCGTCGAACAATCTCTTCCTCGTCACGATTCCAGATATTCCTGTTCTCGCGAATGAATGACCCCTGCGTTTTTCAATTATCAAAATTAAATTCAGCGCTTTCACTTCGTCCGGCGATGCTACTGTCGTGTGCGTTGTCCGACGGCTTTTACCGAAAGTTTCTCCACTTTGGGTCTTAATGAGAGGCGAGGTGAGTTATTGGCGTTAGAAATTACTAAAAGCAAACGTTTGGGTAAGTTGCGGTCGGAGTTGTGTGGACGAACGGTAACCTAGATGTTTTAATCAGCGGATTTAATTGGCTGGCATGTGGTCAACGAATAACATAAGTTGGTTTTCTATTTTAACAGGTTAACGTGGATTTTATTTTATTTTGCTGTCAATATTTTGCATCTTGTTACAGATTTAAGTGTAAGTCGTTCTTAGAAAATTTGATTAATTTGCTTTGATGAAGATGGAATTTTGTTGACATTGTTCTCTTTGTTCTTTGTTGCATATCTTAATTTAATAATAAGTAAAAATTATTTTTATCAAGCGATCTTTAGTAATCGAAAATATTTTTGGCACAGTCGGTAGGATATGTTTTATGGACATTATCTTTTCATGGCTTTTGAAGATTTTTATTTTTGTTTCTCGTGTCCCCAACCAAACCAAGCCCACTAACTTACGAATCTTATTGGGCGACACCAAAAGCTCTTATATTGTCAACGAACTACTTCGATTACTTAACATTATCGATCCATGGATCTAAAAAAAAATATTTCCAATTATCTAAAATCTAAATGGCCCCATAATGTGCGATCGCAATCGAACGCCGATCATCTTAACACCATCAACATTTCATAACGCACGTCGACGACTCGGCACGTTTCCGGTTCAATTCGCCCGAGGAAAACGAAAGTTCATCATCCGACGCGCCGCGCGCCGCGGCCATCCGACGTGAGATTACAATTCAAGAGCGCTCTCAAGAACCCGCGATGCGCAATCGCATAATTCCCATATACTTTCCTCCATTGTCCGTCGAAAGTTGCACGCAACATCTGACCTTTAATCGGTTCGGGGTCTTCGACGCATTTCTCTATTTTTTAACGCATCTCACGTGGTCAGGACCGTGCTGTTTTAGACGTATGCAGTGGTGGTTAACAATGGTCAAAAAAGCAATGATTATATTTGTAATCACCTGTAAGTGTGTCATAATAAGTCAACATTTTGAAACTACAATTAATTAGTCTAAGTAATCCATTATTATCATATTTTGAACGTCATATGGTACGTGCTCAGAGTTTCCAAGTCAAAATAACAATAAACAATAAACAATAAACTGACCACAAATACATATAAATTTTACAAAAAAAATCATTAACTTATTTCAATGCCCTTGTAGTACATGCCACTGGACATATAACCAATGCAGCGATTTCCGTCGATGAATTTCGATGTTCGTAGTTGCGGTTTGCGTAGAAAGCCGCGTGGAAATAAAATCGCGGTATCGCCGGATGATCTACGGAAGAAAGTTGGCGGAGATGACACATGCATTCCTAGGCGCAGTTGCGTAACATAAATTTAAGTGAACACGCGCGCGCGCTGGCTGCACTTTCTTTCTATTTTCCGGCGTTTGTGTAAACATGACGTTCGATGTTCGACGTGAGTGGATTTCGATTTCTCTGCGATTTTCAAGGTGGTGATAAAATCGTTCGTTGTAGATTTTTTTGGACAGAATTGAATGGAATCGAAGTCAAAATTTGGACGATTGTTATATGGGTCGATGCGTCAAGGTGGATGATTCATCAGATTGATTTGATCGATCGAATGATAATATTACGAAGTGCATGCAAGGCCAGGTTGGGTTGGGTTGGGTTATTTTTATTTTTTTGGGCTGAAAAGAAAAGATTAAGAAATTACAAAGAAAAATGTCAAGGAAAATGGAAGGCAAATTAAATAGTAGGAGAAAAATCCAGAAAGAGAAAATTGAGAATTCACCAAGTTTGCAGAAACTTATACAATTAACAATTCTAAAATGAAAAAAAAATGCCAAAGAAAAATGTGAAGATATTAAATAACAGAAGAATTCACAACATTTTCGAACATTTATTATTTAATAAAAACTGGCCAAAGAAAACAGTAGAAAATTTCCATGAATGACAACATTGTCAAAAATGTCAAAATTGACAAAATTATCAATGCAAAAATCATCAAAGTCTATCAATGCTCAACCTCTCCAAATTCCCAAATCTTTCAAAATTAATCCACCCAACCCGACGCAACCAGTAAGTTGGTTAAAAGTTCCCGGAAACGAAGAATGTCAACTAAAAAAAAATAACAGAAGAAGACTTAATTGACGAAATACCAAAATTGACGAAAATGGCCAAATTTGCCCCAGGATAACAAAACAAAACATTTAAATAATAAAATTTGAAAGAATAGTAAAATTGACAAAAACGCCTAAATGTTTAATTGAAAAAATAATAATTGCCTAAAATGTGAAAAATTCTAAAATTTTAAAGCATGCAAATATTATCGAGTTCACCCAAAAACTCGATTATTGTCCATTATGACGAACGTGAATAAAAATATGATTAAAAATATTGATTTTATTTCAGTAGTCCTCCAAATTCACAAACCCTGGATCAATCTAAGGATTAAGAAGTACATACATGGTCGGGTCGGGTTGGGTTGGGTTGAATTGGGTTGGTTTGGGTTAGATTGGATTGGGTTGGTTTCGTTGCCATCGTTGGCTTAACGATGCCCCGATACGAAATACACTTTCAGTTTCTGAGTTATAAAGTTTTTGTTTAATGAGTGGAAAAGAAAAGAAAATTACAAAACAAATTGAAGGCAAATTTAAAATTGACAATCAATCAAATGTTTCGCAAATTGAAAATTTTGCAATCCCATTCTTACAATTCTATAATAAAATAAAAATACCCAAGAAAATTGGACGACATTAAATAACAAGAAAATAAATTGACAACATACCAAAATTGTCGAAAATGTGCAAATTTGACACAGTTTCCACGATGTAATTAACATACTAACAAATTAAAACGTTTAAATAATAAAATTTGCCAGAATAATAAAAAGCCAAAAAAAATTGCCAAAAGTTTAATTGAAAAAATCGTCAATAATTGTCTAAAATGTCAAAAATTTTAGACGATACAAACTTAATAATTAAAATGCAAATAGTTAAAGAGTCAATCAAGGAATACCCAAAATGTCGAACATGAATCATAGTATGACTAAATATATTGATTTCATGTCAATAGTTTTCCAAATTCCCTTTTAAGCCTTTTAAAATTATAGCCATCCAACCCAACGTAATCGAAAGTTGGTTACATATTTTAACAAAGTTTCTAAAAAAGAAAAATGGAAAAAAATAAAATAACAGAAGAGATATTCAGACGAGCAAATAACGAAATTTACATAATAACAATATTGTCGAAAATATGCAAATTGAATGAAAAATGAGAATAAAAGAATTAAAATATGTTGCTAAAACTTTCAAAAATGACAAAATTGTCACAATGATAAAAAAGATAAAATTAGAAAATTACAACCAATGCAATCAGAATTATTAAATTTCTATAGTTGAACCCTCTCCAAAATTAACTCCACCCAACCCAACGCAATGCAATGTTGATTATTTTTTTTTTACAGTCCTTTCGAAATTGACGAAATTGTAACCAATGGAAGAAATTTATCAAGACATATAAAATTTCGAATGCAAGTACCAAAATAGAAAAAAAAACAAAATATCCAATACGACAAAATTCTATAAAATTATCTAATCTCCAAAAAGTTAAATATTTCTGTTACAGTGAAAAATAAAAACAAAAATTCGAAAAATTCTAGAATCAAAATCCTTTTCAGGTTCGTGGCAAATTAGAGTATTTCTTGGGAATGTTTATCGATTTCTTTATTCTGAACAATGAATGCATGATTTTATTTTTTTTTTAATGGCAGTAAGAAAAAGGCCAATGACGAAAAGAAAAAATGTTCCAAGAAAAACGATAGATAAATTAAAAATGTGTAAAAAAAAACAGAAAATTAGAAATGGCCAAATATTTTTCGCAATTCACCAATTTCACATTTTTTTCTAAAACGAGAAAAATTTGAAAATTCCTACTAAAATGTGAGAAAAAAACAATGAAAAATGCAAACGATGACAAAATATAATATTTGCTAAAATTTGCAAAAAAGTTAAAATTGCATGCGTGTTGAGAATGGCCCAGTTTAAATTTCCAAAATTGCCAATAATAAAAAAAATTGCTGAAATATATTTCTTGTTAGTACGTAATTAAGTTCTGTTGAAATTTTTCTTTTCAATTTGCTACCAAAATCATGGCATATGCTAATACCAATTCTTATAGTGTTACTGTTGCATTTTCCAGTTACCCACTATAATTTTCTTCCATATTTTTTGCAGCTTTTTATCACATCATCTATTAGAGTATTATAGAGGGCTGACTACATGTCCCTGCTTTAATCCTATTCTTATTTCGAATTCTATTGATTCTCCATTGTGTGCTTTTACTTTATTTGTGTTATCTTTGTACAGCGCTTTTATTATTTCAATTATATACCTTCCCCCCCCCCTTTTTTTCTAGAGATTTCCGTCAAATGATTTTTGTAGGTCAATAAAGCTGATCTTAATAATAATTCATCACATACGAAAAGTTGCACCGATTATCGTTGTCTGGAGGAAAATTCGTTAACGACTTCTTTTTCAATTAAGAAATAAATTGCTCCCAAGTTGGTATTAAAGTTGTCTCGGGTATATTATTTCGATTAAAATGTGGCTAAATTCAGGACTCACTGTAAATAAATTATAATTTAATTTAACGGATGCGATGAGCTGTAATATCAAAAATTATGTACCTTCTACGCAACTGTGGATATCTGGTTGCATAGTACAAGGATCACATTAGATAATTTTCTAGGTTCAAAGCTAAGGTTAATTTGTACTTTTAACAAATGATAGCGCTAGCTAGAGGTTCTTGTGACGGTAACTGCGTTCATTTGTAAATTAGTTAAATATTAAAAAAAATAATGGTTGTCATGGGTGAAACTATTTGTTTCCTTTTATTATCGTCCTTGTTATTATAATTGATTGACATTACAGCAGGTCCCATTTACGATGTTGTGGCGCCCTATTCACGTTATCAATTAAGGAAAATAATCAGAATCGAAATATATATTATTTTGTTACAATGATTAATTTTTTTCAATTAATTAAAGGGAACATACGTCATATATGGGTGCCATGAAAAAAGATTTAGCCACTCACAACGTCGCGATAATAATTAAATGAGCTCGAAATTATTTAAACTCTACTATAAACTATATTGGAGATTAAAAGGGTGGTGCAGCGGAATTATTATTTACTGAACATAGGGCTGACTCTCTGCACCCTACCCTTGTATATGTATACAAGGACCCTACGTTGTGTCGTTACCGTAGTAGCCAATCATATAGAACGAGTAGACTCATTTTGCTACTCATAGCCCGGCAAACTAGTTCCCTATGTTGCTTTCACTAGGCACACTTAACTTCTACAAAATGTTTATAAAGCTTTTCATAATAGTAAACCATAAGTTAAACTATTAAGAGATAGGTGGGTCTGAAACCGGTAGACTATGCAACTGTTCGTCCAGGCCTGTTATCCCTAGACTATTAAATGATAGTCTACTATACATACAACGATGTTCATATAGTATTTTTTTTAATTGTCGAAAAATAACTAGAATAAAAAAGTAGTTCACTATTTTAACGATTGTTTCTTAATTGCAAGGCATTTAGATTGTAACAATAAAGTTTGCATTGTAAATTGAATTAGCCTATTAACTATTAAAAAAAAAAACGAGGGGCGTTTCAATCTCGTAGAATATCTCTCGGCTCTTACTTCTAATAGGTTTTTTATTGCACGTCAATTGGTTCGATCCAATAATAATAAACGGTTGTTTTGAACTGTCCAATTATGCAAGGTGCCTCATTATGTGTTACAAGTTAATAAATTAAAAAAATTATCAACGTCTCTTGTGATCAAATCTTTATTTATTGAGAAACAAATTGTCGACAATATTATTATAAATTTCAGTTGAATATAATTTTTTTTATACAGTGACATTTTTCATCCTAGGCACCAGGACATGTGCATATGTTATATTTGTGGGTAGACTAGCAGTCTGCAGTCGTTGAGAAATTGAGCTTTTCCTGCGAGCGCAAAAAAAGAAGACCCGTTCAAGGTAACTTTCATCCGACCTAGAACTCCGCGACTTGTCCAGTGAAAGTACAGCTGTGCAGCGGAGAAAAGTGTATAATTGATCTCGACATCTGGGCTCTTGACCTTACAGGAATTTGTGCAATGGTCGCAGTTTATTTCCACAGGCGAGGAATTTTTTGTCAGGAAATGGTTTTGGTCTATGTTGGTCTATGAATCATGGGACAATGTGACATGATTCACGCAATTAAGTGTACTTGAAAGAATGTTGAAATCGCAAATTAAAGACACCTAAGACTAAAATAAAATTGCAAAGAAAATTCTTCAACCCAACCCAACCCAACCCAACACAAAGATATTAAATTAACAAACAGTTTATCGTTGTCCCCGTTTTCAGGCGAACTGGGATCTAGTAAATTTAGACCAAAATAAAAAACAACAAAAATAATACAATGGCGAAGGGCACCAAAAAAGAAGAACAAAAAATGGAAATAAAATATCAATCAAATAAAAATGCAACGAAAAAAATGTCAACGATAGATTATAATCAAATGTAAATGTAAAAAATTAAACGAGAAAACCATTTATTAACATTTGCACTAAACATAACAAATAAATTAAAAAAATTGTGGAATGTAAACAAAATTGTTGTTTCTCAAGTCCCAAATATTTCATCCTTTTTTCTTTTCATTTGTTTCGATTGTATATTTCAGTATCAATTAGACAAGAAAAATGTATACTACTCAGAAAAAATACTAAGCAACACCTTCAAAAATATAAAAAATTAACAACGAAAATAACTTAAAGGAAGGGGAGAAACAAAACGCAGATTTTTTCTCATTTACTCTAATTTGTACAATTTTCCCATTACTTATGACGTGCTCATGATTTTTCCATTTTCCAATGCAACGAAAAAAAAACTTCCTATAGCCCCCATCGCATTCCTAATCGTACGAATGCTTTCCCGTCCTGAAGTCGTACTTGATGTCGTCCTCTATGTGCTCCACGACTGGTTTGACGTCGTCGCTGGGGACCCCGTAAATCTGACCGCCGGTGTAGTGTCCAAGTACGTTCGATTTTAAATCGTAACCCACCGGCGGCCACTCGCTGAGATTCAGGAACTTGAACGCCTTCAGTTTACCGCGCTTGGAGTACTTGGTGGACGGTTTCTTGTCGTAGGTCGTTCGGTGATCGTCGAATTTGATCCGGTGGGGTGACGAAGGAGGCGGCAACGGGGCGAAATTCGGCGAGAAGAATCGTTCGCCTTCATTGCTCAGCAGGTGCAGCGCGCTGTTCCACCTAACGGAAGTTATGGCTCTGGAACAAAATTTTCGATTCGAGGAAAATTAGTCAATTTGTCACGTACACCATATCTCGACATTTATGTCGTGGTTTTTAGTAAAAGAAATTAAATGAGTTGTTATTAATTCTCGGCAATTATTTCGGGCTAAAATTAGTCAATCAGATTAGGCGTTGATAAAACTCGTCTGCAACAGTAATTGCGAAAAATAGGAAAGCTAAAATAATTTGTTTTAATTGGATTGTACTTGTTTCGATGTGATTTTTTAATAAAGGCGAAGAATGAATTCGAGTCGAAGTTACCAGTGCGTAGAATTCGTTCTATTTTGCTAATATCCGTTGCGAGGTCACACATGGTGTCTATCAGTAAAAAACTTCATGTTAACAACAATGTCTTGAACGATAGAATATTTTATTTGGCGTTCTACGATATCGTATATGTATACGAGTTTTACTCATATAATTAATCCATTTTTGTTGTAACTATGACAGTTTTTACTTGTAGTTGAGTTAAATAACTCACCAAAGAAAAATCTGGCACTAACCAGTTGCTGGAGAAAAATAATTTAAAACAAGCAATGGTTAACTAAATCAACTTTTTAACTACTTCTTTACCTTTTCCTATCAAGTGGCCTACAAGTGGGTTCAGTATCCCTTCGCCAGGTTTTATTTGGTCAACAAATTGTATGGTCTGTCCATCTTATTTGTCAAATTACTGCCAAATTGCATTCGATTCATGTTATTCTGTTGGTCTAAACGTCAAATTTCTACCAGGTTGTTTTAAGTTCAATTTATTGTATTGGGCTAAACGGTAATTTTATGGTATGCACAATTTTCTCTCACACAATGTTCCAAAATCGCATCTAACTTAAATCTGTTTAAATCGTATTTAGTGGTTTGAGTTGGGTTGGGTTTGTTCTAGCTGGGGGTTCTATGACAAAATTAGCACAATTTTCCAAAGAAATGTGACACCTTTAGGTTCAGTTGTTATATCTAAGAAAATATAGTTAACTTGTCGACAATAAACCCAACGTACGACTAAAAATATCTTAGTATTATACATTTAGATTGAGTTTAAGTTAAATAATAATAAATCGAAGACAGTGGTTGGAAAAATAAAATAAAATGAAATAAATATTCACCACTTTATTAAAGTTTTAATCTTCAGCAGAAAACTGAAGTTAACAATAACGTATATTAAACCCAAATATTATCACATTTAATAATTCTTAAATCGATTATAATACACATAATACAAAAATTGCATCCATATGTGACGATTATTTATCACATTACTTATTCACAAATTTATTATGAGAAGAAAAGGCGGAAACAAGCAATGCAATTCAACAATAAAATTAAAAAATAATTGTACGATAGTTATTGCCAAATCCAATTTTTCAACAATTATACCCAACATTTTTTTTAACGACACCCATCTTGGCAAAACATTTTGCATTACATTGGATGTAAAATTATTATTATTTATTTCAAGTGAGCCCCAAAATTTCGTAATAAAAGTCTACGTTCAATTGGGTTTAAAATAACAACTTCGTAAAGTTGGGTTAATGCACTGTTGTGGAAATACATTCTAACAACCGCGAACGAAATTATTGACTTTCCCAATAATAAACCAACTCAACCCAACCCAACTCAACCCAACTCAACCCAACATAACCCAACCCAACAAATATTCAACAATATTGCTTCGGACTTGGATTTGATTGGTTCATTGACTGGGTTGGGTTCGGTTTATTTAAGTGATTCTCGCATTAATTTCCTTGGGTTTATGCTAATGATGATAATGAAAATGGGTTTATGAGTAGTTCTATTAAATAGTCGAACAGACGATACTATATTCGATTGGGTTCATTTTATTTTAGTAATTCTTCGATTGGGTTTAATTCATCAACGCCCATAAATGATGTTAAACCAACTCAACCCAACCCAACTCAACCCAACTCAACCCAACTCAACCCAACTCAACCCAACCCAACAAATATTCAACAATATTGCTTCGGACTTAGATTTGATTGGTTCGTTGACTGGGTTGGGTTGGGTTGGGTTTATTTAAGTGATTCTCGAATTAAATTCCTTGGGTTTATGCTAATGATGACAATGAAAAATGGATTTATGAGTAGTTCTATTAAATATCCGAACAGGCGATACTATGTTCGATTGGGTTCATTTTATTTTAGTAATTCTTCGATTGGGTTTAAGTCATCAACGCCCATAAATGATGTTAAACCAACTCAACCCAACCCAACTCAACCCAACTCAACCCAACATAACCCAACCCAACAAATATTCAACAATATTGCTTCGGACTTACATAGATTTGATTGGTTCATTGACTGGGTTGGGTTCGGTTTATTTAAGTGATTCTCGCATTAATTTCCTTGGGTTTATGCTAATGATGATAATGCAAAATGGGTTTATGAGTAGTTCTATTAAATATTCGAACAGACGATACTATATTCGATTGGGTTAATTTTATTTTAGTAATTCTTCGATTGGGTTTAAGTCATCAACGCCCATAAATGATGTTAAACCAACTCAACACAACCCAACTCAACCCAACATAACCCAACCCAACAAATATTCAACAATATTGCTTCGGACTTAGATTTGATTGGTTCGTTGACTGGGTTGGGTTGGGTTTATTTAAGTGATTCTCGAATTAATTTCCTTGGGATTATGCTAATGATGATAATGAAAAATGGATTTATGAGTAGTTCTATTAAATGTTCGAACAGACGATACTATGTTCGATTGGGTTCATTTTATTTTAGTAATTCTTCGATTGGGTTTAAGTCATCAACGCCCATAAATGATGTTAAACCTAAAAATGTTTGAAGTTTAATATTAACGTATTAATTTATCGGTTTATGGGTGTATGGGTTTATGGGTTTATGATTTAATCGATCCTCAAACATTTATTAAAAATCAATAGTTAATTGGGTTTGTGTTAAATGTATGAATAGTTCTGCCTGGTAGTCTCAAAATGTCATTTCAATTAAACCCCAAACCAATATGCGTGTGATCCCATTTTATATTAAGGTTCCGTTGACAAGTTGATTTAAATTACCTGCAGTGATCGTAATTCCCAACGAAATATTTCATATTTAACTAAGAAAATGTTATTTTCTCGACATAAACCCATAATGTGTCTTAGATTGTGTAAGGTTGTGTTGGGTTAGTGTTCATGGACTAGAAATTGCTAAAACTCAATATTAAAAATTTTGTAAATAATTATTTAAAAATTGGGTTTATGGGTAGTTCCATAGGATAATCCGCAATTAAACCTCAATTTTCGACTGGGGTTATTTTAGTGAACGGTCGCACAGCTCAATGAATTAACTTAAACCAAAATATATTTTGAAGATTGTTAAAATAATAATCGTATTGTCAACCCAACCCAACCAAACATTTGATCGAAAATATGTTACGTCGACCTTTAAATTGGGTTGGGTTGGGTTGGGTTGGGTTTGTGATTTGCGATATTTATTAGAAATTAATTTTGGACAGGGTTCGTGTTAATCATTATGTAAAAATTGGGTTTTCCATAAACCCAGTCTTTTGTCTTTTGATGTAGAACCAAAAAATTTTAGACACCTGGGTTATAAAGTTCAGCCTATGTTAGATTGTTACACATTAAATGGTACCATAATTCTATCCAATAGTACCACAAATAACCAGTAACTAAACCCAAAGTAGTATTCGACTGATCCCATTGTATTTTAACGTTTCTTTATAGATTGGGTTTACGTTACCTGCAGCGAACATACGTATCGCTTGTTTGTTAAGAAAATACATTGTCGACAATACATTTAATCGAAATTGTTTTGTTTCAGTTTTACATTGGGTTGGGTTTGGTTGGATTGGGTTGGCAAATTTAATTCTCCCAAATTCCAACTTTAACTTGATTACAAATTAAACTTCTTTGTTAACAATAAACTTAACAATTTAATGTAAAATTAATTTAATTTTACATTAAATTACAATAAATGTAATAAGCAATAAAGCAACCTCAAGCAACTCAATATGTATAAAAAATATGCTTACTGCCATGCACAATATGTCGAGCATCCAACTTTTCAACGCATTTTTTATATCAGCTTGGAAAATGTTCATTTGATTGGGTTTCGGTAAATTGTACCAATAAACAAATATAAAATGACATAATGTTAATTATGGAGTCTGCCCCCTCTAAGATAGTTGTTAAATATTTTGTGTGCAAACTCACCGTTCGCGTAGCCTCTCTCTATCTAATCTTTGGATGATTAGCTAGAGAGAGGCTACGCGAGGATATTTTAGCGACAGAAAATTACACAAACGTCAGCCAATTTTGTTAAAATCCATTAGAGATGGGAAAAGAGGGAAGCGGAAACATTGGTAACTTTTACATATCGAATTTCACAAGCTGTCAATTTTTTCATTAAAAAAAATAAGTTACTCTGACGACTGCTATATCGAATTACATTTTTTTTCAGTAACAAATTTAAGTCGATGACCGATATATCGAATTACAATGCCCTAATAAAGTGCACGGGAACACGCAGGTGATAAACAATCCCCCGGCCTCTTCGCCGCATTAACACCACATAAATCCTACGCACAATTAGTTCCACGTAACGAAAAAAAAAAAAAACGACCAGCCCGTTATAATTTTAAAAGTACACACACACAACGTCTACCTACCGTTCGCCCTGAAACCACGCCGCGCCTGCCCCGACCAGACAAACGAACAACTGCAACCAACGAAAAGACCAATTAACGTCCGCATTTCCGTACGAAAAGAAAACAATAGACGTACCAGTGCCGAGAAAGCCATCATGGAGTTGCGTTAGATGCTGCCGTACGAAATGTGGTAAAACAACTGGTAAACATCGCGGTCGGGAGCCCCGCGCACTACCACTTTTGTTGGCTAACGCCGCAATTACGGTCATTAAGTTGCATACGGAAGCACAATCGACTTTTCACGCAGAGGTGATCTCGATGGCTTTTTAAAAAGAGACCGCGGAGAAAATTAGAAAATTCCGCTGTTTCTTTTGTAAAAGTACGATGTGTGCATAGTTGTGGTGGTGCGGCGACGTTTTCACTTCGCTCGTTTGTGATCAATCATAAATATTTATAGTTAGTTAATTAAATGATCGAGGAGCTGATACAAAGTTACGAAGAATTTGGATGTTTAACATTTTTGCAATAAAGTTACTCTACAAGTCGTCATGAGTCATTGGAGACTGCAATAGTTCAAAGAAGGAGGTTCAAGTTGAACTGGGCATACCTCAGTAGTCGACTGGTAGTTCTTGTTAATGAAGTGATTCTACCTCTATGTTCCTCTCTACTTTTGTGGACGTCATATGTCTCATCAAACTTTATCCTTATTTATATCCTGCTGCATTAACTGAAACCAGGTGGAGATAGAGGTCGTTGAAGATCGAATTGGAGAAACAAAGTTGTTCCCCTCCCACAATTCTTCCTCCAATTCAACCAAATAATGGGTTTTATAGATGAAGACAAAATGCATTGATGAAGGGATACTAAAGACAGAGCTTTTTAGTGCAAGGATCGCCAAATTATTCAAACTATGAGAGGTCCTTTCGAAAATAACTGTACCTTAGCACTCAATACTATAAAAATGCTGTCCATCATTGTCAGAGTTCCGAAATTTCTGGGAGCAAGTTAAAAGCTCATATTTGTAACATCCTTACTGATCAAGCTTTCAATATGTCGCTTAATCTATATAACTTGAGTTGTGGTCATTTGACGTGTGTTTGATTATTTTAATTTGGATTGGGTTGAGTTTTATTAATTCGTGGATTCTATGTTGTAAAGTTCTTCTTATGGCAGAGCTTTTGGAGCTCAATTCGTTATTCATGGACGTTTGGCGTTTGCGTTTCCTGTTGTGAGGTTTTATGAATTCCTGAAAGACATAATCTACTCCTCGTGGATGTTCGTTCAGACCTTATTTCGTATACGTGGTCATCTGTGGTCCTTACGGTGATTATGGGGTGGGTTTGGTTGGGTCTGTTTTAACAATCATCTGGTAAGCTTCGCAGCAGATGATAATATTTTTCATTTTATTCATAAAAAGTAATAAATTCGATCTTTTCTACTCCAGGAAGCAAGAACATAATGTAATGATGTTCGTGCTTTTAGAAAACATTATAAATTATAATGATTTCATTTTTTTTTAGTTGCTTTTGGGTAAATTTTGTTGTATTTCATGAATTTGTTGAAAACGACGCTAGGAACAAAGAGATGTCAAACGAAACCAAGTAAATGGATGGAACAATGTATCTCATCTTTTTCGTGAGCTTTTATCAAATATTTCTTATAAAATGGGGAATGGTGACCCCAGTCACTAGATTTAGTTTTATGTGTCTTCGATTGTCTCTAAAACTTGTTACATGCCCCAAGTTTTCAATAAAATTTAAGAAATAAAAGAATATTAGGAGGCTAACTTAAATGCGATTCTAAAAGTGCTGTCAAATATTTTCCAAACCAGTATAGCTGCAGTAAAGTTTAATGGCGAGTATCATTGATCGAATAATGAGCAGGAAATCTAATAGAAAATTAGGAACACATTAAATCAAATTATCAATTCTTTTTATAATACTTTGACTATACTTTGTTGTATCTAAGTCGATGTAGTTCTAATCTAACGTCATGTATAATGGAATTATTTTTTATTTAATATAACTTCTTAGCAAATGATTTGAAACGACAACAAAGTGAAGGCCATCAGCAAATTTAATTTAAAAAAATGGAACTGTAACGAAACATTGGAGTACAATAAATGCACCAACAGAAATCATAGAAATCGAGGAAACTGAAAAAAAATTTAAAAATTTGGTTGGGTTGGGGTAGCTTTAGTTGGGTTGGGAAAAACTGGAAAAGGAAAAAAATCGAATAAATGGCACCAAAGAAAAATCTAATCCGTTGGTGGAGAAAAAAATCATTTAAAACAAACAATGGTTGAACAAAACAAACAATGTTTTATTTTAAACAAACTCAAACGAGTAGAAATTAAACGGTTCTTTACCTTTCCTACCAAGGAGCTTAAATAAGTAAAAAAATGGAATTAAAAAAGAATCCCACTAGTAAAATTGTACAATGGAAGTTTGAAATAAATTGAAAAAAATTGGAGCAAACTCGAACTAAAAATAAATGCAAACGAAACGAAAGGAAGGAGAGTACAACAAACCAAAATTATAAAAATCAAATGCAAAACGAAAAGGATGTGTCTGTTATGGCTCGTACAATAACATTCTTAATTTCAATTCATTTTTCTCGCTGCTTACCACTGCTTGTCCAGCCGTTATAATAAAATGGTTCATCAGATTAGATTTTCTCATTTTCGTCAATTTATTTTCAAAATTTGTTCTTGCTGTTTCTTTGCTTAGTTGTACCTTACTGATCATTCGTTCTCATTGTTTCATCTTTGCCATTTTTTTTATTCTTAGGTATTCCTTCAATCTGGTCTTCTTTCTCTTACCTCTCTTTGGCACCACTCTGCCAGGCCATTTTCATTACTCCACCCTTTTCTTTTGCCACTTCTTTTGTCCAGCCCTTAAAGCTTTCCCATCAGCCTTCTGTGATGATAGCTGTTTGATATATATTTCTCTTCGTTCATTTTGCATACGCCACGATTATATTTTTTGGTATCCCACGCCATTTTTTTAAGCTAGCCGTTAATTAAGAAGTCCTACTAATAATTGCATGTTAAGTCTATTTTGTCTAATTCATTATTTTGTTGAGTGCGTTATTTCTTTCGGTTAATCTATTGTCGGAGTCGATCTTTTGTTGTTCGAATTTGTTACCAAAGTTGACCTGTTGTTGGTCGAATCTATTTAATTTGCTTTACAACATCATGGGTGTCATGGTAGATGTCTTTATTTTCCTCTGATTGAGTACACGTATGTTGGTAGTTCTGTAGAAAAAAGTAAAAACGTCTTTCAAACAGCTAACTGAAACTCGTTCTTTCACGTGACTGAAAAAGTTATTTGAAGATTTTAAATTATAGTTTACTTTTTTTTATTTTGTTTACGTTTTTTTTTTTTATAAAAGGTGATCTTTTGTGGACGTGTTACTTGAAGAGGGGAGTATTAATACACGGAATAGATATCGCGATAAAGCCCCCCCCCCATCATTGATTGTTATTGAGGTACATCAAAAAACTGAATGTGTCAACTGAAGATAATCGTTTCATATAATTTTCATATTTTCCTCTTCTGCCTCTATTATTAAGTTCATGTCATTAAGACTTAATCTCATACTGGGATTCATTGGTAACTTAATTGACTGATTATTTTATCAGTAAATTGTCAATTAATTGTCATTAATTGTCAATACTGAGAAATGTAATAGTCTTTCTTGAAAGATATCCTCGAGTTCCATGACTAAATCACAAGTCGATATTTATTTTTAAAACAGTTGCATATTCGCCTAAAATGCAAAGATTTGTATATTGGTGTAATTAAAATTAATTAAAGTATTATATGAATATCACTCGTGCGTTAAAAAATCAGAGACCAGAAATTTACAACAATTAAGCTTGAAATTAAGACGTTGTAAACTAAACTTAACACATTAAACAATTCGGTGAAAACAATTTGTGGTTTGCAATTAGCACATTAATCGAGAAAATAAATCTAGTAGCATAGTTAGTTTTAATCTGATGATAAATATTGTGAAACGTTATCTTCTGAATTAAGATGTCATGTATAGCAAAAATTCAGGATTGGTTGGCAACAAAACTATGATTTTCTAAGCAACGTATGCATATTAAAGTATGTCAAAGTTGCCATTTGCGCAGCTCGTTACCAATCATTTAATAATTAACTCAACAACAAACTCTTTAATGTCTTGGGCTTGATTTCGTAAATATTTCTAAGAAGGCAGAGTTAATTGTAAGAATGTAAACGCTTTTGTTTAAAGCCAACAAGTACCATAAATTGCTTTTAAATTGTTGTCTGAAATAAAACACAAATAATATTGCAAACCGTTGCTTATATTATAAGGAGGAGAATCCTTCCTTCTCAAACGATCAACATCTTGTCGATATTTGTTAATTTCTTCATTTAACATTGATTGTAAACTGTCCTGTCGATCAAATATTTTGGAGTATTTATGTTCCTGATACCGTTTAAGTAAACCGCTCCATTTAACGATCAAGTTTATGGTTTTAAAATCAACTTCGTTTCGTATAGGATTCATGACCACTGTCAAGTATAACTTAACTGATTTTTCCATAGCAATAATTTAGGTCTCAATATTATGTTAAGCACGTTTAAGACTTTTACAGTGAAATCCAGATGAAGTGCATGATGTTAAAAAAAACATCAGTTTATTTTTGTTTAAAATATTGTGTTTCTAACCGATGTAGATTTAATTTTTTGCATGAGCCATTCAACCGACTGGATTCTTCAAACGTCGCAAACACAACGGCCATTATAAACGAACGAAAACAAAATAAACCTTGACCGATATTCGCAGAGAAAGTCGCCCGCAAAAAGACGACCACTGGACACTTGATTACCCACACTGATTAAAAGTGCAACGACGCATGAACAAACACACCCGATTGGAAATTGGCTCACTCTACGGTCGATTGCAAATTCCGCACATTACTGGAATCGCCGAGCACAATTAACCCTAATTAAAAAATTCGAATTCGATTATTTTCATTAACTTCCATTTGATTAAAATCCGTCGCAAATCGTCAACGCGAATGACATTGACCGAGAAATAACTGGCTCGATCGATCGATCGCTCGAAAATCGCGGAAAGTAAAATCGGCCGCGCCAAAGACGGGCAGGAAAGCTCGCGACGGGTCGCGGCCTCTCGCTCGCGCCCGCGCGCCTAAAAAGGACGGCGAGCGCGAGGGCTAATCGCCGGCGGGTCGCCTTTTTTAGCCACTTTCATCGGATTCTGCAGCTAAATTATTTTTCCTTTCATTTCTGCGTTAAATCGGGTCCGGAACTATAAATAGATCTTCGCGCTGTCTAACGTTCACTCGCGTCTTGTGGTCGGCGAAGAGACCAGTTCTTTTTTGTTCTTTTTGTGGGGATTATTCGAGTATGATGTTCGCCCGATTCGTGGTAAGTTTAGTAAGAGATAGAAGAAGCGAGGGTTGATTGTTTTCGTTTGCAGTTTGTTTTGGTTGCCGTCCTATCGGTGGTGGAGTTATCCAATGCTGGCGGTGGTGGAGGCGGAGGGTAAGAAACATTTTTTTAATAACATTTTAATTAATATAATAATCCTGTGATGTTATAATTATGAGTTTCTCATCACCATAGTTGACTTCCATTTTTTTTTCTTATACGAGTTGGATTGGGTTGAGTTGGTTGCATCTACGTCCACTGATCCACTCAATTCTTAAATTTTTAGTCGTCTTGTTAAATTCACACATAGTTCGTGTCCATATTTGTGTTTTTTTTCTATAAGTGGGTCTTGTAACTATGGTCACTGATCCAACAGTCCAATTCATCTCCATTTTAATCCCCTTCTCATTTTCTCTCCTCAAACCATTTAGTCAAATTTTGTTCATTAATACTTTGCTCGACATGCCTTTAAATCCATGATTCAGAATTTATTCATTTTTGTGTTAATTAAGTTTGGTAAATTTTTTATTCATCAATCTCAATTTCAGAGCAATTCTCCCATTCACTTGAACTGCTCCAATAACTTACTACGAGCTAACGAAATATCGGGAGCTCCGCTTCAGTTAGATTTCATTTTGGAAGTTGGAGTTAAAGTTGGATTCATCAGTGACGCCATCGTGGCGAAAAAACATATCGCATGTCCACCAAATTCGACTTAACAGACTTGAAGGATTTGCTTTTTGATGACTAAATTCGATTTCATTTTATTTACAAAGGAAAAAGATTTATGAAAATAGAATCAAATGAAGTTTATTGGCCATGTTATCTTCTGACAATTTTCAAATAATCGGGTTGGGTTTTCCAATGATAATATTTTTGAGGTGATTTAGATTAAGGTTTTTATTGATTGGGTTCCAGAAGATCTATGAACTCGAGACTAAATATGGTTGAGGAGCTACGTGTGGCATATTTTAAAACTGATTGTAAATAAAAATCCAAAGTGTTTTCAAATCACAATATAAACCAAATAAATTTGGTTTATGGGCGTTTGAATAAATTTCATTAGTGTGCATTTTTCTATCTTCTCTCAACCAGTAGCTAGCTGTCCTTACACAGGACCAGATTCTGCCGTCGTCGTTGCAAGGTTCTCATAAAAGATTCAATCAAGGAGGAAGCAAACATTGTTGATAGAATTGAATTTTTAGAACCACGAAGTCTGCTCGTTTTTGACCAAATTTGATGCATTAGATATATTCAACCCACGCCAACATCAGGAGGTCCCAGAATTAACATCACTTGCGCTGGCACCACATCAAAACATGTCCAAGCTAGTGAACTTGTTTAACATCTGTTTACTCACTCCACTCAATGACTTTTTATCAATTCCTTGCACATTATATTATCTTTAGGACCAACCGTATTTCTGAGTCCATGAAGATGGTAATCATATCTGCCCTAAGCTGAGGTTCTTCTATACATCAAAATGCTTTTTCCTTGTTCAAATTAGATGCACCTGAATCTACACTCAACCCACACCAACATTGATAGATTCAAAAATAAAAATTACTTGAATACGGACTTGTCTCTGTCCCCAAATGAAATATGGCTATCTCTATATCTTCCACTCAACCTCAAGACTAGGTTCTTATCAATTCCTTATGATTCAAATAGTTACACACATTGTGTGTAACTATTCTCTTCTTGTCTTCATGTCTCTCTTCTTCATGTCTCTGAATATTATTCCAATCGATGTAGTAGTAGATCCTAGCTGCTTTGCTTTAAATATATTGCCCAACACGTTCGCTTCAAAATGCATTACACTTATAGACCCCACGATCAATCCCATGTAACTTAATTTATTTTTCTGGTTCTGTTACTAGTCGTCTTCACAATGGTCCTACTGGGTTTAATCAACTTTGTCCATGGTTTAATTTTGATTTCCTATCAAATCTATGTATTTCTTTGAACAATTCCTTGACATTACTTCATTTCTGAATTGATTAGTTGCCAGAGCTTAATAACTGATGACTATGCACTGCACATATCATAACAGGTCGTTCTCCACTTCTCCAAAGTTTATTGCGATTTCTTTGATCTTCTAATTCGAATTTGTAAACTTAACAAACATAATTTTGAATGCTCGAGAATTTTTAATCCGAGGTTTCTTTAAGATTTGTTATATTTATGGGTCTTATTCAAAATAGTCATTAATGCTATCCTTTGGGTCGCACCCTTTTGTTGTCTTCTGGATCCTATTTGTTAATTTACAGTTAATTTTGGCTATTTTTAAAATTCCACGTCCACGACCATCACATTATTTGTAGTCTCCAGGGTGTGGTTAATCGTAGATGCTGAGATTTTGACTTTGAGATTTCGACTTGAATCAGATCTGCAATTCATCGACGATGCTTCTTCCAACGACTATTTTAATTTAAACTGGGCGAAAATTTCTCTGGGATAAATACGCTAGATTCTCGTATTCTGGAGCACCAGGCATTCAGGAAAATTACAATTGGTCTTGACATGGAGGGATTCAAACAACTTCACCTACATCTTTGGGATTTTAATTTCCCCATCGTCATGGATGTGGTAGGCTATCGATGGTGTAATGACAACAACTTTGTAATAATCTTCGGGTACACTCATGAATTCGTTCACTGTCTTCTGAATAAATACCAAAATCTCCTTATATCAGGAAATATTTTTTATCAAATTAATCCAATGGAAGTTTTACTCATTTTGTTAACTTGGGTTAAAGGGTTCGTTGGAAGAAAAATTTGACTTTGACCCAACTCAATAATTTACCAAACCCAACCCAACTCAAGGCAACCCAACCCAACCTAACTCAATATGTGGAAGGAATATTAAAAATTGTACACGAGAATAACTCGAAAAGAAAATGAAGATTGGTAACAAAAATTGTGGAAGTCCAAAAATAGATAGAACGTTGTGGACGTCTAAGCTAACCAGGTCTCGTCAATGAACGTGATTTCTCATTACCGTCGGTTTCCTTTATGATTTCATTTCAGATATATATTTTCCATTATTGTTCTTAATTTTTTTTATTAGATTTATGTACATGATCCCAAACAAATCTTCATCAAATCAGACATTATCGTCCTTTTGAGAAACCACAATTCTTGTTTTCTTCTTTCATCGCAAACCACGTGTTTTTTTTTAAGATATTTTATTTGAGCATACATGATGGGTCCCATTCCTCTAATTCTAAAGGTTATGGGCATCTAGATTTATTTTCTTCGTACATGAAACTTGCTGTTATCGTCGATTTGTTTTTTCACGTCGTTGATGGTGTTTTATTAATTAAAATTTTAATTTTAGGGGACACAAGCACGTAGTGATTCACGTCCCCTTCAAAGTAAAGACCGTCCACCACACGCACACGGTCGTCAAGCACACGGGCGAAGAAGGCGGCGGCGGCGACTACAAAGTGATCGGTTACAGCGGCGACGCTGATCAAGGCCACGATTTGGGCAGTTACGGGGGCGACGTGAGCGGAGGCATCGGCGGTCACTTGGACGGCATCGGGGGCGGCCACGGGCCCAGTTTGATTGGAGGTCACGACGGCGGTTCCGATTGGAGCACCGGCGGATTCGGGGGTGGGTTCGGCGGCGGTCACGCCGGCCACGTGGCCCAAGCTTACGGCGTCACCGGCGCCGGCGACGTCGGCGGTTACGCCGGCGGCGACGTCGGATTCGACGGCCACGGCGGCGACATCGGAGGCGGCGGTTACGAAGGAGGCGGATACGGAGGGATGGAAGGCGGCGAAGATCTCGGGCACGGCGGCTACTAACAAAAAATGCCCGTCTCTTTAAGGATCTTTATCTCGTTTCGTTGTGAAATATCCTACTAGTCCTGTTAAACGTTGTTATGTTTGTCGTTGTTATTGTTGTTATCTTGTACATAGTTTTTGTTCTCGAATAAAGTTATTTATGTTTTCACAAAACGTTGTTTTATTAATTTGTTGAAAAATTGACGATCTTCCTTAATATAATTCACAGAAAATTTTGTATAAAAATTTTCCATTTGCTTATATTTAATACCATTTGTAAATTTTTGTGTTGATTTTATTTTTTATTATATGTATTTGACTTGAGCGTTGCTTGGTATCGTATTCTTAATCGTTTAGATTTTAGTTTTTTTTTTGAAAGTACAATATTCTACAAACCTTTCAGAAAGTGGGGAAATTATTCAGGAACGACGAATGAAAGAAATGGTGAGACGGGCAGGGAATTAATTGACAGAATATGAAAAGCAAATGCAATGCAAACATTTTTTGTTGTTATAATGAATAAAAATCAAGTGATTAAGAACGCAGCTAGTGAATCATGGACACTAGTAGAAAAATAAAAATTAATCACTTTTTCCAGATCTTCGGTACGTATGCGATATGCTTATGGAAGGCTGCACCAGAACATCACCACTAGGTGGCGAAGCAGCTCCTCTCGATCCCACTGTAGGAGCCCATCGGGCCCTGTTTCCTAGCTGTTTCCTAGCAGGAGGAGAATTCGTCGCACTTGATTAGCATACTTAAGTCTATTTTTTTATTTTAATTTGATTTTTACGATGATTGGTTACATTTGCAATTGGACATTACTCAAGCTAGGATTTCTTAGCTAAACTGGTCAAAATGCAACTTTTTACACTCAAAAAAACTTGCATGTGATTCTTCGTATGACTTATAAGCCCCCAATTTAAGAGAAGATAACGAAGAAAAATCCTGAAATTCATACATAGGACCAGATTAAAAACCGAGGATCAAGGCTCCAGGATCAAAATTAGTTCCTTAATATTTAAAATTTTAAAATTTTAGAATTTGGTTGGACAGCCGTTCATAAATTTTCTTAAATTCACTAAGTTTTAATTTCATTAAACTCTTAACAGTAAGTCTCCATCCAGTTTTCCATCGAAATGTGCTGCATGTCATCACACATCATTTATTTTTAAAGCCATCGGGAATTGAGATATGAAATAAAAATCATAGGGGCTAGTACTGTACTCTCTCTCTCAAATCCATTCACTTAATCTTTAAAAGCATTCACGCCACATTCATTTCTTTTCATATATTGAAACGCTCTTCTTTGTTCCTGAAAACCAAACTGATAATGTGGTAAAGTTTTTTTTTTATTTTATGAAAATTCATTAAAGGATCTCACGAGGATTTTTCCGACTCGATAACTTCTTATTTCAATATAATCCAATCCACCATTGGCAAAGTATTGGTTACAATCGTAATTTCATGATTTTTTCAAATTTTATTTGTTTACTCTGGTTTAGGTTGGGTTATCGAATTTTCTTTCGAATTAGAATTTATTTTTTTTTAATTTACTTCAATTTCTCTTAAATGTTGTATCATTCGAGAATTTATTTGTCATCAGTTATAATTTTTACTGATTTTAGTTTTCTTTGTGATTTTTGATTTTCAGTTTTAAGCTGAGTTGTACATTTTTTGTTTACGTTGGGTTGGGTTGGGTTGGGTTGGGTTGGTACTTAGCGATTTCGTTGAATTTTAATTCTGCAACGAAGTTTTACAGAAAAATGAATTCGACAAATAATTAATAAGTAAATCCTGGCGTCCATAAAAAGTGGGCCAAGTGAGACGGCACAAGGATTGGCAAAATGTCATTTGTCGTATTAGCAAGTGTTGCCTTATAAATATTTATTATACACATTATTACAAACAAGTACTTTTTAGTTACAGTTGGAAGTGATTTGCAATTGAAAATGTTTATAATAATTTATTTATTTATATCGAAAATGCTTCATCCTGGTCGAACGCTGAATGCTGATGCCAAGCACGAAATGATATGCTGTAATTATTTCAGAAATAATTTAATACATTTTTTCAGTCAGCGTGAGCATAACAAATATGAAAATTTATTCTTATGCATCAACATTATAATTTATTGTTATGGAATCAAGTGGCTTCACCTTTTCCGGCCCAAATCGAAATTTGATTTCGGACGCTCTCGGGTGCCCTTGTTTTGTCCAACACGTGTTACAAATTTGATTGATAAAAATGATTGATTCATAACCTAATATATTAATAGGTACACTAGGTAATGTATTGTCAAACAACATATCTCCTCGACGTTTTTATTTTTTAACCTACGATACAAGGAAATATAGGGGGGGGGGGTCGTAGGTCGTAGAACTAACCGTACTGGACGAAATTATCAAAATTACCTACAACGGTAAAAATGACATTCGACAAACAAATTTTTTATTAAAAATTGTCAAACTATATAACAAAATATGTGTTAATTAAAATGAAAAAAATTGCAAACAATGTAACGTCGAAAGTGTCCACACAATCAACGTTTACAAAAAATCAAATGCAAACACCTAGGGAACGAAATTTAAGTAGGACATGGAGCGTGTTAGTGATGTGGGGGGGGGGGGGCTCCTGATGTGCCAGAAGAAAGTGCAAACACCAACGGAAATGTGCAAAATCATTCAAAATAAAATGCGTTGCAAAAATTCGCCAAAAACTAAATTGTTCGGGTTGCAAAAAAAATAAACTGCGATTCTTTCGGGTTTGCTTGTAGGTGTCATTCATGCCCAATGTGATTGAGGTGCCGTCTGCATACATAACCATGGGGAAGCTGTGCTGACAGGTTTGAATCTTATTATTGATATTGAATGATTTGTTGGTACGAAATTTGTAGAGATTGAATACTGTCTGTTTTCACGTTAAAAAGTTTGCGGCTGTATCGTTGGACGCACATCGATTTCGGTCAATCAGAGTCAGGAAGAGACCGTCGATATGGGGTTTTGGCGGTTTTTCTCAATACTCAGTCGATTTCGAGGATATCTTTGTATGTTCACAGGGATTAAATTTCAATTTCAATTTCAGGACTTTGTATACTTTGTATAAAATTATTTTCAAAACTTTTAATAAATAACATTTTAATTTATTTCAAAATCCAAACCACTACATCAACGAATGCTAATTAAAACTTCAACGTTTACCGGTACTCGTCACGCTCTTAACCGTTCCTCGCCACCACTCCGTAACAACACATGTCGCATCCAATTACGATCAACGACGCCGTCTGATTTTACATCTAATTCAATTGTTAATCGCTTTCGGAACGAAACCGAAAGTTGAACGATTATTTCCCGTCTCGCGCCCAAGTTGTGATGGATTGTGATGATGTCCGTGTCCTATTAATTAATGTACGATTTCTACTCAGATTTAATTTATTGAGGCCTTTATTGTTGTAATAAGAGTGAAATCGTTAAAAATCATCGTCGTTTGTTTTTCATTCGGAGATTAAATGTTTAGATTTTCTCCACTTAGGTCTTAATTAGATAAAATGTCGTTGAACGAAGTTGTGAAAAAATTCGTATTGACATATTTTGTGTCATTTCTTAGGCAGATTTTGTATTTTTACTTCGAGCTGTGGTAGGCTGGGTAGTCTAATATTTATAATCGTCATTTTACTGAGTCACTCAGTAACGTGGAATTTTACATTAATTGTTCCACATATCCAATAATTGAAATTCTAAGAAATTTGGAGTTCGATTTTATTCAAATAATACCATTGACGCCCACTATCGAACATAAACATCAAACGTATGTCCATTGGTTTTCTTTGAAGATGTGGGAACGCTGAAAGGGACAATTTTCAGGTTATTCTGAAAATTAGTCACGTGTTCAGGACTCGTGTCTTTGATGTTTCTGGAAACTTTTTTCGATCGTTTTTTTCTATTTCTTTCTTTTCGACTGACTTAGATTCGATCTTCACAGCCAATTTACGTGTTTGCAACCGGACGATGCATTTATTATAAACCGCTTCCAACTCGATCGTAAAACTTCGAAACTCGGCCGATCGATCGATCGACCACACTCCGGAGAAATTCGTGTCGTGATTCCGTGCGAAAGATTACTGTCTCGCCTTGCCTACTGGTGCGCTAATAGTCGAGATACAAATTAACATTTTGAGTGCTCTATTAAATTATTTTCTCTTTCATTCGCAGACGATTCCGTGACCGTATAAATGTCCGGCCGTCGTCACTCCGGCGTTCACATTTCGCCCGTTCATCGCAGCGAACACATCCCGATAATTTTCGCTGAGGATTACCCACGAACATGGCCGGTAGTCTAGCAGTACGTTACCGATTTTTTTTTGCAATAATCGTTGTTTAATTTTTGTTGTGTGGTGTTTCAGTTCGTCTTCTTCGGGGTGTTTCTGGCCGTGCAGACTTGTTACGGTGGTGGTGGAGGTGGAGGAGGGTAAGATATTTATTTAAATCATTTTAATAATTATTTCTAATCAAGTTTATGATTTGATTTTTTTTAATTAAATGGTTTGGTTGAAATAAAATTCCAATAATCTAAGTGGGATTTGAACCCTGAACTACATTACCACAACAAGTTAATAAATATAATACAATTCAAATTTATAAAAAAAATTGCAGAGGACACAAGCACGTGGTGATTCACGTCCCCTTCAAGGTTAAAACCGTCCACCACACGCACACGGTCGTCAAACACGTCGGCGGAGGCGGTGGAGATTCATACAAGGTGATCGGGTACAGCGGCGGCATCGATCAGGGTCACGTGGTCCACAGCAGCGTCGGTGGCGGCGGGCACGACTTCGGTGGAGGTGATTTGGGAGGGCACGAGATAGGAGAGGGCATCGGGGGTGGTCACGGGCCCGCTTTGTTGGCTAGCGGAGGTGGTGGGCACGATTGGAGCGGTTTCAGCGGTGGATTCGGGGGCGGCCACGCCGATGGCGGATACGGAGGCGAGGCGATTGCTTCTGACCAAGGAGGTCACGGGGATGATGCAGGTGGTTACGGAGGAGGCGGCGATTGGGGGCAAAGTTACGAGGGTTCATTCGGCGGTGGCCACGTCGCCGATTCCGGTAGTTACGGCGGCGCGGAGGGCGGGAGTTACGGGGGAGACGCCGGGGGGCAAGGTTACGAGAGCTACGGGTCTGAGCAGGGCCTGGGCGGAGAGGAACATCAAGGGTACGATTAAGTTTCGTTTATGGTAGATCACTTCCTAGTCTTTTTACTTGTTTCGTTTTTGTTTGTTGTTGTATATAGTTATTTATGTGTTAGTTGCAATAAATGCGTTTTTTATTAGAACAATTTTTCATCGATGTATTTTCACCTAAGACTGTAAACGTTTTAACGTTGACTGAAAAAAACGCCGACAATGAAAATTTTCGTCCTTTGCGAATTTTCAACAACAAATCATGAAAATAATATTTGAAAGATTATTTCGATGTACCAAGGGCCAAGTAAAGCTTGAATCTAAACGTCGATGTTAATAATTTTTAAGAGAACAGGCAGGCCGTGCTTACCTGAAACCTTAAAGCAAAACGAATTTTTTTGAACAGGTCGTGGTTTCGATTTCTTTGATCTACTTGAAGCAGATCGCAATTAAATTGTTGAAAATCGAAAATGAATGTTGAGTTGGGTTGGGTGGTGGATTTATTTAAAATTAAACCACCACCAAACCCAATACAATCCAGCCCAACCCAACTCAACGGTTTCAGTTAATGAGTTGAACAACAAATGAATCTACATTAGGGTGGAGTGAAACAGTCAATATTTTTTTTTTTTGGAAACGTGTTCCCTTTAATAATGTGTGAGACCTAGTGATAATTCTGTAAAATATTGAATTTTTACGACGTCATCATCTTGAGTCTGCACTTAATGTTTGGCTTAAAGTTTGAACATTTTTGAATTTTTTTACATTTTTACAAATTTTTGATGCATTGTTCGATGCTATGTATGTAAATGTAAAGATTCTCAACTTCGTAAATGTGATCCCACTAAGAAGGTTCCAATAGTTGAACGCACATTCTTGACCGATCAAAGAACTGTGGGAAACCATAAAGAGTTGAGTTTGCATATCTGACGAAAATCGGAAAATTGTACACAAATGTTTCCAAGACAATGGATGATACTTTGGCTTTAGACGTATCACCAAGGCTCGATCTAGAGACTAAGCCAGTAAACCATTCAGATGATTTGAAATTTTGAAAATTTAAAGCACTCTTATGATCCAAAATGTATTTGTTGATATGATTATTTGGAATGATGTTGAAGTGACACAACCACGTCAAAGAAGTCACTGCTTCCTTAAAATTGGTCTGTTATCAAAAGGAAAGAGAAAGCTTAACCAAATCTAGAATGCTTGATAGAAATATCCGTCCGATATGTGATACAAAGAAACAATTTACCTGTTGGAGACTTTAAGACTTTGTTTAATGGTTGGGTGGTTGGGAGGACATGGGTGGGACTCGAAGTGCAACCACCTCCTCGTGGTGAGTCCTGGGTAGTTTAATATGAACTAGCGAAGAGTTGCACAATGCAAAGTTAATTAACGCAAGCTATAAAAACAAGTTTTGATAACGCTACAAGAGGATATCAGAAATTATAAAACGTTAAAAATATCAGGATAAGTTTAAGCCTCATGTGCAGACTAACACCACCTAACAATATTAAAAAAATCCTGTCTATATTTAAGGCCTTGTTCACCTATTTAGTGAAAGTACTTAAAAAAATTGTAAAAATGTAAAAAATTTCAAAATTTTTCAAACTTTAAGCCAAATGTGCAGACACGGGATAACGTCATAATAATTAAATATTTTACGAAATTTGTTCTTTTGCTAATTAGTTCTTCTTTAATTGTTACCGATTTCCATGTATGAGCCCCTTTTTCGTGATCGTGTTATGAATTTCGGGGTCGTCGAGAAGTTTTGGATCTCCATGGGTGTCGTGACAATGAAAACTGGACTATGAATTGAAATGAAAAATTAAAGAAAATCGAAAATAGAATAAAACTTGACACTCTATTTGATTTTTTGCATTTTTGATTAAACGCTGACAGTTCTTCCCAATTTATGATGTTATTGCAATTATTTCATGAAAATTATGACTGTCGTTCGTAATTTTGACAATTTTTAAAAAATTTTTTGTCGATTGTTGGCGTTTTTTTGGTGCATTTATTTTGAGAACGCGTTTCGCATTTTAAACAATGTATTTTTATTTATTATTATAAAATCATCGACATTTATTTTGTACACATTTTAATGCCTGTTTATTCAAACTTTTTTTGTCAATTTTTTGATACTCTCTAACTCGTTTAAAATGTTTACTGTTGATGATTGTTTTTAAAGTTTTCATTACTTACTTTTCGTACTTTACCCACTTCTTCAATCATTTACTGTCTTTTGTCATCTTATTCATTTCTTGCATCGTTTTGCTTTCTCTATCTCTTCTATACATTTCGTCCTTTCGTCCAGGTCAGTCTTGGTCTTCCTGTTTTGTATTTCCTCGTTCCTTTGGTTTCCATTATTTTTCAGCAGTTTGTTTCTCTTCAATGTTTGTAGGTGTCCTTCTTCTCACATTTTTGTGTTATCGTTTGTTGTTTTAATTTTCTAGTCATTAAGTCATTAAAAATGAAATTACTTTTCGTTAACTTCGCGTGAAGTTCTCTCTAACATGTATTTTGACAGCAAGTTGTTCTTCTTCTTGTAGATAATTCAAACCTCCTAGATGATAAATGTCGGAATTTTTTTCTAATAAAATTATAGTTAACTCAATATACGATAAAAAATGTATTAGTTACTGAAATGTTGATGTAGTTTTTATGCAATCCTCATAAGCCAAAGCCATAATAAATAAATTATAGACTAGATTCGAATTCAACTCCAAAAACATCAAAAAAGTTTGCAAACTTACTTACTTACTTACTTATTCATTTAAATCCTGAAAGCTGAAGCTTTCGTGTTTCTTACTCGATTTTGAATTCGACCTCAACTTCGCTCCAATCAGTTTGCCTGGTCAGCCACCATTTATTGTAAGCAAACAAGCCAACCCAAATTTTTACCCACTACATAAATAAATTTTAAAATAGGTTCGAAGTCAAATCCTGAAACATCCAGAACGTTTGCAAAAATTCTTTCCCATTGTAATTAATTTAAATCCTGTTCGGTTTTCTTGTTTCTTGTTTAAGCTTTTTAAAAATTTATGGGGTAATTTCTTTAAAGTCAACCTCAACTTCGTTAAGCAACCAAGTCAACCCAATTTTTTCCCATATACGAGGAATTGTAAGCCATTAGGAATGGTGGAAAAATTGTAGCCTTCAAGAGCTACAAACATTTAAAAATGTAATAGATCGTCATACGTTAGTCACCCTGATTTATGTGCATTATTGCATAAATTTCCCAATTTATTTTCAACAATGGTGAAGAATATGCTTATTTTCTATAATTGTTGGATTTCAAATCTATCGAATGTGCTCATCCACCCCCAAACACAACAAAAGTAATCCAAATAAAAACAAATGAAAACGAATGCCCCCTTTGAAATGCAAACATTTCATTTCTAGTGAGGAACGTTCAAGCTCAAATAATCAAATATAATCCAATAGACAAATAATATTTATAATACAAAGTAGTTTCAAAGTGGTTGACATTTTTGTATTATATAGTGTCTCATTTTTTTTTAATTTTTCTGACAAAAATACACTTGGTAGGTATAGATATAATATAGATATAATATAAAAATTGTCATAATTTCGCAAATTTTTACTTTGTTACAATCATTTTGCTAATTGCCAATTATATGTTTCTACCCAACTTAATATTTTCTTTATTATAGACAATGTTTAAAATGTAAATTTTTGCCAATTTCGCATTTTTGACAATGTTGGCTTTTAACAATTTCAATATTTTTTAAATGCTAGAGATTTTTTGGTATTAATTGTTGGTGTTTTCGATAAATCCTCAACAATTTTGGAGTTGAACACTATTAACTTTCAACGCACAAACCTATATTTTGGATTCTTACATTTTTAGACAATATATAATTTTCGAGATTATCAGATATCGATGACGAGAAGACGAAATTCAAATTCACGTCGTGTATAAAAAAATCTATTTGTACAAATCGTACACGGAATAAAAAAAAAACTTAAGTAAAATCACAGTAATCATAACAATAACAAGAAATAATCAACAAATGAACAGAAAGGCAAGACGAGCTAACTACATATTTTCCATATTTACAAATTGCACATGCAACCAGCTAAGTTCTCCAGCATCTATCTGTTGTGCTCATATGAACCCTGTGCCTTTTCACCACCAACCATGCCCACCACCCCCACCAGTGGTCTTGGCGATTAATTCCAAACCATGGGGGTCTTTGTCTCCACCGCCATGATGTATGGTCTTGTAGATGGTGTGGGTGTGCTTGATGGTCTTCTCGTGGACGGGGATGATGATCTTCACGGTTTCTTTTCTGCAAAAATTAGAACACAAATATATTTAAAGCAATCTAATTGATTATCTAGAAAATAATTAATCGATGGATGTAATTGAAGACAACCAAGGAATGTGTTAGATGGATCAGAATAAAAAAAAATAATCGAATTTAGATTATTTATGGGAAATCCAATTTAAAAAATTGACTGGTGGGTCAGAATCGTTACGTGGGAATTAGAGGGCAAAATTTCCTTTACGCCATAATGTAATCTACAGATATTTTTGCAGAAAAATTGGGCTGGATTAACTTTTAACGTGAGTTGTTTCAGAAAGAGAAAGAAGCAAATAAATTCCTTAGACGTGGATTTTCTTGAATGATCGTCTTAAAACACAATTGGGGTCCCCAATTTCTTTGGCTTGACTTCTCCTCTGAGTCTGGGAATTGGAGAACAAAACCAATAAATTCCCCAGAGGAAAATTCTCTTGAATTACATCGAGGTCACGATACCCCGTCTTAAAAAAAAACAAAGGGGATGGAGACCCAATCTGATTTTTTGATCCTTTGAATTTTCTTCTTCTAAAATTGTTTAAGTACGTACCCTTTACCGCCGCCGCCGCCCGCGTTCGCACTCAGGATCGCGAACACCGACAAAATGCCGAAGAAAAACTGCCAAAAAAACAAATTAATTTCTTTAAAAAAAACACCACCAACGCCACTTTACCAGAGCTTTGGGTTGCATCTTGCACGCGTTTCGCAATGTTGCTAAATATGCCTCCTGGTTCGTCGCCGGACTGCTTTTATACACTTTTTATCCTTTTATTTTCGGTAATAGATAAAAATCCCACCACCGGAGGAAATTGGCCGCCGCTCACTTCGCGGTCGCGTAGGCAAGGACCGAAAATGCTTCACTTTCACCCGGATTAACGCGGTGCATTTTTCCAGTTTTAAATGAATGCATTTTACGCTTTGATGATTCCGACGCTGGCGTTGGCGCGCATTGTGTTCGACTTCGTTAGCTTTTGCGCGCCGACGACGTGTGGTGGAAAATTTGATCAGTGTGATTCAAAAGTGGCTGTGAATTTAATTAATTAATTACGTGAAATCCTTTGAGATGTAAATCATTACAAATTGTATTTTTTTAGGTTCGGATTTTTTTCGATTTTGGTTTTCTGACTGAAGACAGGAATTAGTGTCCAAAGCTCGAGGTAAGCACGTTTTCTAGTTACGCTTTGCATTTATAGTTTATATCATATTTTCCGTCATAAATGTGTTTCGGTTTCGTTTGAATTCTCCGTCGCCATTTTAACGCCACATTCCAACACCACATCGTAAATATTCCCCAGGAAATGAAAGTACAACATCTAATTTCGTTTCCACTTCCGATGTACGAGAAGGTTGCATAACCTTGCCTACAAGATCCGATTGTGTGACTTTCTTCTCATGCAGTTCTTATTACGGACGAGATTAAGGTCAATTATAGTTGAATGGCCCACAGTTAGAAACTGACGATGTGTCGGAAGTGACCACAGCTGGACCATTAACGAACACGCGATTTAACAATTATTTTAATTAGAATCGTCGAATTTGACTTTCGTTAGACTGATGATTGCAGGAAGAGAAAGTCGACGGACGAAATCTCACAATCACTTAAACTATGGACGTAATTACGTTCTTCATACTTCATACATCAAATGAAACAACAAAGAATCATTGCTCGACACTTTTATTCATACATCGTAACGGAACCATGAAATGAATTAAAATCAGTCTTTGTGGAAAAATTACGTACATGGCAATAAATACGACGAATATATTAAACACATAAATAAATTTTGTTGGTCGGTGTAATTCGGTGCTATTTGGATTGTTTGTGGACTTGGTTGAGGAAGATGTTGGGGTCGTAGCCTCTTTCGTAGTCGCTGTCTGGAGATACTGGGCATAGGCAGGGTACCAATTGGACGTTCTGGACGTTGGCGGCCTGTGACAGTTGGGCTTGTAAGGGCACCTGAATGGGTATCGCCGGGATTTGGACGGGCTGCGGCTGACCGTCATAGTTTCCTCCTGGCTGCACTGATTGCATTAATCTTTGTTGGTAAAATGAAGCCACTGGCCATTGTTGCACCGGTTGTTTCTCCAACGTCCTGGGAAAATAAAATAAATTTTGATATGTTGGTTTAAAACTTAAACATGTGAGGGAAGACGAGATGAGCTTTAAGTGTGCAAGGTAATGTGATTGATGCAAAGGATGGTGGACAAGGAACATAAACGTTAAGGTTATGTTGAGTTGGATTGGGTTGGGTTAGGTTGGAGTGAATCATTAATTTGTTGTAATTAATAAATATTTGGCTTTTGTATAGGATTTTTGCTTCCAGTACAATAGTTAATTTAATTTCCTCGAGTTTTATTTTTATGGTTTTTATTGGTTTCTTTTCATTGTATGGTTTTTACCTTCTTCGACGATTGCACTTATTTCCAATGAATTATTCATATCTAATTTCGTATTGGTTGTGTTCGTAATTAACCCAACCCAACCCCACTGTGTCTCAAGTTTTGATCGTGTTACGTTTTACTTTTGTTTTATTATTTTGTTTGTTGCCATTCTTTGTGCGGTTGGATTTTTTCTTCTTTGGATTTTTACTTACATTTTGTTTATGAATTATTCTGGGGGTCGCACTTGTAGTATTTATTTTATTTCTGGTAATTTAACTATAGATTTCGTTGAACATAAGTTGCTACAAAAGTAACAGGCCATTTCGCCCTTTATAGGCTCATCCGGCCATCACACACATATGATTCACATTTACTGAATGTGCATCAAATAATAGAAGCATGAGTTGCAAAATTTCATGTGTGAGCATTAAGGCCATGTAGACGTTAATACCCGAAGTTGATGCTGCCACGCAATCACACAGGTCTGCTCCGTGTGACTGAGTGGGCACTGTGGCATCGTCGTACGAGATACAGTTTTGTAAAAAAATAATTTCAGCGAATGTAACAAGTGATGAAATCATTAGCTGTTAGACTCCCTGAAATTTATTTTCAGTACCGACTGCTACGACGTAGTTAAAAATCCGTATAGTATCGACTTGGACGCTCGAAGCAGACCTCTGTAATTGCGAAGCTGCACTTGCAGATGGCGTTAATGCTTATAATTTTTCATGAATTGATTATTTTATTAGTGTTCCTGTTCTTTCTTATTTTTGCAATTTATTTATTTATTTATTTCCGTTTAGAATTCTTTTGATTTTATTGAAATTTTGCATTTACTTTTTCTCTCAATTTTTCAATTTCTGTTCTGTTTCATTAACAGTTGTTATTGGCTCAATGTTAATTTGCATAGTTTGTAATGTTTGGGCGTTTTCAAGAATTTTTTGTAATTATTTTTTAAAATCGCGTTTCTCACGTTTTTAAATAACCAATTAAAATCAACAAACGCCGGGTTGGGATGCGTTGGGTCGTGTTCATAAACTCGATGCAGCTGTGTTTCAGAACTCAACCAACCCAACCCAACTTAACCCAACCCAACTCAACCCGACCTGTGTAAATTTTAAATTAATTTATTTTTGCACATTTTGATTTTCTAATTCCACGTTAATTTGCTGTGCTTAACTGTGCCTTATTTAGAGCAGATATATAATTTATAAGTTGACAGCAAATCTATTTTATTAAACATCTTGTCTTGCACAGTTGATTACGTTAATGCCCCACATTCGTGTTGCTACATAATTACAGAGGTCCGCTTCGGCCGACTAGGTGGGCACTATAATTTTGTAAAAAATAAATTTCAGCGAATGTAACAAGTGATGACATCAACAACTGTTACACTCCCTGAAACTTATTTTCAGTGCTGACGGCTGCGACGTAGTTACAAATCTGGACAGTGCCGACTTAGACCTCTGTAATTGCATAGCGGCACGTGCGGATGGCGTTAATGCCTGCAGACGTTTCGTTAGATTTTGTTGCTTACAATTTTTCATGATTTGATTATTTTATTAGTTTCCCTGTTCTTTCTTATTTTTGCAATTTGCTGCCCATATTCGTTTTAATTTATTTAGAATTCCTCGGCCCTTTCTTGCAATGTCTCAGTTACTTTGTAATTTTTGTTGTTTGTATTTATTTTTTAAAGTCGCGATTCTCATATAAGGTTGTGTTGGTTCACATAACCCAACCCAACGTTTGTCTAGATTTTAAGTAGATTCCAATTAAAATCTAGACAAACATTGGGTTGGATTGGGCAAAGTAACCCAACCCAATCCGACCCAACCCGACATTTGTCTAGATTTTAATTGGAATCTACTTAAAATCTATACAAACGTTGGGTTGGGTCTAGACAAACATTGGGATTGGGTTGGGTTGGGTTGGCCCAACCCAAGCAACTCAGTTGTCTAGATTTTAATTGGAATCTATTTAAAAACAGCATACACGCGATTTTAAAAAATAAATACAAAAAATGCAACAAAAATTACGACGGACGTAAATTAGAATCGATCCGATAATAACTGTTTTAAGGAAACAAATTAAAATCTAGACAAACGTTGGGTTGGGTTGGGTCAACCATCCGACCCAACCCAACGTATGTAAATGTTAAACAAATTGCCGAGGCCTATTTTATTTCCTTTAGTAATATTTTATGATTTTCCTATTACGAATTAATTTATGTTGTGTTTCCTTGTCTTTTTTTTTGGTATGGGCATGAAATTTAAATCTAGCTATTCGATCGTTTTTAAGTTGACAGTGAATCAATGTTATACAATGTCTTGTCTTGGACAATCGATTACTTGTCAGCTGTGCCAATGGTGTTTTTTTTTATTATTTTGAATACAACGGTTGACATTTCTTGCCCAAGAATCACAATTCTGTCAGATTTGATTGGTTTTGTGTTCGTGGCATTTTATTGCATGATTAACATCAATTTAATATAACAATTGAAATGATGATTAGCTTGGTTGCAATTCTGTTTATTGTTATCAATGCCTCGTTTTATAGTTTCGTTGTTTTTGTTATATCCTTACTAAAATATTTATTTACTTTAGATGAATTTTTTAAATTTTAATTTTCATTTTAATTTTAGCACATGTTGAGTTTTTCAAATTCGAGTACAACATTTTAGATACAAATCTAATATTTAATTTGTTTAGATTAAAATTTTTAAACTTGCATATCTTAAAAAATAAAGCATCAAAAAAACAAAAAATTAATGAAAATTTAAATTTAATTTAAAAAAAATATATAAATGCATACGTACGGCTCAGTCGCTCCCCAGCTGAGGAAGAACGTGGACACGCAACTCGAACAAGCGAACACGACGCCCAAAAGTACCTACGAATTACAAGAAAAAAATCGTTTAGAAACAAATGCGAAACTCCGCGCGCTTTAATCCACACGAGCGATTCCTCGAGACACCGCCACAACGCACCACGCAACCATACCTACCAGCAATCGGTTGCACGTTAACATCTTCGAGATTTGGAGCAACGGATTAACACTTCGAACGAACCACACGAACTGGTTACTTCTAATGGGAAACACCAACACTACAGGAGGGTTTTATAAGGTCGAGTGATGCACCGGCCGCCCTTGCCCGCGCGCCCTCCGCTTGACCATCAACTTGACCGATAGATATACTAGACTAGAGAAGAAAAAATACGTCTAATTGGGATCCTTTACGTTTCGGTCGCGCGGCTTTAGGCTTTGGGCTTCAGTTTCAAACCGGAACGATGCGATTGTTACGTCTCCATCGTGTGATGTTTGATTTTAAACTTAAATAAAAATGTTAATGTGGATGTAGATGTAATTTAATTGCCACGTCAACAAATTGATGTAGGGAATCATAGAAATATAGCCACCAATTCGTAATTATTTCGTTTATCTCCGAAATAAAGGCTCGATCAGTTAGTTTTGGAATCTTGGACTGATTTTGCATAATAATTGATAGATAAATTATTAAAAGTATTAAAAGCAGAAATGTTTAATTCTAGGTTTATTTCTAATGTCAACTCAATTGATAACTGAGTCGTTTCACCCAAGTTCATTCTCATATCCTAACGACTGTGCCAAATAAATTCTAAATTACTATCGTCGATAGATTTATGACCCCCGTATGTGATTCATCCCTTGACGTGTCCCCCAGTGAAATTTCACAACCACGTCAAACTTCCCAAGCTCACTAAGTACCCCAGTCCACCCCGACGATTAATTGCATCATTTAAACGCATTCTACGTCCAGCCGTTAATTACAACGTGCGTCGTTCGTGGAACCCGAAGATTGAATAAACTCAGCACGAGATTTTTCCTCGTTAATTGTTCCGTTTCATTTACGTCTGCCTTGGAAGAAACCAGTTAAACCGCCCGTCCGGCGAACAAAACCCCGAGCGATTCATCATCGCCTCATAGGGGCCGACGATGACATTTCTTCATTCTGACGTGACGTGTGACCAACGGGCGATTTTCTGTTTGTGTGCGTCCCGAAAGCACACGAGCGACGTCGTAAATCGCCAACGAAATTCTTTACGAATGTGTGCCCGTCCGTCCGGCGACGTGTGACCCGTCCTCGTCGAGATAAACACGTCCGATAAAGAGGCGAGCGAACAGCAAAAGTCTTTTACGGTGGTCCGGGGCACGAATTACGTGAGAGTACCGAATGGGGCACCTGTCAGTGGTCCGAGGCCGCATTAGCATAATGTGAGGACGGTTACATTTGTCAGGATGGGTTGGATCGTTGCGCATGTTTGGGAGGATCCGAGACGGACTTATTTGCATAAGTCTATGTTTTATGAGATATTAACGTTCGTCGTAAGCTGGGTTCACACTGAGCGTGTCGTGAAACATAAAAATACTAAATCAAACATATTTGACCATAAAAATTAAATCAATATGAACTGAATAAAAATTAAACTAATTAAAAGTAAAGTAGTAGTGATGGTCGTTTGGTTTTAAATTCAAACATTTTCTGACCTAACTTTGCAAACCTATTAAATAATTTGCTACTTGATATAATTCTCGTGTTTCAATAACTCGAAAAATAATATCTAGTGGTGAAGTGACTGTAATCTGTCTGCTTTTCATTCAATTAAGCCCTCCTAGATATCACCAACTTGACTTTAATGTAGTTTCATTAATTTTATTTAGTTTCATTAATTTACCTGCAAATGAATTTTTTTTACAATGAATATTTTTGACTTTGACTTTGCAATACTATTTATGCAACCAGTTTGGGAAATGTGTGATTTTGAGTAACGAGTGGGATAGTTCAATTTTACATTTCAATTACACTTAAGAGCAAACTTTCCAAATTTAACAAATTTTGAAAAAAAAGTATTCAATAAAAGAGACATTGTTGTCCAATATTATTTTTTATTATTCATCCAACCCAACCCAAAGCAATTTTTATAAATGATTTATTTTTCTTCGCCCCAACCAAATCCAACACAATTTTGTGTGGATGTTTTTATTTTTTTTTTGTTTCTCCCCAACCCCGATCCGACTCAACCCAATCTAACGCAATTACATATAAATAGGATAATTCAGAGGTTACACTTTGGAGACGACTTCAGAACATGCATTGATTGATGCTCGAACATAACCCCAGAGATAAGATCGACAAGTCGTGGGACTTTAATCAGTTCCCGTTCAAACTGAGCAGGGTCCTTACTTCTTAATTACAATCGCCGGTAACAACTACGCCCCGGCCGACGCCTTTCTTTTCCGTCGAAATAATGGGCGCTAATGAGGGGTTGTATCGATAATATATTGGAACCCGAAATTGCCTTCGCTGCGTACGTGCGCATCCGAATGATTTTTTTCACGACTCTCACGGTTTCAAAGTTAAACGATACGGCGCGGACTACTTACGGAAATAATCTACGCATAGTTAAAATTTCAAAATTCCTAGGAATTTGAACTTGAAGCAGTTATTTCAGTTATAGGAAAACGAGTAACATTTCACCATTTCGATGGTGACATCGACCTATGAAATCTGAAATGTGTTTGGGTCTTTAAAAAAAACTTATACATAAAAAATCAATTAAGTGTTTCTATAGGTAGAATAAATATTTAATGGTTAAATTATTATTGGGGTGTACAATCGCGTTCAATAAATATTTTGAACTCGAACACCTTAATAAAATGTTTTATAGGTTGTCATTTTAAGAATTTATTTCGATGAAATGGATTTTTAAAATAATGTTTATGCATTCGTTCAAAGAAATATTAATCAAATTAACAATGTAGGCTCAGAAATTTTAATAAATATAAAAGGAGTTTGCCTTGTATTGCCGGCATATAATTTAATCGTTTACTTAAGTCATTTAACCTAACATTATATTAAAAATCCATGTCATCGAGATTTAGATATTTTTTTTGTTTAAAATCAGTACTAACTACTTACTTCCATGTTCGACAAATTTAGATCGATGCGCTCCTTTCAATTATCAATTATATGAATATGACATTACTTTTGCTCGCGACTGTACAACTTGTGTGAACCATCAATGAGATAACATCTTCATGAGCTGCGCCGAAGTCCGTTGAATTAAAAATCATTAGTTTTTATGGACGATGTACCCAAACAATTTTAACGTTCAAATAATTTAATTCTCGTCCAATTATTTGTACACTTTATCTTCCAATTAATTGGAAAACACGATTTTGTTAAAACGTCCGACGTCCAAGCGCATTTCATACAGCGTCTCGAAAAATTGAGATGACAGTCTGGCCCTGGCGGCGATGCGCGTCGTCGCCGCAACGAAATTACTTCCCAATCCTATTATCATTCCATTCCGTAGCGTCGGCGGCGAGTGAATGGGAACCGACCCGACCCGACGAAAAAAATCCGGGCGTAAAGTGGCTATCGACAGGCCGAAACACCGGCGGTCATTGACCAAAGTGAAATCAAACGAGGGTAACGTTTGATACGGCGCGTTTCAAATCTTCAATTTTACGATAACTGGTCTCGGTGTCGGCCGGGGCGAGTCAGTCCGTCCGGAGTATCGCGTTGCGCGGGTTAACGGTCTCGAAAGTTACGCACCGCCACGAATAAAAAAAAAAATGTTTCGGGCGACGATTTGTTTTATTACGGAGGTTTGTTTTAGTTTAATGGCGATGGACGAGATTGATTCGATGCGACGCGTTGGAAAATAACGAAGAACGACATCAAACGCACCGACTGCTGTGGACGTAATGAAATATGAAAATTCCAAACTTAAATTCATGAAAACGACGGCACAACAATCCCATCCATCTTTATATGGATTTTAAAAAGTAACGAAAGCCTGAAATGAAATGCAAAAAAAAATTCCAAGAATTCGAAAACGAATAATAAAATAATTAATTAATTAGCAACCAAATCAAACAATTTTATGTACATTATTTTGAGAGCCCCACTAGTAAATGTGTTAAGCACCCTACAGGGTTGTGCTTTGGCCCATTTTGAATTACCGACAGACAAATTCAAGGCATATTTTTGAGTAATTCTATGCCTTTTGTGCTATTTCACAAACAGCATAAATTGCTACAAGTTTTCCTACATCCATTCCCTTATGGTCATAACTCTTGTACGGCCCAAAAGTACCAGTCCAGTTTCTTTGGCTGTATTAATGAATGAAATATGAGATTCACGATTATCAAAAATCAAGACTTATGACTCAGAAAATATACAAATTAGAAAAAATTATCCTCGTTTGATGAAAAAATATAAAAATATCAACATTGACGAAATTGACTGTTGTCTAAATGTTAAATTTGGCGAATACATTAAGCCTACAAAACTAAAAATTCAAAACAATTGCCAAAATGTAAAAATTTACTAAATTGTTACCACGAGCAGATTATCAACTACAGGTATAGTACGAATTTTAAATTAATTTTTTGACAACGTTTGGGCCTTCTTATGACCTCATGACCAAGTGACATTAAACATAATACACATCACATTTTTTATTGATGTATAGTCACAGTCTAAATAATAATTGTCTAAATGTCAAACATGTCAAATGCAATTAAGTCTAAAAAATAAATATCCAAAACAATTGCAAACCCGCCAAAATTGGCGTAATTGTAAAAAAAACTAAAGTGACAATCGTTTGAAAGTCAAACGTGACGATAAATGGTCCTAGAAAACCGTTCAATTCAAAATATTGGTCAAAATCGAAAACATGCAAAGTTCGACGTATTGGCAAATTTTCAAAACTCGTCTAAATGTCAAATTTAACACTAACCTGCATAAAAAAATTCAAAACTAATCCCAAATTTGACACAAAATATGTCAAAATTGCCCAAACCAATCGAAAGTAATAATTATCTTAACGTAAACCATGTCAAATGCAAAGAATTGTCAAAAAAATCCAAATGCGATTATCAACTGCAAAAAATCATTGACGAAATTGGCAAAAAAAATCAACAATAACTATTGTTTAAATGTCAAACTTGGCGAACAAAATAAATCCAACAAAATTCAAATTCAAAACAATTGCCAAAATGTCAACATTTCCTAAATTGTTACCAAGAGCCGATTATCAACTACAGGTAGATTACGAGTTTCAAATTCATCGTTTGACAACTTTATGGTTCGTTATAATTTGTTATAATTTTTCGTAAGGACTTTCTTTGTTCATCGTTCGTTTCTTTTCGGATTTATTCGTAGATCTCCAACTTGCCATTTCATTGGATGTTACTTCGTTGTAGAAACGTGCCCTTCGTGATACCAAGTCATTTATTATTCAAAGTCTAATTGATGTGAAAAGATTTTAATGCAACCATCATTTATGTGACAATTCAAATTTGACTTCGACGTGAACCTTAGGTATTCATCATTAACGCTTCCTATCCTTTCCTAGACTGATATTTCGAATTGAACCCTGTTATCTTTATAAATGGCTACAAAGTTATCTCAAAGTCTCGAATAAAGCATAGCATCACTTGGCTATTAGGCTACTTGACTATATTCAAATATTAAAGATATTTACGTTTAATAATAAAACAAAGAATAGAATTGGTGGTAAAATCAAAAATATTTGATTCAAACATCGTCAGAGTTCTACTGCTCAAAAAATGTTCGACTCAATCAAAACGTAATTATTTGCTTATTCTTTGAAGCGTTATGTTGTTTAGGCCACCAATGCGAGCAGGATTGTTCAATGACTTGATTAAAGATCCTCATCCCTCGCCGTTGGGTTGGGTTGGGTCGGGTTATCATTGCGTGGGTAATATTTTGTTTATTATGAATTCAGATTCCATCAAAATTGGTCCAATTAGGCGATTAGGTTGGGTTGGGTTGAGATCAATCAGATCCTGGAAAAAAATGCACGTGGTTGACGCTGGGTTTTAAAACAATTCCCCAAGCGATGATACAACACGTTGTTGTTAAAAACTAATTGTGTTATTGGAGAGACATATGTCGTGCAGTGTATAAGACCTATGTGATAAATGTTTGACGTGTCGTCTATTTAGTGCTTGCCGGCGACGAAATGAACATCTCCGGCTACTTGTTTTTAATTACCAAATTTACAATAGTTATGAAAATTATTGTATCAAGAAATTCTATGATAAAGAGATTGTTACAGTAATAAGGATAGAAAATCAATGACATTGAGAATCCACTTCAGACGAAGCCACCCCTAAGCTGATAGTGAATGTGAATTATAAAAATCCAACGAACTATAAAAATTTAGGTTCTTCAGTTTATAAAAACTTACTTAATTTTTTATTCAATTGTTGGACAGTTTAATTGTTTGGGCCTTCTTATGACCTCGTCACCAAGCGATATTAAGACGTAATACATTTCACATTTTTTTATTAATGTGTTGGCTTATAGTGGTGAAGATTTTGTATTCTTCAATCTAGTTATTTTCTTCGTCTCAATTAATTAATAAAATCAGGAAAAATAGTAGACTTTAGCTATGATTTATTTAATATATTGTGGTCACTGTAGACAACCCTACATGCGACGTTGTAATAAAATAGTCTACTCGATCGACTTGCGCTAATGCAGTTTTTAAAAATACGCAAAAAAACTCAAACATCGTCAACTCGTTTATTTCGAGAAATCACACAACTACATCATCGTCACTCGTAGTTGAATCTTCGTCCGCCGTCGAAGCGATAGCCGTAGGCAGCGGCGTTCTTCGCGTCGACGAGCGCCGGGTTCCGGTGCTTGTAGAAGCTGCCGTGGGAATGAGCCGCCCTCGACGGACCGGTCTGCTCCTGCTGCTCGCCGCGCGGGTAGAACGCCTCGAAGGTGCCGCGCGGCGGCAGGACCGAGCTCAGCTCTCGGTCGTTCGGGTCGTACGCGCCCGCCGCCGCGAACAGGAAACACAAGAACGCAACGAAAACGACGGACACGTCCACGCCCATCTGTGCTGCGATTTTTTTATTGCGCGCCTCGGACATGAATGAACGGACGCGCGTACCGCGTGGAAGGAAGCGAACTGAACGGACCTGACCGAGAACTTTCTCTTTCGGTGAGCGACGAGGTGTGGCGGAGCCCGACCGTGACGGAGCCCGTAAACTTGGCATTTCGAAATGGGACGGAATGAGTAAGCTACGACGAAGTGAATAATTTAATTATACAATAAATCAGCGTTCGGGAAGACCTGCAGATGGTATAGTCCTGTTAGACGTCATGAAAAAATCTTCAGATATTCACACATCACTACATTCACGCCATCTAGAGATCATTGTCCACATTTTCTACTTTTTTTATACAACAGTCTGCTGTTCAATAATTATCGAATATAATTCGATAACGAGCCCCTTCTTCTAATTTTTTTTTACTTCCTACTAAAAGTGGCGACGCCACTTCCTTTGTCTCAGAAAATATAAATTCTTTCCATTCACAACAACAGCCTTTATTTAAATATATAATTAAATAATTTTTCAAAAATGTTTAGCTTTTTACAATAAATCTTTACAAAAATAGATCGGCAATAAATTTAATTGTCATAGCGTCAGCAAGAAAATCTATGAGTTGGAATACATTTCGTTTCAATTCCTCGCCCATAACGACTTTGAATAAAACGTAATTTATTTTATTAATTAATAATGAAGATATTACCTTAAAATGAATTAAAAGGCAGACTAATTAGAAAAGTATGCAACGTTTTATTTACACACGATAACAAAATCAAACAAATTTACATGAACTCATCATCGTCGAGATCGACCGTCTTTCTCCTTTTAAATTTCCTCTTCGTCCCTTTCATCTGTTCAATCTTTCGTTTCTTGGCCTCCTTTTTCTTCTCGTGGTTCTTGATCTTTTTCTTCGCGAAAAACTCCGGATCGGTGACTGCCAGTTGCGTCCTCGCGCGTTTTCTTTCAGCCCTCTTCACCGACAAATGCTGCTGAAGCTTCGATAAAACGCCGGTGTATTTATCCAACCCGATGCGTTTTTTCACGAACCCAGCGACCTCCTTGGCCAGCTGTCGCAGAGGAGCGTTGCTCTCTTCCGTGGTTATCATCTCGCGCACCAGAGGCGCCAGCAGATGGTTCAGGACACCTTCGACGTTGCGCAGCTCTAAAGCGGTGACGACCCCAGCGATCCACTTAAACACTTCAGTTCGTAAAACGCCGCTGGAGGAATCTTCGACGACTTCCGTGTTGACGATCTTCCGCATGCGCTTCGTCAACCACAACAAGTTGATTTTCTTGTCGTCGGCGATCGGAATCTTCTGCAAGACTCGCGCGACGAACACCAAATTTTTTACGACCTGCTCGGCGCATTCTGGTTTGATCGCGTTCGGTTGCAACTGGTCGCACAAGTCTAGAGTTAAAGATTTAACGCCACCGACTGGATCTGAGTACAAATAACCGACGTCGCGACATTCGCCGTTCGCCAATAAATCTCCTAATAAATCGGCGTCTAAACTCGACAAAACGAAACCGAGGAACTGGGCCGAAGCCAGGCGAACCCATTCGTGTGGGTGCCCCAAAAGACCTTGGACGTACGACGCGACGTTTTGCACGTCTTCAACTTGGTTTAAGAAAGTCGGACATTGCGCGCAAATTTTCAAAAGCAGTTGCAAAACTTGGAACTTATGGTGGTCCCTAGTTCGTTCTTGCTCTTCGCTGATCGCATCCTCGCGTTTTAATCGAACGAAACGGCCCGGTTTGTCATCGTCGTCGTCAAGATCGAACTGTTTTATAATTAGGGGAATTACCTGCGGGAGTCTTGATTCAAACGATGATTTTTCGACGGCCACCATCAATCCGCAAAGTTGGGCAGCTAGTCGGCAATGATTCACCTTTAATTAAAATTTTAAAAAAATTATCAACGCGATTAACGGTTCATTAAAACCAACCTTGGTGCCACCGAGCCATTCGAGAACGATTTCAAATAAAGGATCGCGATCTGGTCTCGATAATTTAACTAACATTGATGTGATGCAATCTGCGATTTTTTTCCTAATGTCGGGGGCCTCATCGTTCACCAACCTGGCCCCCAGGGTTATCAAAAACGTGCCGCTGTATTCTTTTAAGACGTCCTATAATAATTTATATTTTTGAGCTATAATTGAGATTGTTTGATGACTCACCGGTGGGAACGAATGGACCAATGTTTGGATCATCTCCAGCGCAGACTCGCGTCCAGATTGCAGCTCGTAATTCAATTGCGATAAATAAAACGAAACGTGTTTATCCAATTTTTTCCCCAACGGATAGTCCATGATGAATTGGTGGAAGACCAGTCGCGATTGCAACCGGACGTGGCTCAACTGCGAGGTGATGCTCAGCTCGGCCACTTTCGCCATGACTTCGTGCATCTCGGTCGCGATTAATTTACGCGATATTATGGCCCTCAGGAGCCCGAAGGCTGAGGCCTGACGGTCGTGGTCGTGCAAGTCCTGCTCGACGTATAACAAAAGGAGCTTCAATTGCTCGGCCTCCACCATGTGGTACTTTACATCCCTGACCAATACGGTCATTGATTTAAATGCAGCGACCACCAGGTTGAAATTGTCGCCTTTGCTCAACCCGGCGGCTCCGTATTTGTGCAGAACTTCGAAAATTGACTTAGTGATTTCTTGGACATCGTTTCTGAGCGAAGGAAGGTCGTATTTGAGGACCCAGCTTAGGCATTGTAAAGCGGTTGTGCTCAACTGTAATTTAATTATAAAACAAAGTTAGTGGATTCAAGAAGAATACACGGAGACTCATTACAGTAATTTAGGGAAGCAGAAATGTTTCTCCTCTCCCCACAAATGTTAGAAAGACTATTTAGTTGAGCCGACCAACCCAACCCAACCCAACCCAACTATTGGATTCATATCAAATTTTGGAGTAAAAAAAAAAATTTGCAATGAGCTTAAAAAAATCGCGGATTTCGTTAATTATGCGCTGAATTTTCAAGGTCATTGCAAATGCCTTTCCTGATCGCCCCAAAATTTGATTTGAATCCAAGAGTTGGATTGGGTTGGGTTGGTCGGCTCAACTCAATAAAGTCCTTCTAACATTTTTGGGGAGAGTAGAAACATTCCTGGCCGCCCCTTTGCTTTGAAATTGTTAAAAAATAAACTATTAAGCAAGGGTGATTCGATTTAATGCAATCGAGCCCAATCCAATCCTACTTAATCGAACTCAACCCAACCCAAACCCAACCCAACACGAGCTAATTCAACTGAAATCAAGAAACTCCCTTTTCGTGAGTGTATGGTATGTATATAATTTCGTCTAAAAGTGTCAACTTTCCCACTGTTTGATTTGAAATTGTGAAAAAATAAAATATTAACTAATGGTGATCCAACCTAATTTAATCCAACCCAATACTACACAACCCAACCCAATGCAATCCAACACAACCCAACCCAACACAATCCAAACCAATCGACGCAACTAAACCAAACCAAACCAAACCTAGCCACCAAATCCAAACCAAATCAAGAAACGATAATTTACCCCCCCCCCCACACACACACACACACACAAACACATCCTCCCACTGTTCACTTTGTTCTAGAACTGACAACTTTCACACAATTATCAGATCACGACGTATAGAATATTTTAACAAGACTTTGTTAATACATTTTTCCTCGATCAGGTTCGGTTAGGTTGGCTTGGTTTGAATTGTGTTTTTCGAACCAGGCAACTTTTCACCGTTCCATTGCTTTTCTGTTTTGGTTTTTGAGTAACATCTATGGATAACGTATGGTTAGGGAAATAATTTTTAAAAAATGGGCTTATATTGATTGTTCCTCGCGGCATCGTTTCAATTTACAATCAGATGAAAATCGCAATTAGTTTAGTTTGCCATAATTAATTAATTTGAAATTGGATCGTGTTGAGTTGGGTTGGGTCGAGTTGAGTTGGGTTGAGTTGAGTTGGGCTGGGTTAAGTCGAGTTGGGTTGGGTCAAGTCCAGTCGAGTTAGGTTAGGCCAAGTTGAGTCGAGTTGAGTTAGGTCAAGTCCAGTTGGGTTGTGTTGAGTCAAGTCGAGTTGGATTGGGCCAAGTCAAGTCGAGTTGGGTTGGGCCAACTCGAGTTGGGTTGAATCAAGTCCAGTTGGGTTGGATCAAGTCAAGTAGGGTTGGGTCAAGCCGATTAGGGTTGAGTCGAGTTGGGTTAGGTTGTAGGCAATGTATGAAAATAACCTAAACATTGTAAGAACAATCAACGAGGAATCACAAAGCTTCAAATCGAAAGCACTAAAAGAAAATATGAAAGACAGCAGCAGACTCGACTCGACAGTCTCGCACATAATAAAGAAAAATTAAGAAATAAACAAAAAACATCAAAAAATACTTACTTTAACATGCTTCGCTTTCAAGCAATCCTTCAAGACCGACACAAATGGGTCGATGAATGGTCGAAAATCCCCGTCCTTTAACTTATCCCTTTTCAACAAGAAATAACAAATTTTCAAGCCAAATTCAGTCATGACGTTGGCATTAGTTTGCGTCGAAGATTTCACTTGGGAGATCCGAAACCCTGATCGATAAACCGGTTCTTTGGGTATCATGAACGATAAGCAATCGGGCTTTTTCGCCTCTTTATCCTTCTTTGTTACTTGCGTCTCTTTGGGTAAAAGATCTGGGATGCTTTCCGACGCGATTCCATAACTGAATTTCAATAAAGATTCGATCGAAACGAATTCGTTATCGACCAAACCCATCGCTATGTGTCTGAGCGATTCTTGCGCTTTATTTACGATCTTGTACGAATGGGACGTCGCCAAGACGTCTTTTATCGGCAACACGAGCTCCATGAGACATTTATCGGTGACGAATTGCGCGAGGATTTGTAGCGTGTCGTAGCTCTTCGTCGCTTTCGCTTCGGAGACCTTGCTTACGATTTTGGCCACGTCTTTTTCATCGGCGAGGACCCCGAACAAATCAAGTTTGCATAACTGCAATTAAAATATTGGGAAAAATCGACGATGCACCCAACAATACCAACCTTTATTATCGCCAAAAGAACTTTATCAACATCCGTGGGTTTGTACGCGTCTTTTAAGCTGACGAGAATCGAGTGGGTCGTATAAACGAGGACGTGGACCTGGAAACCTCTGGACAACAACGGCGTCATTTCGTCCAATAACAGATTTAAATATTCCGGTCCCAGCGTCACCATGATTTTTTGCAAGGTTTCGCGGGCGGCTCGGCGAACGCTTTCCAGTTGCGATTTTAAAAACGTGCACAGTTTCATGAAAATCCTGCGAATGGAATTTTTTACTACAGGACAAGTTTGTGTAAGTTTGCGTACCCGGGTAGATTGGCATCGAGGATTCCTTTCGGCAACCGTTGTAGTAATTTGACGACGGCCAACGCCAAAGGGACTCTTAAGAGATCTTCGTCTTCTCGTTGCATCGCCGTTTTTTTACGGTTCACTTTGTGAGAGCTTTCGTGCTGCGTCATTTCAGCCATTGCTTTGTGTAGTTGCGGTAACAACACCGACTATAAATTGTTATGATTATTCAATTAAAAAAATTACTCGCCAAAGACGAATGGCTCTAGGAGTACCCCAAGGATCCGTATTATGACCCTTGCTTTTAGTTATTCTTGTATTTGCAGTATTGATGAATTACTTAGAGATTGGGTATTAATCGTTGTTGTATTCCATATCTGTTTTTGTATTATGTATTATATATTATTAGCTCAGAGAGTAGGTATTAATTACATTGTAATGAAATATGAAATAGCTGTGAAACCTAAATAAACGTCAATCAATCAATCAAAGTCTACGGTTTTTTTGAATTACACATCTGTGTACTATGAAATTCGTCCTGCACATGGTTGATCTTTTTATTGAGTATAATCATCACGATTCTTTAATAAAGTTATGACATTCTCCACAATTTGGAATCTCTTCAGTTTGTGAACACGTAGACAAAGCTATCCAAAAATTTTACATAACAAAAGTTAATTATGTCTATGATCAGCAAGTTTCTCAAGTTCAAATTCAATACTAAAAATTCCATGACGTACCTCATGCAAGGGGAATATTTAATTTATTTATTATTTATTATATTATTATTAATGAATCGAAAAAAGTTTAAATAACTCACCTGAATGGTGTGAGTGACGCGATTAGCAGCCGACTTGCACAACACCGCGATCTTATCGTGGGCCTTAACGACCTCGACTTCTTGCGAATCCTCTTCTAAATCTTCCTCGATGTTTTCTAATATATCCTCAAGATCGATCTCTTCGTGATCTTTATCGTCGACTTCGTCGGTTTTCATCGCATCGACGCAATCGGCTTTCACCACAACATCAATTTTACTTTCACCCCCTTTGCTGAGGTCGAAGTGAAACGCGTCCAAAATAGCGACGACCAATCTAACCAGCTGTTTTTGATATTCGACTTTGAATCTCAACTTTCCCAAGTAGTACTTCAATAAATTTTCATATTGGTGCCAAGGAAGTAGCCGACAGGTCACCCCGATCGTTTCAATGGCTGCGTCTATTATGCTATTTTTCCCGACGTATTTATCGCTGCACAAATAATACGACGTCAGCGGCAGGACGAATTGCGTCAAGGTTCGAACGTTCGGCAGCGTGGGCTCTTGCTTAAAAACGGCGCTGCATCTAAGTAAAGCCCTGGCGTGCCGATGCGTTTGCAAGTGGGTCAAATTTTCGAAAAAATCGACTTCTAGATCGGCCTTATTCGTCAACTTGTTCAAGTCGCGCAGCACGACGTGCGAACCCGGGCATTCCCTCGCCATCTGCCCCAACAGCGATATGCAATCAGTGCGAACGTCAACGTGTTGACTTTTCATCCCGTTTCGAATCATGCTAAATATCGTGTCGAAGATATAATTCCGATCGTTGATTTTCGAATGGGTTTCGATCAAAAACGGACATACTTTCTTCAAGCAATGCCCCGCGTGCTCGCGAAGCGATAAATCGCGCTCACTCTTCAAAAACTGGTAACAATTATGGACCAATAATATCCCCAAATTTAAGTTTAGGGAATAATCGTCGATCATTCGCTGTATTAGCTTAAAAGCGTCGGATCGTCGTTGGAAATCCGGTTGGTCGACCCATTTCGAATCCCACGCGTTCAACTCATGGATGACATCGAAATACGTTGAATTTTCGCTTCTCTTAGAAATCGATTGAAGAATCTCGCAGAGGATTTTTCGACAAGTCGGGTAATTCACCTCGGCGAACAGCGGCGATATTTTAACCAAATGTTTCACGGGATCGTCGACATTTTCGATTAGATTCTTCAACGTCGTCACCAATTTAACGACGACCTCTTCACCAACGTTCGACTTCTTCAACGCGACCGGTAATAACAACTGCAGTAATTTATCGCTGATGTCGCTCTCCCAGACCAACTCGGAAATTCTCGACAACACGAACAACTCCTTCTGATTGACCGATTTCGATTTGTTCTCCAATTTAATTTTGATCTTTTCCAAAATCGAATTCGCGTGCGGCAACAAAATGCAACTTCCGTAATTCAACTTTTCGTTTAAAGTCAACCTGTTTACGTAATCGTCGTGGATTTCTAATTTGTCGTCGATGGGAATCGCCAATCGCAAGTCTTCCTCGTCCGGTTGCAAAACCAGCAATTTTTCGACCATCTCCATGATGGAATTGCAAACGGAATAGTGCGTTTTATCGTTGAGTAATAACTTCATTACATGCGGCAACGCGTACTGGTTCTTATCGCCGGGTTTATGTTTGACAAGCAGGGGAAAGTATCGAGGGTTCGTGCCCCACAACGCCAATAATTTCAACAAAGCCGTCGGGCTGTGAATGCCTTCGATCGTCAACTTATCCAAGTACGGCCAAATGAAAACGTAAAACACGGCGTTAATTTCTGAGCGATTCCACGGGTATTTTTCAAACTGTGCGAAAAATTTCTCAATCAATTTAATCGAAGAGGCGCGGAGATTTCTCAAGGTCGATAAATAACCAGAATGCAAACTGTCGTGTCGGTCAAATGCCCCTTTTATCGTAGCACCGATGACTAACAACACTTTAAATAAAAAGCTCAACGAATCGTTCCCCATCAAACCCCCGAATTGCTCCAAAACCACGCCGATGAGATTCAACGAGCTTTGTAGCTTTTTCAACGACGTGAATTTCTCCAAATCGATTTTATCGCAAACGTCCTTGGATACAACTTCCGGATCGATGTCAACGAACGAACCGTATGATCTAAACGCCATCCGGATGAAGCTCATCATTTCGTTTTCGCGACACCCGCCCAGGAATCGAAAGATCAACATTCGTCTCAACTGGCCTGATGATTTGCCTCCGGTTCTCAGCCCGACTTTCGCTATCATCTTGCTAAAAACTATTTTCATCACGATGGGGATTAAATGCTCGCGGTGTTCGTCCAAGATCGCCGGGCTGTCTTTGTCGATGCGGAACGAGGTCAGTTCTTTTTTGAAGTTTTTATCGTCGATTAGGTTGTACAGGTTGTCGCGGTATGGCGTCAGGTATTTGAATTTGTAAGTCATGATGCAATCCATTGCTAGCTTTTGCACGTTTTCGTTCTTGTGCGAAAGCAGCTCGAAGTATAGTTTGTAGAGTTCCGGTTCTCTGTACATCGATTTCGGGCTTCGTATCTTCGCAAATACCATTAGGTGGTGAATTAAAACACTAGAAATTAGGCAATTTAACGAAATATTGATGAATTACTATATAAAATTTTTACTGTTCCTTTTAGTTTAGTTTCTCTCCAAATTATAGATTCGTTATTTTCAATTAAATATTTTCAGCGCATGTAAATTTTTAAAAGAATTTTGGCAAAAATTAGCCAATTTTAAGGATTTGTTTGACTTTTACTTCAAATCACAAAATTTACAAATTTTAGAAAAGAAAATCCTAAAATTTTTTTCATAAAATTACTATATTTTATGAATACGAAACATTTCTGACAAAAATTAGCATTGCAATTAGGGCAAAAAAATATTTTAATTATAACTGTAAATATGTAATTCAAGCATACTTTTAAAGTAAGTGTCCAAGCCACCTTGCCCCAGTGAAGAGTGAGGCTGCTCTTCACAGTAGTGTTCTCGACAGAACAAATCGTCACCAAGCTACCCCCGAGTAGTTCTAGTACACAGCAATAATCAAAGAGCTCCAGCACCAAATATATATAAAATATTTAGTTTACCTTAAATTCTTTTTCCCTCCATTTCCACGAACACCCTTAGTCGACAAATTCACCTCCTCATCTTCCCCTACCTCAACGTCCATTTTCTCCTCGTTTTCTTTAATATTCCACGTAGCCGCACCGTCGGGATTCACCTTCGTGTATTCATTCCTGCAAATCCACGAATTAAAAATCTTCAACACGATTTACACCCCCGACTTACTCAACAAAATTCAAAAACAGCTCAGACGTATCGCGAGTTTTCGCTTCGCAGATCTCAGGAAAGTGACTCATCGCCTTCCACAACAAAACGCGCCTGTTGACGAAGTCCGGCCTATTTTCAACCCGAAAACTTTTCCTAAACAAGTCGTCCAGGTAATCAAATTTTAAAGCAGTCACTTGGGGTTCGTCGCAAACGTCGTGCGTTTTTAACTCGTTCAAGAAAACGTCCCAGAAGACGTTCAGATCCAGTCCGGCGGCGTGGGTGACTATTATGTTAATGGTGGGGTCCCACAGTAACTTGAAGTTCATGTAGAGAACGCCGCATAAATAGCGCAAGGGCACGGTTTGGAACTCGGTGTTGGTTAACGTCGAAATTTGCGGTTTGTCGAAGTTTAATTTTTCTAAATGAAGGAGTTGTTCCCTGTAGGTTTGAACCTGCGGTTCTATGGATTCGATTTGGTAGCATATAGAGAAGATGTGGGGATCGTCAGGGACGTCGTTCGGATTAATCGTTCGCTCGAATAACGAATAAATGTGGCATGTTAATAAACGTACCTAGAAATTAGAAATTAAATTTTTCATCGACACGTAATAATTTGCGTTTACCTCATGGTAAGGCGAGGTGAAGTTATTCACGAGGATTTCATGCAATTTTAACAGTCGTTCTTTCGTAATAAATTCAGACTCTCGCAAGACGTACAAATACAAGTCTAATATTTTTAAACTAGCGACGCAAGGTGATCGAAGACACACATCCACAATCATTTCTAATTTTAACAACTCATCCTTGCTAAGTAAGTGAACTGAACATTCGAGGGTGTTGTATAAAACAAACAATAATTTGTCTAAATCATCGCTCCCCGCCGAAATCTTTTCACAAAGCATTTTCACGTCTTTGCTTAAAGCATCGCCCATTGTTTTTAAATCCCGCAATCGTAAATGCGGCAAACAAAGCAGTGACGATAAATACAGATCTAAATCGACGAGGATTTCATCAATGTTTGATTTATCAACATTTGCGAATAACAGTTGTTCAACTTTTAAATTATCGGCGTCGTTTTTAAAATCGATTGGGTATTTACGCCACGATTCGAAATCGATTCCTGATCGACAAAAAGCGACTTTATTTAAAACTAACTTTGTCAAAACTTGCAATGAATCTTCGTCGTAATCATTGACGAAATCTCGCAGAAACGACGGCAAAATCAACGGCTCGAACGAGGCGCACTCGAACGTGTTCTCGACGAAATACAATAAGATTTGTTTCGACGACAAGCTCGTGATTTTCCTCGCCAAAGCGCCCGCTTGTTCCTGTTGCAATTTCACGCACTTCGACGACAGCAACAAAATCACGATTTTCGTCAACGACATCAAGACAGGTTCAGGTACATTTATGGGAGTCTTTAAAACATGTTGGATTAACAACGTGGCATCGGACACAAAAACTCCATTTTTGTACTCGATTCCTTGCCCAATGTATCCTAAGATTAAATCGATTCCTTGCGACGTCTTCTCCGTTTGGGTACTTTCCCAACTCGTCGATAATTTACCAAGTTGTTCGAGTAGGGTCTTCCAAAATAACTCGTTTCGATCGCGGCGAACGTTGGCAAATATGTTGATCGTGACCTGATCGATTATTTGCGATAATTCCGGGTACGAATCGTCGTGCAACGATTCGACGTAAAACGGAAAAATCGTTTCGGCGCAGCTGTGGAAATTACCGTTGACGCCTTTGATCACTTCGAAGAGGAGCTTCCCGCAACCGGTGATGCCCTTAAATCAAAAAATTGATTCGGCGACACCGACTTTACGTCGAAACGACTTACATCTCGTTTGCGTTTGATTGCTTTTAGAATCAATGACAAAAACGAGCGCTTGTCTTTGACTTTGCGCGCGACAAAGGCGAAGCTCTCGGCCGCGAAGTTGTTGATGTATTCCAGCTTGTCCTCCGACAGGAGCGGTAGGAGCATGTCGAAGACGTTGTGCACGTCTTTGATTAGGATCCTCCATAGGAATTTGAATAAATACGCGAGGCACGTCAGTGTCCATTCCAATTGTTCGGTGTCTTTCGTGTTCAATAAGTCGATTAATTGGGCGAAGAATCGGGGGTAGTCCTCGTAGAAATCGGCTCGCAGATCTTGGGCTAACGCTACGACTATTCTGAACAAAAAATTTATTCAATTATGATTCTGACTTCAATCGAAACGATGGAATGATTTTAACAAAGTTAAGAGTATTATGAAAGGCTCACCAGCCTGGCGGTGAGATTTCTAGATTAGATTAGACCTAAACATTAACAGCACGACTTTGTTCCTCAAACCAGTAAATAAAAAGGAAATTATAATAATAGCAAAAGCAATAAATTAAATTTTTGAAACAGAGATAGTCCATTCCACAACCTTTCAGTGGTAACATCATTGTTAATAATCCATCTAACTTACTCTAATAACGGCTGTAAACACAGCACATTCTTGTAATTCAAGTGCTTAATCGTCGTCTCTATTACATCTCGTTTATTATGGATCAATTGAGGCAACGTTATGTTATTATTAGCCCTGACTTCTTTGGTAAAAGCTCCGTAACTCTCGGTCAAATTCAACACGTTCCATTTCTGAATCGCCTGGTAAAAGTAACACTGGTTCTCCTCAGTCGGGGCTTCGTATTCATGACCGACGCGGTGAAAAACGTTCACGTCGATTTCGGAAATTCGCTCCGAAAACGGCTGGAACTGAAAACCATATTAGTATAATTTGCAACCTACATCGATTTTAAATTACTTTGAACGTGTTCGTTTCCTTGTGGCGTGCCGATTTGTTCTTCATCTCGCACGATTGATTAACTACACAGTTTCGTTATTAATGTTTATTATAATAAATAATATATGTAAATAAATAACACGTGCGTGACATTTCAAATGCAACATAACCTTAATTAGGTCATTGTTGCCAACTGTCAGGTTTGAAATTTTGGGATAGGAGGCGCCGTCTGCTGGCCGCTGGATTAGATAATTGTGGCGCGATTGCCGGGATTTAAAATTTAAAAACAAGATGGATTCGTGGTGCTTGTATTGCTTCGTGGAATCGCCGAATTTGGGGGATTGTGTCCTGGAATTGCAAGAAAATCTACGTGAATCGAAGGTAAGTGTATCGGATTTGGTTACTTATAAATACATGTACTTAATACGATGGTATTCTAGGTAATTAAGGTAAAATAATATGTGACACGTTTCAGACGTCATTATTGATAGTTTTTTAAATTTCGTTTATATTGATTAAATAGCGTCAAATGTGGTTGATTAATCTTACTGATATGTAAAATATACCATGCAGAATACACTATAATGGTCCCAGGAAACAAATCGTTGCGTAATCATTTGATTGACCCATACTTAGAATGTTGATATTTGTGTTACGTTTATGGCGCTTTTACAATGGTTTATGTCGGTCAAACGTGCCTATTTACTAGGCAACCCAAGTCGTTCGTCGACTATAAAAAAAACATAGTTATTTTTAACAATTTGTTTGATCTTGTCAAGCGACATAAACATCACCGTTCTACATAAACGATCTGCAAGGTTAAAATAAAAATTAACATCTGATTACGACGGATTCGATGGCATTGTTGAGCTGTGGAAAAATTATTATGGAAATTTTTTTATGGCAAAAAGTAGTACAAAACATCCTACTGGAATTGCAAGGAAGAGAAATACATAAAATACCAAAAAATTTAAACAAACAGAGCCAAGGAGACTTGTCACAAGGATGTAACTGAAATATTAGAAATTCAGAAATCGTTACAAGAAAATACGGACGTGAATCGTGAAACACGAATAAAATAAAACGGCGACGAAATGGAAAATATAAATAAAAGTGCAAATACAAAAATTAAGACAATTGCAATTAATTAACAAAAGTACAATTAACTAAAACTTGTTCACTGTTTTGGTAAAAAAATGTGTTGCTCCTTTTTGAAATAGTTGGAAATTTAAAGATGCCTAAGTATGAAACTAATGGAAGAAAAATAAAAAATCCCAAAGCCAAATAAAATCCAATTTTAAACGAAGGTTTAATTTTATTCCTTTTGATGTTTAGCAAAGACAAATACCTTGAACAGAGGAAAACAGTAAAATACCACGAGGAAAGGAGAGAACAAGATGATACGCCAGAAAAGTTGCAAAAATGTTGAAAGATGATATAGATCCAGTACTAAAACAAGGTCTTTCGACGGCCTACGACACACCAAATAGAAATAACTTAGTTGAATCAACGAGAGAGCATTACGTGCAACGAAGGTCAAGAAAAACGTGGATAGAATTCGAGCAGGATGGCTCAGGCGACCCAGTACCGACCACACTATTAAATGTGGTCCTGGAAAAGCAATACCAAGTTAGAGCCACCAATGCCTTGCATATGGCGATGTCATGCTGTTGATACCATGTACCATAAAAGGAGCGAGAAGAAAAAATCTAAACACCTATTATTATATTATATTATCTTATTTTTGATATCATTTTTATGTAATTTTAAATAAATGACATTCGAAAAAATTGAAGCAACAAAAATTCCAATAAAAAATGTGAATTTCTTACTTATTATTTATTTAATTCTTATTTTGCATTTAGTTTATATTTTGGCTTAATTTTAATTGCAATAGTTTTGTATTGTAATAAAATTCAAGAAACTTAAAGCAATACAAATATAAAGAACTACTTGAACGTTATTATTAATTTTCTGCAACCCTTTTTTCATATTGAATGTATACCGACGTAAGTGCTTTATTGTTTTTTTTTGGCTAAAATATTGTCTATAGTAGCTCTATCATAACAATTATTGGGGGCTATGTCATAAATGTAGTTAAGTTTTATATCAAAGTCAATGGTGGACAAGGGGGTGTTAATTAGTCTATTGACCGTTGAGTGAAAAACTGGTAAATTGTGAATGATTTAGCGTGTATTACAGTGCCGGTATGTGTAGATTTGTGAAAAATACTAAACGCAGGGTACCTTTGCTATGTTTAATTTTGAGGTCTAAGAAATTTATTGCGTGGGTGGAATTAAATTGATTATGAAATGATTGCAACTGTCTATCAGTCCCTTCAAAACAAACAATTATGTCATCTGTATGTATCTGAAAGCCCAAAGTCAATTGTTACGAAAGATTTAACAACCTTATCGAAATTCACTTTAGTCATAACGAATTAGGGTTACTGGCAGAAAATCTTGGCGTTGAGGCAGGCCTTAACTAACTGTTTCTTTAGAAAATACAATTGTGAATACAAAAATAAGTAGGGCTAATAATAACAACTTTTAATTTTAACTTTTTACTAACTGTGAAATCTATTAAACAAAAATCTGAAGAAAATAATGTGGTTTATAGCAATTAAAACAATTGATTGCGATAATAAAATCGAGGATTTCTTAAATAAAAACTCATTTAGAAAATGAAACTTAACAAATATCCCACCGCGACCTTCCACTGTTTAACGAAAAAATTTAAAAACAAATAATTCCCATATATCCTCAAGCTCCGCCTACTGATACTGAACAACTACATTTATAACATTAACCATTATTGGAGGCTATAGATAATATTTTAGCCAAAAATCCAATAAAACACTTATGCTAATATACCCCAGAGTCAAAGACAACACATTTATATACATTCAATAAAAATGAAAAAAAAAAAACGCCCCAGAAAATTAATAATAAAATTCAAATAGCATTCAAAACGATTTTTTTAACTAGGGCAACATAATAAAAATAATAAAGATAAAATGTAGAAAAAGTCAAACTCAAGGGTATATATGTTAACTTGTACTGATTGTCCTGGAGTATAAGTCAGACAAACAGGAAGATCGTTTCATGACCGAATGAAAGAATACCATCGGAGCTTTTGTCTAAGAAATAATAATTCGACTTATGCTAACCATTTATCAGAAAACACACTTTTAACCCTAATTTTAAAATACATGTTCAGACGAAAAGTAGGAAACTTAATTTGCTAGAATGTTTAGAAATCAATAAATATAATGAGCTAGGAATTTTGCTAAATGATTTGTGTTACTCTTGAATATTTAGTGCTTTCTTCTTGTATGATTCATCTACCTCATCTACCTGATGTGGCGAAACAATTGTAGTAGAAATACAACAAATATAGTGTAACCGAGCAATTTTTGTTTTAACTTACGAGCAAAATACGTTGCTCTGGTTCTCTCAGAATCTATGATTTTACATATACGTATAATTGTACATACGCAATTGATAATTTTGAGCATAACTAGAAACTTTTCTGCAGTGCACTTGCGATTCTTAGGCCTCCTGCTTGAAGTGAATCTAATGATGGCAATTCTGTCACTATTTAATACCAGCTGGTTGTTGTTGAACCATTTAGTGCATGTAAAATATCTAGTTCTTTATTTCATACAATCAAAGTGTGTCACCTGCAAACATGATTGAATCACAGCTTAAGTATTTGGGCAGATCGTTCACAAACAAAATAAAAATTAGAGGTCCCTGGATTGATCCTTAGGGTACCCCACTCACTCACTCACTCTTTTATTCACACAGTTTCATTGGGCAATCCCTTCGATTTTCTAATATAGCTTTGATGATATCAAGTTAGGTCTAAAGCCAAATTGTTTCCTGCTTAAATAGTTGAAAGTTTAATGAAGCAGATAATTCGTTTGAATGTTATATGCTCGGGTATTTTTGAGAACGCTGGTAGGAAGGACAGTGGGCTGTAATTATTAGCATTATCAACATTTCCATTTTTAGAAATTGGTAATATTTTTCTTATTTTTAATTATAATAGGTAAGCCATTCACAACGAATGTTAGTGGCTCTATAATGCAGTTCTTTATCCTCTTCAGTGATTCGATCGATATCGAATATTTTTAATTTTGTTCAAAATAATCGATATTTCTATACTAGTCGTATACTTGTCTACGATAGTACTAAAAAATTGTACATTAAGCGATAAGTTATGATTAGGTATGCTTACACTCTTTTTTTACAGAATCGTTATTAGTTATTTTCCACATATGCTTCTGCTTATTGTCGTTATATCAAATAGAATTTCTAAGATGTTCTTTGTACATATTTTCAGAAAAGCCAACCAATTTCTTTTATATTTTTGTACAAATTATAGATTTCAGGATCACTTCTTTATTTATGGACCCCTACCATCAACCCCACCGTTTCTTTATATCGGTGCAATTCTAAGCTAAATTTATTTTTATATTTTGTTAAAGTAAAGTCGCCATGAATAAATTATAAAATGTATGTTTCGAATTAGCAATTAGGGAAAACAGTTACCCATTCTTCACTTTGTTTTATAATTTGCTTTGAAATCAGCTTTTGGTGATCGACATGTTACGACTATAACTATATCAACCTTGTCACCATAAGCTGCTGACAGTTCACAAACGTTATCAGTTGATTAAATTCGTTAGATTTCAGATTAATTTTATGTATGGCAAAATGTTAGAAGTTAATTACTTTAAATTGGTTTCATTTAAGTTGCATAATTCGTTGGTATGAAGAGTGCAAACAGGGACTTTTTTCATGACGTTCTCCACAAATATGACAAGTGCATGACATTTATTTACAGATTTCAGCTATACGTTCATAGTTGTGACATTTGGAGCATCTAATAATGGCTGAAAATTTGTAGGTCATCATCTTCGACACTAATGTTTATAATTTTTAGTTGTGGTTTTCTTGCTTTGGGATTTTTGTACAATTACTTCTTAATCTCTTCTGTATCATCTGCTTAATTTCTAAATTATTCCCCGATTCATTTCTATGACATGTAAGCACCATGTTTAGTTTTTTAAAGATTTTTGGTAGTTTATGCCTAATTTAAGCTCAGTTGGTTTTATATTTGTTCTTAGATCATTTGTTTTTTCAGGTTTTATTACAATTACGTATTTTCCTCTTCATTTGGTAATTTGACAAAATTACGTACGTCAGCACTTAGTAAGCAACTCAACTGTTAACGTTCACTGATTTTTTTAAACAGATCTGCAGATGTGGTCAAATTAATTAAAAAAAAACTATTACTTATCCTTCATATTTATTTTAAAAGCATGTTACAATAAGTTGTTTCAATGTCCACGTTTTACAATAATTCTTTTAATAATGTCCTGAGTATGCGTTTTGGTTCTCGTACACGTTGTATCCTTTGTTGGCTGGTTCGTACCTAATCCTCGGCCTGTAGCCATTGGCGTCGGCAGTATATTCGACTATTTGGCGCCTACCGTCGGGAAGTAATACGTAATATCTGCCTTCGGTTACATCTCCGCGCCTGATCTCTTCGTGTCCGTTTTGGACGCCGTAATCGGGGGCCTCCACGTCGTATTTGTTGTGGTAATTGGCAGGTTCCTAAAAATTCGAAATTTAAATATATATAACAATTTGTGTTTAAATAATTAAATTTAATATAAAACATGATTGCTTTCATTCTTTGTTATCAGTGCTGCTTTGAATTTGTATAAATTTTAAGAAAACAATTTAACGCAACTTTACTTCAAAGTTGCCCTTAGTTAGTAGTTCTAAGATCGAGGGTTCAAATCTCGCTCATGGTCATTGGGGGTTTTATTTCACAAATTATGTTCACTGTTGTGATTATGACTTTGACTTGAATCAACCGGTTACTTGAATATGGTTGTGTACGTAAAATTTCTTCGCGATGAAAGCTGTGGTAGTTTTAAGTGCAATTCTCGATTATGAAAGAATAATAAATCGCGACTGGTTTATAATGAAATGTTACTTACTTGATATCGGTTGCTGGCTCCAAATCCATCGACGTAATTTGCACCAAATTGATAGTCGACTCCAGCAGTTTGGTCAAATCCGTTAATGTTGTTTGCCAAGTAAGGTTCGTAACTTGTCGCTGATGATCCATATCCAACGTCCGTTAATTGTGATGCTTGCTGAACGAATTGATTCACCGCTGGATGTGCATTGTTGAAGACGGTGGGTTTCGATGATGATACAGTGACAATTGCGAGAATTATGAAAACCTATAAAAAATTATTTTTATTTTTTTTAACGAATTAGTACACCCTACAGACGTACCTTCATGATTTTTTGTTATTGTTTCTATCGACAGGTATGAGACCAACTGTATGCTGACCAACACAATCGGTCCCTTATATATCCCAAACGAAAAATTGCTCGGGTGACGCGTTTCCGTTTACTGGGCGCAAAGACCTTGTTCCTAAATACCGGCGTTTTAAAATATCTGCATAATTTTTTCACTTGCCCAACAGATAAATCATTCACCTAGCCATTTGGCCGGTTGTGAACGAGCGCAATGGGGAACAAGCGGCCGATTGTGTTAGGTTACGAAATAATTGTAAAAAGTGAAATTGATTTGTTTTTGCCGAAAAATTGTTTTATTGAAATGGTCGTTGTTTGGGGCTTAATTGACGCTAATTGGCGCTGTTAGATTTTACGTGAATTGCGATTATTTAAATGGGGGAAAATAACATCGACGATGACGAGTAGCTTCTTTAATGAGGCTCGTCATGTATCAAATTGTCTTTGTAGATAAAATGATGGGGGGATGGGTGCGGGTAGAAATGGAAGTCGATGTAAATTTTCGAACATGTCTATACCATGAGGGTTTTAAAAATTGAGGATAATGAAATATCAAACAAGCAGATAAATGACGAGAATAAATTTTACGAAATTTAAACAAGTTAGTACAGAGGAAAGGTTTATTTATCTTTGTTTCAAGATTTTGTAAAAAATAACGGAAATAACTTAATTGTCCATAATTATGCGTAAGTTAAAAAGTGTTGGACAAAAATGCCTGAAAGTAAAAAAATAATAGCGCCCGTTGGGCCATTTGGTCAGAACGAGCAATAATCACGAGCCTTCGTTATTGAAATCTAATCAATGAATTTTTTTTGTTGTATTTGAGATAATGTTTAAATATTTTTTTTTTATATTTTAGACAGTTAGTCAAAGGATTTTTTTGGCCATTTTATACCATTTTGACGTTGCCGTTTGTCAGCTAACACCTTTAAGTATTTAACAAGTATTTATAAAACTACTTGCTTTTTGACAAGAGACGTGAACAACACGTCGAGTGATAAAAGGTATTTTGATTCATGTATTGTGACTGAAAGTTTAAATATAATCAATAATTCACAGTGGTATAAGTTTCCTGTTTAGTGTTAGGGTTGAGTTTGGTTGTGTTGGGTTGGGTTGGGGTGGGTTTGGTTGGGTTGGGGTGGGTTTGGTTCATAGAAACTGTAGGTAACAGTTTCTTTCAACCTAACCCAACCCAACTTAATCAAACCCAACCCAACCCAACCCAACCCAACCCAACCCAAAAATCCAGTCGCCAGATTGACGACGAAATATTTATTCATCATCTACGAATCATGAATCGGTATGACATAAATAGTTATTCATAATTTTTTACAAACGTATATTTTAGAGATTTTTAAGAATGTCGGTGATTTTTTTGTGTGTGTAATTTTTTGTCTTTTGACGTTTTGCGATGTTTGCATTTTTGAGTCTTTTGGCGATTTTGCACCCCATACATTTTCAACTTCATCAAATAATATACAATGGCAATTAATTAATCAGTACACTATCTACTCGTACACACTTTCAATATTAAGTAGTAAATGAGAAAAACGACAGGTAATCAGAACTTATTTATTACGTATTTATTAAAAAAACCTCAAATATGCATTTATATATTATTTATATATAAATATATGGACTCATTAGTCTCCAACACTTAGTTTAGTCGTCTGGGGATAGATCTAAAAAAATTGCGAATTTTGTTCTTGGCTTAAATCTTCCCAAGTATTTTGAATAGCTTCTCATACTTCTTCTACATTTCTAGGTCAAAAATGTCTTTTGTAATTTTTTTAATATTCGGAAATGTATACGTTCTCAATAGGGGTTAAACCTAGGCTATTGGAGGGACTTCAATAATATTGACCATAATATTATTATGGTCCTCAAACCTTAATGCTTAATGTAATTCTCCAATTAGAATCGAAATTTATTATTTAGATACATTTGTTTATATTTCTTTACCAAAATGTTTTAGTAAATTGCTGCTTTTAAATGATCGTTGATAAGCCACGCTATTCCTAAATAAAAAAATTGACCTATAAATATAAATCGATGAATATAATTTAAACAAAATAGTATTGGCGACTGCTTATTTTCTGCAGTAAGCAAATTTAGCACTTGAAATTATTTAACTCGTCAACTGTTGACAACGATCCTGGGAAATTTGTTACAAATACAACGTCTGTAGCTGTAGCAGGAAGGATCTCCTGCAAATGATTTCAAAGAGCATCATCCTCTTCATAATTTCAAATCTAAGGACCTCCCAAACACGGTCTTCTGGTTATAGTTCCTTAATATTCCCACCTTTTCTTTGCCATTTTAAGCAATAGTGGTTTGCAACTCACCTAATGTCTACTATTATCCTCTTCTAATTTTGAAGTTTCTGACACTGACAACTTTTTATGTAAGATTTTTTTTCGGTTCTCTTCCAATCAAGTCCGTTAATATTAAATGCATTTCATGGAATAATAAAACTTGCAATTATAGTAACTTTACTTGGAAAAAATAATAACATACATTTGTTATTGAGCAAATAAATGTAGAACAGTATAAAAATAATTGTCATTTTGTTTTGAAATTTGTTCAGCAATTATTAAGAATTACTAATAAATACTAATTATTACAAAATTTTAATAAAATCCATTAAAAATGTCATTTGATGCAAAATATTTAAAGAGAAAAATTAAATATTGTCAAAAATTGTAGAAGCTGTTAAGATTGTAAAAAAATAAAAAAATAATAGAAAACATGTTTCAAAAACAATTCTAAATCATTTTTAAAAGATCGAAGGATGGATAATATTAAAAATTTTCAAATTTCAAAAACTCCAAAAATGACGAAGAAGAGATGGAACCCATCGTTGTGGGTTCGTTTGTGAAAATGATAATTTTGAAGCTGATTTTCATTGATTTTTTTGTGATTTTTGTTGATTGTTTATAAATCGAGTAACGTTTACTTAATAGTCCTTAATAATAATTCTATTTGCATAAATAAGTTGGATGTCTCGTCGTAGGTTCTCATTATTTTTTTTTTTATTATAATAAACAATAAATTTAAAACCGACGTGTTTATTAACTTTGCAAGTATTTCTACTAAAATAATAATAATAATTCCCAATTTTTATAACTCACATGTTTACGAATAAAAATGTTTTCGTCGCAAAGATGTACATCGCGAACCGTGCAATTAAAGCGATCCGTTTGCCTGGTCCTACGCAACAAAAAACTCTTATCAGTTTAAAAGAAATGGTCAAGTAAGCTAACGCTGGGCGATAATGCAAATTATGACTCACTTACCGGCCGGCTCTGTTAAGTGTCGCGCGTCGTGTTGCGATAAATTTTCAATAAAACGCCAATAAAACAAATTTTGTGTGAAACGAATTATTGGTGCAGTGGACTTGTAAGTGCGGGTGGCGTTAGATATTAGACGTTGTACATTCGCGATTCGGAAAAACTTTAGTTCTAGACAATTAACATTTTATTGAAAATAAATTCGTATAAGGCGCCGCAGATGAGTCCAGTTCAGGGTGCTGTGTACAGCAAAAACGCATTGACTATGATGTAACGGTGAGTGCTTTTATTTGTATTAAACAATTGATTTAAGGGGGGGGGGGGGGGGGGGGGGATTTCGCGATCACAGTTTTTGTTTCATCTGAAACAAGATATTAAATATTACATGAAACTGGGCACTTGTGCCATAAGATTCTATTGTGTAAATTTAAATCTCGATAATTTTTTTCTATTTGTAGGAATTTTAAATTAGAAGTGGAAATAATTATTTTCATTTGAATGAAAAATATGACCATATTGAACAAAAATGTTCCGTTTTGTGACGATATTAATTATTTACGAACGTCTGAAAAAATTGCGAATTTCAATTGTAATAAAAGGGTCACGAACGAGTTTTAATTTTATTTAATTTTCGTCATGAATTGTGATATTCGAATGAGAGAAAATTTCGGTTATTGTGGGGTCGTTTTTAATTAGAAATTATTGAAATAAAATTTTAATTGTGTTAGCAAAAATAATTATAAAAAATTCTATTGAATTTATTTGCTGACGTGCAATTAATTTCATTTAGATTTCACGATATGCTTGGAGATCAAAGCCAAGTATGTCGACAATACCACACCAACACTGTTAGGTTTTAATTAAAAAAAAAAATCGATTTTGATTGATTGATTTAAATATTTTTTTCAAATATTCTTAGTTCATTTCTCTTCGCTGTTACCGTTAAATATTTTTCCGAAATGTCAGCGATTTTCACTAAAATAATTAGTATACACTTATCATCAGTATAATAGTTTAATAAATTTTTGCAATATATTTATGCAGTTTAAAAAAAATCGACGTTTCTTACATAATTTTAATTGTCTAATTTTCGTTCGACGTTATTCGTAAATTTTGCTATTTTTTTGCAATGTCATTTCTTTGCTAATGTTTTTAACATTTTTTTTACATTTGCGTATTTTTGACAATTTTTGAATTTTTTGAAGCATAATTTTATATTTTTAAGTATTTTGTTATTGTCAATTTTTCACATTTTCAATGAAAAAAAAATTTCAATAACTTAAATTTTATCAATTTTGGATTTTTACTTACTTATACTTTATGTATAAGTAAGTATAGGAATCATGAAAAATTTCGACCTCGAGATTTCAACGGATATACGCGTTTTGAGGTCCCCTGAATCGTTTCTGACTATTTTGGGAATGACGTCTGTGTGTCTCTCTGTGTGTGTGTGTGTGTGTGTGTGTGTGTGTCTGTGTGTGTCTGTGCGCGCTCTAGCGTCCAAACGATTATAGCTAGAGCTCTGAAACTTTAAACTTAACATTTGCATGTAGCAAGGAGGAAAACGTCGTATTTTGAACGCAATCTCTCAACCGGAAGTGATGGTTTACTCTTATCACCTTTTTCCATATCTCGAAAACGGTACACGTTACGGAAAAAAATATTCTTACATAAATTATAGATATTGATATATTAAACAACTTTTATTTGAAAAGTTTTTTCGAAAAACGTAGTATAACTAAGTATAAGTAAGTTTCGTGCGGACCACCGCGGATTTTTTTAATACCACTTGATATATATTTTTGAATTTTCTCATCTCTTCGCATTTAATAGAAAATGAAATTTAGATATTTTTGCATTTTTTTGAACAATATTTTACGCTTTTGACAATTTTGATGATTGATGGTTTGAACTATGGTGTCATTTTCTAATTTTTGGAATTTTGAGTTTCATATTATTCAAAGTTTGTGTTCGTTTGCAATCAGATATTTTCGTCAATTTTGTCATTGAAATGTGAGTGTTGGCATTACTGGCACTTTACATATTTTGCCAATTTCTGATTTTCCAAATATTTGCCACTTTTCATAAATTAGCCCTAAACATTTCTTTGCATTTTAGATAGTTTTTGTATTTTTTTTAATGCCATCGTTGCTACAATTTCAAGATTATCCTGAAGTTTTTAACAAATGTGTAAGTCGAACCGGATGGGATGGAGGGTGAGGTTGCTGATCATCTTAGAATCGATTGGTTCATTAGACCAATGGTTGGGTTGGATTGGGATGAGTTGGGTTGGGTTTGGTTGCAATTATGATTTTTTTAATTTTATTTATATTACGTATGACACCTCACCACAACAACCCTAATGATAGAAATTCCAATAGTCGTCATAAAGGATGAAGGAAATATATGAAAAGTTAATCAAGTTCAAGTACGAATCGTAGCGAGTAATACCATGGATTAAATTCCAATGACGTAGCTGCGATTTGAACCCGATACATTATAATTCCTAGCCTGACGATCTAGACCTAGTGGGGTTATCTAAATAAGTGTAGAAACGACACGTCCAATTTCCAATGCCCATATTATTTAAAATTTTCCACATTTTCAAAAATAAAACGTCGAAATATATGCGATTTCTTTATTTAGAAAAAATAATTTATGTACACTATCATTTACATGGCATTAACGTACTGACCGACATCGCAAACCGCTTACAAAATTAAACGATCGGCGATAAGACAAAACAACTGCTTCGAACCCAATCACTGGTAGCCCTGGCCGTCTTGTGAATATCCATTGGAGTATCCACCTCGCGCCTTGTAACCTCCATAACGGCTTCCAACCTCCTCGTAGCTAATTTTCGGCTTGAAGCCGTCTTGATCGGCGGTGTACTCGACGGTCTGACGCCTACCGTCTGGAAGAACGACGGAATATTTCCCACGGGTCGCTTCCTCGTGCCTCTCCTCTGCGTGATTGTAGTCGTTCCCTTGTTCGGCGTCTTGTACGTCGTATTGGAAGTTGTAGTTGGCGGGTTCCTGAAACACATTTATGGTATAGTTATTTTCGGCCTTGTTGCGATCGAAACTTACCGATTGGTCATCGCTGGCGTATTTCGAGAATCTCGGTGCACCATATTGGGGAGCAGGAGCGTTGTATTGCATCTGAGGTATTGAGTCAAAGGAATTGGGTGCGCCGTATTGGGGAGATGGCGCTGCGTATTGGTTAGACGAAGAAGGAGCTCCGTATTGTGCAGCCGGGGCGATGTATTGCGAATCTGCTCCAAACGGTGCACCGTATTGGGAAGAAGGAGCCTCATAGCTTCTTCGCTGAGACGGTGCCCCGTATTTATCGGACGGATTACGATACTGCGCAACCGGTGCTCCGTACTGGCTCGACGGCGATCCAAATCCACCGGGCAGGTACTTGGGCGCCGGCGGTTCCGCGCCGCTCATCGCAACCGCCACCAAAACGACGAAAAAACCCTGCGAAATAAAAATCAACAAACTTATTTTCGCACTCCGATCGAACCAACTCACCTTCATATTTAATTCGGATGTGAATCTCGAGAAGATCTGATTGATGAGCGCCGCGTGGGTCGCTTTTATACGAATCGAAAAGCGAGTAGTGGGCGTGCGCCTCGCGGTGCACTTTCATCGCAACCTTGCGACCGTTTCGAAGTTTGAAGAGCCGTCGGAGGACCCTCCCGGACGCGCTTAATTGGCCCGGTTTCGTCCGTTATTGATGGGCTCTAAATCGGTCAAGAGACCTTGCGCAACCCGACTGGAGGTATTCGCGCTTTTGACGAGAGTTCGAAAAGTACGTGTGTGTGTGTGAGTGTATGTAGAAATGTGTATCAATAGAATCCTATTGATATTTAGCCTTACCTAATTGTGGCCGTGATGCAATTGAGTTGAATCGGCGCGTAATTAATTTTTGAAAGTGATTCCGTGAATGGGAATTAATTTGTGAAAAAACTAATTTGTTATTACTTATGATTTATGGGTAATGTGGTTATCGATCGTCTTGTCGAAGATATCTGTGAAGATGTTTTGGGAATTTTTAACGCATTCTTTGTATCACATAGGAGGACGCGATCATTATTTACAATTATTTATCGATGTGTATATTATGTACATTGTACATATATACATTACATTGTACAAGATATAAAATACGACTTTTCAGTCAAAGCTTTTTCTCGAAGTGTTCGAAACTTTTGTAGAAATAAATATTCGATGTTAATCGTGCACAAAACTGCAATGAAGCGTTCTTATTAAATAAGTTTGATTTGTAAGAAGTTTGAACTCTGCTATAATCGTTTCGTTCTATCAAATAATCTCGTCAGGAAGAGACTATAGTCGACACTACCAACCCTAGTTGTTGTCGTATAGAGAATTAGTCAAAACGTCTCACAGTTCGCACAGCACATCCACCGACCAATTAACAAATTGCGAGCTTTTGTTGCGACCATTTATTACACTCTGTTGTCACCCAAATACAAAGGTTATGCATCACAATTTCGTACCACTTGATTTTCCTTCAATTTTTATTTTAACGTTTTTAATTTTTTTGTTTGAGTTTACCTCATTAATTGTTTGCTGTTTGTTTGAAAGCTTCTTCGCGGTTTTTCACAATTATTTCATTTGCGTTATTTTGTGGCTTAAATCATTTTGTTTTGTTCTTATTTTTTTTTCTTTATGACTCATATTGATTGACTTTACTGCGCGTTAAGTTTTTGTTAATTAATAACATTGTCATGAAACTGGGCACCCATGAGTTAAATATTTTTTTAATGACAGCAGTCAACCGAAATTTATGTAGAGCAGATTTTAAAGTGATCTTAAACTTGGCTCTTCTTGGATTTGTGAGTTGGTACTTGTCACGTTGATCGTTTGTTTAAAGTAGGTGACCCTGTGAATCAGATGTGAAATCGTTGGCACTCAGACACATTCAATGACATTAAATTTTGACGATTTTATTCTCCAGTTTTAATTTGTGCCCTTTTTCTTTATTTTTTACCATACGTTATTTTCGTCTTTGAATTTATTATTATTATTATTATTATATTTTTTTACTTTAGTATGTTTCTTCTCTTCTGTTACATGCTTAGGTTTTTCTTATCTTATTTTGCACTTTCATTTGTTGGGTTGGGTTGGGTTGGGTTGGGTTGAGTTGGTGATGGTGACTTTATTTTTAACATTGTCTTAAATGTTTTTCTTTCTATGACAGTATTTTTTTAATTTATTGTCATAACTTTTTTCATGATTGGTTTCCTTCACTATTTTATGTCTCATTTCGTCCCTTGTTTTAGCTTTTGAGTTTAATTCTACGCAACGTTTAAATTTTTGTTTATTTGGGAATTTGTTATTGTTATAAATTTGTGCCTTGCATTTCTATTTTACATTATTTTTTCTCCCGCCCTTTTCTGTTTCAATTGTCAAGTTGGAGTGCTTGTTCATCGATTTTTCATATTTATTTGTCTTTTCGTACATTTTCTTACTTTTGCTTTCCTTGGTGTTCCTTATCTACTCAGATTTATTTTGTTCACAATTTGCTCTTTCATTTGTTTGATTGGGTGGATATTATTGGCTATATTTTAGATGTAATTGCCCTATTTTTCTCGTATTATATTTCGGTCTTGTTTTGTTATATTTTTTTATAGTTCTGCATATTTATTTAACGTTCGTTTTGCTTTTCTTCATTCTTTATTTTGTATTTTTTTCATTTCTCATCATTTTTCTTCATGGTTTGAGTTCTTTGTGATTCTATTATCTGCTTCGTGCTTCCTTCTGTCGCTCTGATCTTATATTTGTTGGGTCGGGTTGGGTTCTGTTTTGATTTATGTACCATGTTTTCTTTTTTATTGTAGTATTTTTCTAGAATTCTATTCCGTTCGCATTTCTTTTATTTCTTGGGTTGGGTTGTTATTGTTCTTCATATTTTGAGTTCTTCGAGGTTCCATTGTCTGCTTAGAGCTTCCTTCTCACCCCCTTGCTCATATATTTGTCAGGTTGGGTTATCGTTTATGTGCAATTTATGTGCAATATTTATGAATAACCAAATTTGGAAAGTTACAATTTAATAAGAAAAGCATTGTGAAATAAAAGCAAAAATTAATGAAATGACATTAATAATAATAGGAAAAGACAACATAAAAATAACATCAACATTTTTTTCGAATTTTTGAAAATGCGGAAATAATTTAAGATGTGTCGGAAAAATGTAAAAATTTATCGAGATTTTAGAAATTCGAAAATACAGTCAAACCAAACCAACAGTCAAAGTTGTCAATAATTCAAACATTAAAAATTACATAAATTTCAAAAATGCAAATGTAAAAAATTACTGGTAACGTTGTTGCACTTTTGCAAATTATGACGTTTAGACGTTTCTGGAATTTTTTGTTTGCGCAGTTTTGAAAATTTGAAAATACAGATTTTTATTTTTTTACGCATTTTTGAAATGTCATCGCATTCAGTGACTTTGAAAATTGCTAAAATATTCTGAACTTGCATTTTGTAAAAATGGACAAGTTTATGCAAACTTTATATTTTGGGGAAAACAACGGCACCAAAAATGTAAAAATATTCAAAAATACAAAAATGAAACATATCGAAATTTTCATTTATTCGAAAAATATAAAAATGCCAAACTCGAAATAAACAAAAACATAAACTTGGTACATTAATTTTTTTTTTACTTTTACCATTATTTTCTGAAAACATTGTTTTATGCTATTTTTGAGTAAAGGTACTCCTTAATGTGGATGATGCAACAGGACGATCACAATGTCAGAACGTTTTTAAAAATACAAAGAAATTTAAATACAATATTTTCATCGACTAATAAAAAATAGGTCGTTTTCTAAATACAAACTGTCATAAGAACAACTAATAAATACTTGTACTTTTTTGAATTTTTGGAAATTTGAAGATAATCCAAAAAATGTCGCAAATTATTGAGATATTGAGACTTGAGAAATTTGAAAAATGTACTAAAATCAAAATTATTTTTAATTTTCTTTTTCATTGGAAAACAATTTCAGCGAATGTGTCACGTTGTGTCACGTTTTATCTTTTTTGACTCATCAGACCACCAGCGATACACCTTCTGATGGCGCATGTAGTCGTGCACACACGAGTTACGAAAAGTTTGTGTTTGTGTTCTAGACGTCAATACTAAAGAAAATTATTAGGAAACGAATAACAATTACCAATAGGACAATAGTAACTGTATTTATATTATTTAATGAAGACATTACCGACGTAGGAGATAGAAGTAAACCTCTGTAATTACATAGCAACCCAACCCAACCCAATCAGGCTACCGCCACTGTTTCTTGATTAGTTACCATAAATATAATTAATGAAAATATGAAACAATTCGTCTCTAATTTTTTATTATTGTTATTCGTATCCCATTAATTTTCCTCAGCTTCCGATTGAATTGTGTTCTTTTGGAATTTTCGAATTATTTCAAAATTCATTGCATTTCCAATCTAAAATTGAAATCTGTCATGAAATCTATTTAATCGGATAGTTTTTATTTATATTTATATTTATTTTAAAAGAAATATTTAGCTATTTCACTTTGCTTCATTTAACACAGCCTAAATTTAATTATCTCCTATTGTTGATATAAAAAGGCTTATCGTTACCCTACCCAAAAAAACGCCTTGTTACGCCCACGCAAGTAATCACTATTTGTTTACCATTTGATTGAGTTTAATATGAATTTTTCAACTTATGTGTACATTTTATTTTAAAATATTTGATCCCTCATTTTCAAAATGCAGTGAAGTCACCTTCGATTAATTCATCTGGTGTGTACAGCTCGTATTTATGTCATTTTATCTTGACCTGATGGACACAAAATGTAATATAGTGTATTGGTAAAATATTTAATAGAGCGAACGAGGAACGAAGGTAACCTGACCTGACTCTGGCGATGATTCGACGCAATGCTAAGTGGTCTGTAACTTTAGTCTTTGCTGCAAAGTATGCATACGTTTTAAATCCTTGCGTTGTTGCTGACATGTCAATGTGATATATGTGTCGCGTGCCGGTTAATACTTTTTTAATTATTTTCATATTCCGGCTAATAGATCGCACACGCGCGTTTTCGAATTAATAGATTTATCTTTTAATTCCTAATTTATGTTCTTTGGGATCAGTTAAGTAACCATTGAATAATCTAATTCTGGTTACCACTACCAAGAAAAATCATAGATTATAGATAACCGTTTTTTTATTTTTATAAAATAAGGAACAATGTTTTATTTATTACATTGGTGAATATGGCGTATGTGGAATTTATATTAAACGATCGTTGCACTCATCAATATTGGTATCCTTCGCTAGAGGTTCTTCCTTGCCCGTAACCACCAACACGAGTCGAATGTCCATTGTTGGTCTCTTCGTATGAAATTTTTGGCTTATATCCTTCATGATCGGCCGTGTATTCGACAGTCTGACGTCTGCCATCGGGAAGCTGGACGTAATACTTGCCCTGGGCTCCATCACCGTGACGTTCCTCTTGATGCCCGAAGTCGTTTTCGTCTTGCACGTCGTATTTAAAATCGTAGTTGGCTGGCTCCTGAAATTTTCAAAAATTACAAAATCGCCACATAAAACATTTCATTATTTACGCTAGGCCCGTCGTTTTCCATATTTCTCAGGTATCCACCACTGGGTGGCAAATAACTCTTGAGTTGTGGGGCAAACTTTGCGGCGACTGCGGCACCGTTGTCGAACAATGGTGTACCGTAAGTTTTGACTGGGGTCGATGGAACACCATATTGAGCATTTGGGGCGATGGCATTGCTGGTTGATGCAAAACTTGAAGAAAATTGATGATTGACTGGGGTGGATTGCTCTGGAATATCGTATTGACTTGGGGTGATTATTGCATCGTTACCAAACGATGGTGTACCACCAATTTCTGATTGGGTTTCGAACGCTTGGTTGTTGATGGGAGGCAAATAATTCCTAGTAGATGGTGCACCATATTTAGCGACGGGTACTGAACCACTTGGGGTACCACGAGAGAAACTCTGTTGGGTGTTAACCGGTGGTAAATAATTTCTAGTGGATGGTGCACCATATTTCGCTACGGGAACACCGTATTGGGAACTTGGTGTGCTTATAGCATCGTTGCCAAATTGGGCACCACGAATTTCTGATAAACTCTGATGGTTGGTAACCGGTGGTAAATAATTTCTGGTAGATGGTGCGCCATATTTCGAGACAGGTACTGGAATAGCGTATTGAGAACTTGGTGTGATTATATCGTCGTTGCCAAAGGATGAGGTACCACGAATTTCTGCCTGGTGGTTGTCAATGGGAGGCAAGTAGCTTCTAGTTGTTGGTGCACCATATTTCGTGTTAGGTCCTTGGAAATTGTTACCAAATGAAGGGTTACCATTAAAAGGTACCCCGTATTGCTGTTGCGGCGGAGCGTTTCTTCCTGGAAGGTATCTGTTACTCGGAACTGGTGGTTCACTTAAAGCGACTCCAACGCCGAGGAGCAAAAGTGCTGCGATCTGAAAGTAACCGTCAACGCCAGTCGTTCGAATGACCACGCACTTACCTTCATGTTTGTAGTTGGACTTGTTTCGTTAGCGAAATTGATCTGCATTAACGAAACGCGAAGATGCTCTTATATAGCGAGCGTGACCGCGGCGGGTCTAATTAGTTTTACTTTTGCGTACTTTCGCGCCGACCTTGCTTCAGTTACATCACGTATGCCGAATATTTGGGCACGCATCTTCGATTAATTAACTGGGGCGGGCGATGCCACCGAATATAATATTTGAGCGTATGTATGATATTTAAATGATTTATGCACGTTAACTGGTATTTGAATTGGTAATAAATCCAATAAAATTAATTAAAATTGCAAATATCGTTTTAGTGATTTCATGTAGGAAAGTTCATGGCAAAAGATTCATAAATGGATAAATACTTTTTTTTTAAATAAATTTGTGATTATTTTGGTAATTATGCCAAAATGTTAATTGTATATTTTAAAACGTTTTCTCTCATGCATTAATTGAATACTTTTTAATTGTGATTAAAAAATTGTCTGTAAAAACGATTCGAAACGTTTCTGTTTTTTTATTATCCGAATTTTGATTATTTATTTGTTTGTTACTCGTTTTCCGTTCAACTTAATTTCTGTTGTTTTTGTTTATATAATTCTCGTTGAATTTGGTTTGGTAACGTAGTCAAATTCAATGCAAACATTAGACTTTGTGCAACAGGAGTTCAAAAATAGTTTGGTCAGTAAATTGATTAGTCATATTGGGTTGATTGAAAAGTCGAGCTTGGGTTGGTCATCGTTGGTCATCGACAGTCAGTTTATTGTTTAAGAAATCTACGAACATGTTATGGTTTATCGAAACATGCTTCTTGGTTCATCATCGAAAAAAGTATAAGAATAAATTAATTTTTTATGGAAATGTTTTTCTATGTCTTGTCATACGAAATAATTAAAGTTGAAGTTCTAAGGGGAGCCCCATCCCTTAGATTTTTATTATTGATTTTTATTCTCTTTATGGACGAAGGCTAGTGTCTAAATTATACCAGTTTTACTTCTTAATTTAAAAAAAAATTGCGATTTTGTTGTTGTCGATTGAAGATCGAAGATCATATCGATTTTCCTGCCCAGACGAAAGTTTCCTTATCATGTTCGAATCAAAATGTTGTGTCGATATATTTCTTTAAATCAGTTTTATTCAGTTGCAAGCCTTGATTTCATATCCACATACATCACGCAGTAAAGTGGTTTGGGTTGAAAAGGTGACTACGGGCCCTTGTGAAACCTAAACCACTTTAATCCCTTTAATAGAATCGACCCCAATCGAAATCAACACAACCCAACCCTACCCAACTCTATTGAATCCCCGTATCTTAATTAGGAATGCAATCGATTATTAATGCAATTATAGAATAAGAAAACAAAATGTGGATTAGTTGTAAAAGTTCATCATGGAAGACAGATTGAGGTTCAAGTTGAAGTTCTAAGGGGAGGGGCATAACTTAGATCTTCATTACTGATTTTTTCTTTAAGTAAATTATCTATTTATACAATCTATATCTTCCTCCATATCTACAAAACACAAACTTAGATCTCTTAATTTTAATTGCATTTTCAAATTCCTAAAGTGTCCTGCCTTGTCATTCTTTGCCTGATTTGATCTCAAATATTTTATTCTTATTTTCATTGATATTGTTTTATGTTTATATTTATCTACATTTCGTTTGTTGTATTTCTAATCTCTCGTTCTCTCGCCAGGATATTTCTTTTTCATTTCTCTTGTTTCTTCTTCATTTATTATATTGTAGTCTTCTCAGCTGGATCAGCTGTGTATTTGTTGGTTACAGCAAGCTGTTGCAATGTTGATGACTCCACAAGTTTCTTTATTTTATTTTTAACATGTTTCTATCTTGTTTCCAGCCTAACCACACACAGCGTTCGTCTAAAGTAGTTTTTAATATTTTCTCTCTGGTCTACTCTTCTATTTTATATAAGTGTGCTTTCTCGTTTAATAGTTTTGTTTTCTGTCTTACTTTTTGGTGCGTATTTGTTTCTAAAGTCAAACTCAAACCGAGTAACGTTAAAAAATATTTTATTTCCATTTAAAATTATTTATTTAAACAATTCCAAAGAACTTGTATCATTTTAACTAATTCTTGTAAATCATCTTTGAAGATGTATGTGAATTAAAATGTCATATTTAAAAAAGAAAAAAAATCATGGGACATTTTGGTAATTGTTGACAATTGATCTTCGTAGAAATTATGTCACGTTTTAAATTTTTAGAAAAGCATTTTTCAGTCATTTTCAATTTTTTGCATTTTAACGAGCGTTCGGGTTGGGTTGGGTTCGTTTGGGCTGGTTTGTGTTCGGGATGGGTTGGCTTGGGTTACTATATTAGTTAAATTAAATTTTAATAAATGGCTGGATTTATGTAAACGCTTGGATTTTG